>CAUYUJ010015060.1:843297-851907 GCA_963575745.1 Prorocentrum cordatum
CACTGGGGGCTTCGGTGGAGCTCACTATGGGGCCACGAAGCGCTGTACTGGGTAAGCGAAAATGCCAAATTGGGTGTGGGGGACGCACGCGGGCGGTCCCACTGGGGGCTTCGGTGGAGCACCCTATGGGGCCATGAAACGCTGTACTGGGTGGGTGAAGATGCCAAATTGGGTGTGGGGGACGCATGCGGGCGGTGGCATTGGGGCCTTCGGTGGAGCTCCGTATGGGGCCACGAAACGTGTGAGGGGTGTGCCAAATTGGGCGTGGGGGACACATGCGGGCGGTGGAGAGGAGGGGAAAGAGGAGAAAAGGAACGCGGGGACCGTCTCTTCAAAACGAGGACCCAGCACCACAGGATGGTTGGGAATTTCGAAGGCCGCCACACAACGAATTCTTGTGCAAGGCCTTCACGAGGGAAATCCTTGGCGATGCCACAAAGGAAATCTTTTTGAAATGACAAAACCCTGTCAAAGGGACGAACAGGAGTAACATAACATGACTCACACTACTACTTAATATAATGCAAAACGCATTATTACGAGTAGTAGAAATGTAAATACACATACGAATAATGATATCAAGAGTACTGTTACTACCACTAACCAAAGCAGTACCAATGATACTACGAATAGCAGTACAACTAACATCAGTATTTAGAACACGGATAACACTACTACGGCTAAACATAACAAAAATAATAAGTTCTGGTCCACAGGCACCGTCTGATCTGCCCCCGCCTCCTCCCCCCCGCGGTGCGGGGGGGAGGATAGTGAGGCTGGGAGACGAGGGAGCAGGAAGGGCGGCATGATGGAGGAGCAGCTGGAGGAGCAGCAGCAGCCGCTGAGTGCGAGGATAGGGGGCCACTTGCGAAACCTACCACTAACCCCCACGATTTCTAAAGGGAAGGGTGGGGTTCACTTTGCTCGGGAACTCTCGAACGAAGTGAACCCCACCCTCCCCCTCAGAAATCGTGGGGGGGTAGGGGTAGGGTGCGCGTGTGGCCCCCTGGCCCCTGGAGGAGCAATGTGGGGGCAGCGCGAGGAGGAGGCCGAGGAGGGCCACGTGCGGGATCCGTCCCCCGCACTCGCCCGAGCGCGCGCCGCGCATGTCGCTCGAGCATGCAGCGGCCCGGAGACCTCCGCGCACGAGGGCGCACGACGGCGCGGCGCGCTGCTGGGCGCCGGCAGGGGGCAGAGGCCTGAGGCCCTAGGCCGTGCAGCCCGGCACGCTGATCGAGTATGTCGTTCTGGTACCACGTGGGCGCCGATTGCGCCGCCTTCAGCTGCGACGCCTGCAGTGGCTACCACGAGCACGAGGGTTACAACGACTACGATGTCTCACCCTGCCGACCACCATGTCAGCGCCACTGCAGGAGAGCAGGCTGGATGGGTGGACCCACAGCGGAGACGAGGGAGGAGACAGGGGCTACAGTGACGTCCCGAACGTAGAACAGTACGACCTGGCAGTCGACGGATCCGATGAGAACCTCGAGAGGTAATTACGAAGAGAACGTACTCTCGGGGTCACGGACAGAATTCCGACAGACACGCTCGGAACACGAGGGCTAAAAGCAGAGAGATGAAAGCCACTGGCAGAACTACGAGGACCACCAACGAAGCTGTCAGAGCAACCACCTGAGCCCCGAGGACCACGAGCAGGGCTACAAGGGCCAGCGGAGCTTCGAGGACTTCCAGCAGAGCTTAGGGGACGACGCGCCGAGGTACGAGGGCAACAAGAAGAGCTTCCAGCAAAAGCTTCCAGGGCCACATGCAGACCTTCCAGAACAACCAGCAGGGCCAGCCAGAGCTACGAGGGCAACCGGCTGAGCTACGAGGGTTGCCTGCTGATAGAGGAGGACCACGTATTGATGTACGAGGTCCACAGCCTGAGTTTCAAGAGCAGCAAACAGAGCTCCGATGGCCAAGAGCTCCCCCAATTGGGCTACGAGGGCCACGAGCTGATCTACGATGGCAATATGCACAGCTCGGAGAGCCAGATGCAGGGCTACGAGGGCCACTAGCGGAACTACGCAAGCAACCGGCTGAACTACGAAGACCACGATGAGCTACAAGGGCTACGCGCAGACCTACTCGAGTCACCCGTACATCTAACAGAACACTAATTATGCAAAGCAGCGATAACCCCCAGCATAACCATGGGGGCCACCAGACCACCAGCTGAGTTACAAAGGTAACCTAACTGAGATACGACGGCTACAAGAGCAACCGGCTGAACTACCAAAGACTCTTGCTGATCTGGAATGACCTACCGCTAGTGTCACGAGGGCATCCTGCTGAGCTACGCGAGTAGCGAGCTGAGCCCTGAGGAGGGCCACAGGCGGAGTTTCGAGGGCCACAGGCTGAGCTACGAGAGCCACCAGCTGAGCCACGAAGTCACCTGCTGATCTACGAGGACCGTCTCCAGTTCTACGAGGGCCACAGTCTGTGCTTCCAGGGCAGCAAGCAGAGCCCCAAGGAACACCAGCTGAGATACGAGGGCCTCAAGCGGAGCTACGAGGGTCACAGGCAGAGCTCCAGGAGCCACCTGAAGAGCTACCAGAGCCACCAGCTGTCCTACGAGGGCTGTAAGCTGTGCTACGGCGGCCACAAACAGAGCTACGACAATCACCAGCGAAGCTATGAGGGCCACAAGCTGAGCAACGAGACCCACTGGTAGAGCTGCTGGGGCCGCCCGCTGAGCTGCGAGGGCCACGAGGCGAGCTACGGGAACCGCACGAAGGGTCACGTGGACCACCAGCTGAGCTACCACGGACACCTGATGAGTTACTGAGGCCACAAGCTGCGCCACGAGGGCAGCCAACTGAGCTGCGACGGCCACGAGGGGCATCAGCTGATATACCAGAGGAGAGCCACCGCCGAGGCCACTAGGACAACTTGCAGAGATCCGAGGGCACCCGGCTGAGCTACGCTACGAGGACCGCCAGCTGAGCCACGAGGGCCACAACCTGGGCTACGCGGGCGGCAAGCAGAGGTTCGAGAGCCTCCAGCAGAGCTACCAAGGCGACCAGCTGAACTACAGGGGCCACGAGAAGAGCTTCGAGAACCACCGGCAGAGCTTCAAGAGCCACAGGCAGAGCTTCGAGGGTTCGAGGGCAACCAGCTGAGCTACGAGGGCCACCAGCTGAAATACCAGGGCCACAAGCAGAGCTACGAGAGCCACCAGCAGAGCTGCAGTGAAACCTGCTGAGCGTCCGCAGCCTCCTGCACAAGTCTGTGCTATGAGGCCCACAAGCGGGGCTACGAGGACCTCGAGCTAACATACGAAGGCCACAAGCTGAGCTACGACGGCCACGAGCTGAGCTACGAGACCCACAAGGAGAGCTTCGAGAGCCACCAACTGAGCTAGAAGGCCACCAGCGGAACTGCCAGGGTCTTGAAGAGCAGCCAGAAACACTGGCAGGCATACGAGGGCTACGCGCAGAACTTCCTGGGCAGCGCACAGAGCCACGAGAGCCACCTGCAGGTCTACGCAGACCGCCATCTGAGATACGAGGGCAACCAGCAGAGTTACAAGAGCCTCAAGCAGAACTCCCTGGGCAACGCGCAAAGCCACGAGGGCCAACTTCAGAGCCGCTTAAAGAGCCAGCAGTACTACGAGGGCTACGCGCAGAACTGCCTGGGCAGCGCGCAGAGCCACGAGGGTCAGGTGCAGAGCTGCCACCTCCATGGCCACCTACACGGCTGCGAGGAGGAAAGAACACGCCGATCGCTGCCAGTGACACAGGCTCGGCAAATGGGGCAAGGAATACTACGACTGCGCCATACTGGATCCGCGCGAACATACCCTACTACTACTACTACTACTACTACTACTACTACTACTACTACTACTACTACTACTACTACTACTACTACTACTACTACTACTACTACGACTACTACGACTACGACGACTACGACGACTACGACTACTACGACTACTACGACTACTACGACTACTACGACTACTACGACTACTACGACTACTACGACTACTACTACTACTACTACTACTACTACTACTACTACTACTACTACTACTACTACTCGCTGGGCAGACTTACGGTGCCGCAGCCCGACGCCCCGTCGCGCCCCAGGCGCTTTCCACCGCGACGCGGAAACGAGGAGAAAGGACATCGCAACGGCAAGGTGAGATCGGCCAACCTTGCGCCTCAGATCACAGCTCCTTCTGGAGATACCGACAGATGAAGAAACAACTTATCACCGACCACCTTGGGCGCCGAGCTGCTCAAGGCGAGGCCGGACAGGACCGATGCGAAGGCCGTCCAAATGAACTGAACGGTGAGAGCGGTCAGCAGCCTGACGCCGCACACTTGCCACCCCTTAGGGCCGCAGCCCCGAAACGGTGTGTGCTCTGCCTTCTGGTGCGGGCACTGCCTGGAAGCGTGCCCTCAGGGTCCGGGGGGGGGGGCAGGGTCCAAAGACTTCTCCCCTTGGGTGCTGCCTCGTGGCTGGGCCCCGCGACAAGGCCCAAGGCAGCTGCCCACATGGCTACAGTCAACACGTTTTACGATTGCTGATCCCTTTCTCCTTCCTCCGTTGCATCGGAAATTCGAGGAAGGTCTGGCCTACTCGTCTCCCCTCCCCTGGAAAGCCCCCAAGTCGCCGAACGTGCGGCCGCATTCGCGTCGGGCCTGCTGCCCGCCCTGTCGGGCGGCCGCGGGGGCGCGAGCGCGGTAGGATCGCTGTGGTATAGTGGTGCTCAAGCAAGCAAGAGGATGAATCTGACATAGGATACTAGCATGTTTCGACTACTGCGCTTCCGACAAAGAATGCCGTGCACAACGCTGCTTGCAAGCTAATTACTTCGTCGTCGTCGAGCACAGCATTTGCCACTGAGTGGCCCCGCCGCTCACCCTCATCAGTTCCCCATCCATCCTCCTGTGTGTAGAAAGACCTCCCAGATGGGGTCCAAGTAGGATGGGGTCGGAGGATCGCGCCGCATCGCCAACACCTCGGCGATGCATCGGTGACGTCGGCGGTGCACTGGAGACGCTGGCGTGTGGGGAAACTCGAGCTCCACATCGAGCCGCATCGCCGATGCGTCGGCGATGCGGCGCGATCCTCCGAACCCGTGCGCTCCAGCCCCAGCTGGGAAGCCTAGTGCATGTGCCTCGGCATTCAGGGCAGTCCGGGGAGGCCCTGCGCCCACCGCCCGCGGCGCACCCGCCAGCGCGCGGGGCGGCGTCGCGGACGAGGGATCGCTGACCGAGCGCTGCGTAGTGGAAGGATGAGGAGGAGACGGTTGGACCTGGGGCAGAAGAACATCCTCCAAGGACGTGAGGCCCTCCGCTGGCCAACTGAATAACATACGAGGGTAATCTCCCCGCGGATGCACAAGAACATCCAACAAACACGAAGAGCACTAGGATACCCTCCCCGAACCGACCTCGATCTCGTACCTCGGTCCAGCCGTAAGGGAAGTGCGAGGGATGGTGGCAAGCACGTCGAAGAGAGAAAGAGAGAGAGAGAGAGAGAGAGAGAGAAAGAGGACGACGGAGAAGAAATGGGCACATCGATCGAGACATTACCACGACCACCCCTCTGCTCAACCCCAATGTCCCCCCCCAAAACAACCTGGATCCAACATGGCCGTCCCTCCCGGCAAACCCTGTCAAGGGTAATTCTTTACCGTGTACATAAAAAATAATAACAAAGAAAAGGTCGACGACGTAGACTCGGAATAACGCAGGAGTGTGAGGATGAGTACACATTGGCGGTCGCCCTCCTCATCCTCTTCATCCTCCTCCTCCCTCTCCTCTTTCTCCCAATCCCCCCCGTCTCTTTATTCACGCTCCCAACACTCCCTGATGGCGAACCTCTCCTTTGCGAACCTCCGTCTATGCGACCGCTCTTTCCCCTCCGCCCCGTCCGGCTCCTCCTCCAGGGGAAGGGTGGAGCGGGACAAGACCGAGACGCCCCACGATGTGTGTTTTCGGTCCACGGGCTCCAGAAGTCTCGACCCTGTCACCCCGGAATAATTGTCGTCCCCGTCCATTGGTGATGGTGCAGAACTGGGCCCTGGAGACGGTCCTGAGATGCCGAATCATTGAGAAAGCCTGATGGATTTCAGGGCTACCTAAACAGGGACTTTGATGTAGAAGGATATTTGCCCGCCAGGGAAAACTGTAATTGTCGGTCGAATCACGATCATGATTGCATCGATCTCTCCCGCTGAATTTGGCAAAGTCTTGGTTTGCCATATTGAGGGCAACCGAACAGGGGGACTGGTTAGGGGGAGGGGGAGCAGGGAATCGGAATCGAAAATGCATCGCCAATGAATCGGCGATGGGCCTCCGATGAGGAACCCTAACGCTCCTGGGCAGCTCGGAGCACACCCTGCTCCGATCGAAGGGGCCTGGGCGGCCCGGGGTCGATGCGGCAAGTCCGCGCCGTGTCGACCCCAGCGTTGGTCCCTGACACAGGGGGGAACGTTCAACCTTGAAGGATCGGCCGCTTCCGAAACGTAGCAACGCTGCTGCTACTGCTGCCGGCGCACTGTTTACCTCGCAAGTGGGAGTCGGTGAACTCGCTCCCCGTCCGTGCGCCGCAGGGCCACGACCTTCAGCTCACCCCACTTGCCCGATGGCGCGCTGACGGGACGCGAAACGTCGGATCGTTCAGAATCGACCGAATTTGGGTCGCCGGCGGCGTTCAGCTGAGGGGCAACGATGGGGGGGACTGGCATAGGAGGGGGGTGCATCGACCTGGAATCGGCGATACATCTCCGATAGATCGACGCTAGGCCTCCAATCGTGAATCCGCACCTTCCTGGGCGGGTTGGGGCTATCGGGCCCCCATCGGCGATCAATGGGCGATTGGGGATCGATGCATCCCCCCCTATGCCTGTCCCCCCCTATCGTTGCCCCCGAGGATCGTTCAACATCGACCGAATTTGGGTCGCCAGCGGCGTTCAACGTCGAACGCTGGCGGCAGGGTCGCCGCCAGTCTACCGAGCTACCCCTCCCAACCCGAGAGAGCCGCCCCGTCGGCGCTGCTGGAATGTCCCGATTTCGGAAGGCCCGAGAACTAAAGACATTCCCCCTCCTGTTCCTCCTCCTCCTTCCCCTCCTCCTCCCCATCCCCCTCCCCCTCCCCCTCCTCCTCCTCCTCCTCCTCCTCCTCCTCCTCCTCCTCCTCGTCCTCCTGTCCTGGCCCTGGGACACACAAATAAATAGACACAGATAAAAGGATTCCCCATATCCCATTTCCCATATCTTAAGATATTTGCTGGAGAATCGACGATTCATTGTGTCCGTGTGTTTTTTCTTCCTGATAAAGACATTCCCCCTCCAAATGTCAGGGGAGGCAGCCTCCCAACTTCCGCCTCGTCCCAGGATCAGCCGGCATCGAATCGGGAACTCGGATCGACTCGAAGTTTGCGTCGAAGCGGGCTGCATCGGCACAGAGTCGAGATCGGATCGGATCGGCCGCACTAGGATGCACAGCAGCGCCGTGCAGGCATCGGGCAGAACCACATCGTCAGAACGTGGGAATCGAACCGGATCGGGCCGGCCAGAGTCAATATCGAATATAGGATCGATCGGATCGAAATGAGCCCTGCTTCCTCGTCGACTTCATCGCCGTATGTGTCGACCTATTCCCCAGGACTGGCTTTCCATCCTGACTCGATTCTGATGGTCCCAGGGTGCGGCGAGCGCCCTCAGAAGCAAACAAACTGCAAACCGCACGGCCCGTCCCGTATGTTCACGACGCGAGGAGGTCCGAATCCGCCTTTCCTCGTCCTCCTCGTCGTCGTCGTCGTCGCCCTCCTCCAGCGGCAGGCGGGCTTCCTTGTCCTCCTCGTCCTCCTTGCCCTCGTCCTCCTCGTCCTCCTCCTCCCCGTCGTCGTCGCCGTCCCCTTCCTCCGTCTCCTCCTACTCCTCCTTCTCCTCCTCCTCCTCCTCCTCCTCCTCCTCCTCCTCCTCCTCCTCCACCTCCTCCTCCTCCTCCCGCGGGAAACCGGCCTGCTCATGGGCCTCCAGGGCCCGACGGCTGAGCGGCTCCGCCTCCGCGAGCTTGCCTCGGGCCCCGCGGCCCCCCCCACAATCCGCCCCCACCACTCCTCCCCCCCACTCCCTCCTCCTCCTCCTCCTCCTCCTCCTCCTCCTCCTCCTCCTCCTCCTCCTCCTTCCTCCTCCTCCTTCCTCCAACTCCTCCTGCTCCTCCTCCTGCTCCTCCTGCTCCACCTCCCCCGAACTCCCAGACCTCTGCATTGCTTCCCCTTTGGTTATTTCCCCTTCTTCCTCCGCCTGCCCCCTCGTTCCTCTCATCCCCCCCTGACTCCTCCTCTTCCCTCCTGCTCCCCCCTCCTCCCTTCTTGCTCCTCGATTCTCCCCGCGCTACCCATCCCTCCCCGTCATATTTGTGATCTCTCCTCTCACTCCCTCCCCTTCACGCCTCACTGGCCCTCTTTATCCCTCCTCCCTCCAATTCCTGCAACGCATGCTTGTTGTACATCTGTCCCTGGTACTATTACTTTCTGTTTTGATCCACTACACTCTGCTCCACTCACTCCCCCTCAAACCATTCAGGGCGTAGGTATCCTCAACGTCCTGGTGCAGCCAAACGAGATGAGATCGCGAAGCA
>CAUYUJ010015060.1:852007-867007 GCA_963575745.1 Prorocentrum cordatum
TCCAAGACAGCCCAATAGCCCTCCAAGACGTCCTCCAAGAAGGCCCGAAAGTGTAAAAATGTCCTCCAGGCGGCCAAGATGACCCTCAAGATGCCCACGTGTTCCCCGAAGGCTTTCCACACCGATTCGGGGAACACATGGTCCGATAGCTTGGCAAGTCTGGCCTCAACGTTCGGCCACATAGGCGCTTCCACAAAGGCGGGCGGCGGCGGTGATTCGCCGTAGGCGTCTTCGATCCGCCGCTCCCTGTTGACTTGCCACAGGGGTGCCTGGCGTGCTGAATGATTTCGGTTTTGGTTTCGGTTCTTTGCCCAAATTACTCTTCGTGGGGCTCCAGCGCGTCCAGCCGGGGTCCCGGGAGGGAGCTCCAGGCCCGCAAACGACCTCAGCGTCCGCAAACAATTCTCCAAGACGGCGCAAGATGGCCTCCAAGACGGCCTCCCGGACGGCCCAAGAGGATCCCAGATACGTCCAAGTTCGCCCTAGAAGCCTCCAAGACGGCCCAAGAGGCCCCCGAGAGGGCCTCCAGGAGGGCCCGAAGAGGCCAACATCGTTGATGTTTGTTTCTAACGTTTCGAAGTATATTGGCATTCGCCTCGTCTCGGCATTCCGACGGCTGAAGACAGCCCAAAAGGCCGCCAAGATTGCCCCAAGATCGCCCACGAGGCCTCCAAGAGGGCCCCATGACAACCCAAGAGGCCTCCAAGATGGCCCAAGAGGGCCCCAAGACGGCCCAAAAGACCTCCAAGACGCCCAAGATGGCCTCCAAGACGGCCCTGGAGCACCCCAAAAGTGCCCCAAATCGGCCCAGAGAGGCCCCCAAAACGGCTTCCGACGGCGTCAGACGGGCCAGGGGCCCACCAAAATGGCAGAAGTTGGCCCGAAACTGGCCCAAGATGGCCCAAGATACCTCCAAGAGGGCCTCCACGAAAGCTAGAAAAAAGCCCAAACCATTGATTTCCCATAGGTTTTCTGGACTTTGACATGTGTTTCTTCTCGGCCTTCCGACGGCCCGAGAGGGCCCAAGAGCCCCCAAAGATCGCCCAAAGATCGCCCAAGATGCCTCCAAGAAGGCTCCAGAACGGCCCAAGAGGCCCCCAAGAGGGCCCCAAGAAGCCCCCCAAGACGGCCCAGGAGGCTTTTAAGACGCCCAAGATGGCCTCCAAGACGGCCCGGGAGCATTCCATTAGGGCCACAAGTCGGCCCAGAGAGGGCCCCCGAACGGTTTCCGACGGCGTCGGACGGGCCAGGGGCCCACCAAGACAGCCGACGTGCTTGAAAAGGGTTGGGACGCCCAACAAGCAACTTCCCCTTTAGGCGAAGCCCAGCTCCCGCTCTGTTGTACCGTAGTAGCGATAGTCCCAGTAGTAGGGGGCGAGCCATCTCAAGCAATTTTGGTATCGATGGCAAATGGCACACCTCGCGCTGAGGTGTAGTCTGATCTGGGCGGCCGGCCGCTTTGAGCCAAGCAGCCGCGGACGCGCGCTCGTTCCCACTCACATGCATGCAACACCCAGCTCACTTTAGAGTCGGGGGGGGGAAAAGGAGACGAAGCGTGAACCCGCCGCCTCTATACAGCATGTACAGCAGCGACTATTTCCAAAAGGGCAGCAAAAAGGCGGGACCGCAAGGAAGGTGGACCTGCACGCAAGTTGCCTTGCCTGCACTATACTGTGCATGCGAGTACTCCTCAGGTGGCTACAGAACGGGATGTCTGGCCAGTCCGATAGGGAGCATGGCGCTGTAAGTCATGTTTAAAAGATTGTGTACCTCCATCGATCCATCATCTGTCGTATCCAACTGATGTGTCCTAAAAGGGTACACTCAGCCGGCTTCTTCAAGTCTTTGCTTGACAAGGACTTAAACACAGACTCAGCATCTATGGTTAAAGTGACCTTGATGCTCAGGCCGCCCAACTCAAGTATGTCTTTCAACTGAGTGGGAATTAGCGGCCCTGCGTGGAGCTCGTGCAGAGTCACGATCGTGGGATAACAGTCCTCCAAGTTGCGGGCTGCTACTAGCGCCTCTGCTGAGTAGCTCAAGCGGGCCTGCAAGCGGTGAGACTTGCAGTGCGCATCGATCAAGTGAACGACGCGCTTACCGGATGGCGTGCTTCCACGTCGTAGCAGGTTTGCCCAACGAATGCCATAGCCTTTGACTTCGTCATCGGCATCTCCACTCAGGCGTCGGTAACCGGAGTCGCTGCGCAGGTCAAGCTCGCCCGTGGGGGTCATCGCCTGGTAGTCGATCTGCTTAGGGCAGGCCTGCAATTTCCTAGTAATCGCGTTCAGTCGTCGCACTGGTAAGTTGATCGGTTCTTGGACACGTTGCAGAGAGACAACATGCACCATCAACCACACCTGGGTGATTAATGCATGCGCCAATGCGCCTCTAAGGCTGACGAATATGTCTGCAACCATCTTGGATGCTCGGGCGTCAGCGTCGGCGCCTGTAAGTTCAGGATGGTCTAGGACGGAGCTGTTCATGTATTCGTCTTGGACCAGTGTAACACTGCCGCCCTCATCCTTGGTATATCTCACAGCGCAAGTGGTGCACGTGTGCTTGTTGAATTTACACTTACCAAAGGTGTCTTCTACCCACTTGACGCACTTGTCGACGATGTCCTCTGTGCCGGCCATATTGATGCCATCAACATGTTTGGCCGTGAGCAGGTTGCTGCTCGTCTCGAACTCCTCGTCGTAGGAGGTGGGTATGACACCGAAGCCTCTCGTGGTCCTTCTGACTTTTAGTGGGAAAGCTCGAGGTGCGTCCTTAGTGCCAGTCAGTGCCTGGCTTAGGGCGCTGCAAGCAGTCCTTCGACTCGTCGTAGTCTTCGAATCCTGGGGGAGTTCGAAGCGCCGTAGCCGATCCAGGCGGCAGAGTAAAGCGCACCGCACGTTCCTTATCACCAGTTGCCTCAGCAAGTTCCCGGTAGGTCAACCCTTTCAGGAAGGCCATGCGGATGACGAGGGAAGCAATGATCCATTGCTTCTTGCACGCTGCCGTGCTCGCGAGTAGTCTCTGCTTGACCGCCGTGCTGTCCCCGAAAAGATCTCCACGTCGAAGGCTTCAAGGTCCATGAAGCCTCGAAGCACCAGGCGTGATCTGATGGCACGTTCTATTTCGCCCTTCTCGTTCTTCACAAACTTCCATGCGTGCGCATACCTCGAAGTCATGATTTTTGACGCTTTAGATACATATACATATATATATATATTGCATGTTGAAGCACTTGTTTTGAAACCATGTTTTGAATTCAGTGTATAGGGCCTTCGATGCAGTCTCGGGATTCGCCTGGTTGTCAGCCTTCGCGAGAGGTCATCCTCCTTGGCAACCGCAGCTCGCTTTGCAGCGGCGGCAGCATGCACTCGCATGGTGGCCACGCGGTCGGCATCCAATATCCCGCGCTGTTGTTCGGGCAGGACTACCTTTGACATTGTTGCCGTAAAGCAAAGTTAGACACATGATCAATTTTCGTCTGAGTCCAGCCCGTAACTGCAATCTTCGACCGTGGGGCACAAAGAGACATGTTACGTCTCCTCGATGTCGGAATCGCGTGGGTGCCCCCACTTAGGCAGGCCCCCCCTCTGTTTTTTAGCTACAGTGATCAGCACCCTGCTTTCTGGAACCATCTGTGCGGGTGGTGCGAAAAGATCCTCAAGTGGAGTTAGCTCCATGAGTTCCCTCTCATCTTGTAGTTCTGTATACCACACTTCCATCATATGTGCCTCGAAGTCCGCCTCCGATTCCTCATGTCGCGGGAAGCCGTCTATCCTCCTGTGGTGGTTCGGCTTCTGGGGCCTCTCTTCGGGATCCGTCCGGTGTTTGCGCATCCGCCAATTCCTCAAACTTTGTCATATCCTGGCCAAGGCCCACTTGAGGCTTGGTGGACTTCAGGCACTGGGTGATTCTTGAATGTGCTGGTCCAGCTATATCGTGCATATTAAGAGCGATGCCTTTTGCTTCATATTTGTGAAATCCCGAATTCACCTCGTCGTCATAGTGGACCAATGTGCAACTGTTAGCGTAAGCCACAGGAGGTAGCTCGTGGATTCCCTTGGCTAACCAAACCGAAACTACGTTCTAATTGAGGAAGACATTTCTGATAAAGTATGGTAAAACCAGATGCAGCTTAGGAGACAGTCGGCTTGCACTTGTCATATGAAGCATCCCCTTCTTGGTCGGGACATAGCCACATGTCATGGCAGGTCTCCCCGCAGGTAAACTGGCCACTCACGTCAACACTGTCCGTAGTGCAGTGTTGTCGGAGCCAATCATTCTGGCTATCAAAGCTTCAATGTAAAGTGATTGTCGTGCATCGCCGTACTGTGCCTGAACGTCGCGGTTTCCCACTCGAGTGACGACTTGACCCCTCTCGGGATCGTTCCTTACGGCCGGGAATGGGCCATTCCAGCCTCCCCCAGGCGTCCTTCGTGCTCGTGGGGCGATGGTAATCAACTAAAACTCCTTCATCGTAGTAATGCTGACAGGTGATAGTTGTCTTAGTGCGTAATGCACGATTGGTCTTGGCTACTGCAGTGGCCTGTGTGATAGCTTCAATGCATGCCTTGCGTATCATATGTTCACGAGAATGATCCGACGTTTCCGTCGGCTGTTCGGGGTCCAGGATAGGCACGTCAAGGAGCATTGCCGGTTGCCGCCCAAACAGGGCAATGCATGGAGACACCTCACTATAGAAAGTTAACGCGCTGGCGGCAAACAAGGCTTCATGCAGTAGTCGTGTGAACACCAGAGGTATGTCTAACCCGTTGAGTTCAGCTTCCATGAGATTAGATATATGGCGAAATATGCCATGTCTGGCTTCGATCGTCGTCGCGTGTTGTCCACGCGCACGCGTCCTTAGTTCAGCGCCCAGTGTCGTTGTTGAGGGCACCCTCTCCGTCGGAGTAGAGTACCTTTGCAGGTCCAAACTGCATCCATCACTGATGGTACGCATCCAGGATACTGGTCATCGCCTTGTCTGGTATCTCCAGACCAGTAGCATAGCGCGAATACAACGATCGTTGCTATGAACTATGTTATGTTCTTGGTTGTAGAACATAAGGTCACCTAGCTCCTGCGTTGAACTTGCCAGACTGTGCAGTAGATGGCACAGCCGCATACCCAGGCTTGTCCCAAGACCTGCGCTCCCGACATATGCCGCATACATCTTTTGTAATCAGTATGAGTCTGACGTTGTCCAGACCTGGCTCTTTTGCATGGAACCAACGCAAGTGTAGCTTCCGCAGCTCGCGTGTTACCACGCTTGGGTCAAGGCTTCGTAAGTTCTGTCATGTGATGTGCACGTCGAACCTTGACCAGTCTGGAAGTCGTGGTCGTGCAACAAGGTTACCCGCAGATAGCGGTGGAAATGGATATCCTCCTTGCTGTCGGCCACGCCTGACTGTGACCTGTGGCAGTCGGATGTGGCCGTCCGAACACCCAGCTCCGCCCAAGGCAGGTAGCCCTGCAGCAGGCTCAGCATCATGTCTGCCTACTGTACTGTCGTGGCTGCTGGCGCCTGCTCGTAGCCGCGCAAATGGTGGTGCGGCTTGTGCCTCGGGTGGTGGTGCTGCTGGTTCGGCAGGAGTCGGTGGTGCCTGTCCGTGATTGTCGGGCAGCTTCCAAGGTTTGGCAAGCTTGCATTTGCCAGGTGTGCCCGGTGTCCGTACATGTCCAGGCTTGTTCTGGCCGTAGTTACTCTTGCAGCTGGGACATTCCCGATTGTACTCTGCCTTAGCATACCACCTGCAATGCTTGGGGTTTCTGTCATGTGGGGGAAGTCGCATGTTAACATTCTCCGCGCACGCAGGACATCCTGGTCCTCCCAAGGGCGGTCTCGTGATCGAACCGTCGGGCTGTCGAGAGATAGTTGGGTCGTCCAAGTTATGCCCGATCGCGTTGGTGACTAGCACGGTGGAAGAATACAGATGACCATGAAATGGATCACGGTTTACCTGGAACAAATCGTGTGCGATCTGAACTGCGTCGGCGAAAAGAGACTGCATCTTTGATAATATGCAGCCATGGACAGTTCTTTGTCACAGACCGATGCAAGTTAATGATGACCAGCGCATCGTCTTAGTTCAAGGTGTAAGAAGAAGACGGTGGTTGGCAATGATCTCGGTCGGTTTTCGTATTAATACCCCATGGGAATCACGTGAGCCGGTCGTACATTGGTCCATATTCACCTTGCAAGTGCCCTTGCATGTGGCCAACGTGGTCCATGTTGGTATCTGATCCACCCAAATACCCACTGGTTGCTCTCGTCCGTAAAACCGTCGAAGGTCGTTCTGGCGCATGGCAACCTCGCAACAAGACTTGATGTGGAAGATCTTCTCTGCGGTGTTCATGCCAAGTATCAAAATCAACTTGGGAGCTGAAATATGATTGTAGCCCACTCGTTCTGCAGTTGGGTTGTCATATGACAACACTGACGAAGCATACGTCGAGGTGGTGCATCACTGCATCCTGGACACCCTTATTTCCAAGGACAACGTATGAGCGTTTGTCTAAGTTTCCCCGGAAGGCAAACCTCGGCTAAATGCTCGCTGCGATATACCTCCACTTCCTCCACGCGATTCCAACATGTCAACCATGTTGTGTCATGCATAGCATAACGTTGGGACTATGGGGGAGACATCTGCGTAGGATTCAGCAGGTGGCCCCGCAGGTAATGCAGATTTCCTCTGCATCATCACCTTCCGTGCCGGAGTCAAGGGGGATGGCGGTGTAGTGCGCGCTACATCCGTGACCTTCGAGGGCGTCCCCGCGGTCGTCGTTGCCTTTTTCGACTACCTTGGGTATCTTGCGTGGCTTGATGCCAGCTTCTTTGTCGGCTTTATGTTTTTCTTTTTGTTTGATTCGGGCGTCGGTCTGGCGGAGTTGCGCCCGGTGATTCTGGCCATTCAGGAGGCGCAGCAGGCCAACCTCTCAATGCAATTGGCCCGCCAGCGTCGCAATCGCGAGCGCCAGGCGAACAGGATGCTGGGTCGCGCGGGGCAGCCTGCTAATCCAATCACAGCAGGGACACCTGCATTTAACCTGGCAGCAATTGCAGCCATGCAGCCACCGTCGGTTCCACCGATCTAGTATGAGGTTGGTGAAACCACTCTGGAGCGCCAGACGCGTATCAGGCCATCGGCGACGCCGCCGGTCATCAGCAACGGTGACTTAAACAAGTGTGCGCTATGTCTGGACCACTTCATGCATCATGACGCGGTCTTGAGGCTTCAGTGTGGTCACATATTCCATGCGCAGTGCTGGGGCCGAGTTGCGCGCGCTCGCGTGGACAGACAGTTGGTTGGCACTAGGGAAGGGGCTGCAATCGAGGCGCCCTGTGCTATTTGCAGGGGCGCTGGTCTAATCACCGCTGCGTTTCGTGTTGCCCTTGCTGGAGATCAGGACGCAGCAAACCGTCATGGAGAAGTACTCCGAGGGGCTAACGAACTCAGGGACCTTCGCGAAGAGCTGAACTGCACCACGGCGATGATGATGAACAATGCGGCAGTTTCCACAACAACACCTGCGGGGCCACCCGCTTCATCAGCCAATGCAGTGCAGGCGACGGAAGCTACCGTGCATGCTCTGGATACGCCTATGTCATTACTCGCGGGAACAGCCGACAACGCAGGGACACCTGCTGCGTTTGCACCTGCCGCGTTGCCGGCCAACGATATGTGGCTGAGGCGCATGGAGAGAGCCACGGAGAGAAGCGCGCAGCGGCTTCAAGCTCCACGCGCCCACATGCCATATGGGCGAGACACCCGCTCGCGCAGCCAGAGCAGGACGGAGAGCCGGGCGAGCGCGCGCAGTGGCATCAGTGCGATATCCGAGCGCGACATGTTACACACTGTTGATGGTGAACGCAGATGGCCAGATAGGCATGCGCGCCGACGAGGACACGTTCACGAACATGCCGCTCGCATCTGCACCACACCCGCACATGCATGACGAGTATCCTACTGCCTGGACTCTCGAGAAGAACCCCATTACGGAGGCGGAGGCCCGCGGATACATGAACGTCTTCACGTCTCTAACAAGGAACGATTGGGTGTTGGAGCAGAGGCGCCGCAAGGGCACGCGTGGTGCGACGCTGTCTGGGGCGCCAGGAATACTCGGAGAACGCCATGAACTGGCCCTGGCCGCGAACAGCGGGACCATGGTGGATGGGGCGCTGGCAATCTTTCTGGACATCGGCAGCAACATCAACATCATTGGTCTACAAACAGCACAGGCATTTTCACGGGCATCCCGCTCCCATGGACACGACGTCAAGAAGCTGAACCTGACGAAGAAGCTCTACGTGTCGGGAGCGGGACATGGTGCCGCAAGCGACAAGTCCTTGCACTGCGGAGTTGCGTGCAAGGAGTAAGGAGATCCGGCGTGGACGCCTGCTGTGCCGAGACCTGATACCTACTCAGCTAACGTGGCTGAGGGTTCAGGGGAAAATCCCCCTGCGATCCTGGGTCTGAAGAGTATGTCTAACATGAGGACTATCTTGATCCTGGAGCAGGGGCACGAGAAGATGGTCATCCCCGGCTCTGATATGTACAAGCTCCTCCTTGGGAAGGGTGCGAGAGTACTTGATTTGATGAAACCGCCGACTGGGCAACTGGCGCTCAAGGTCGACGAGTACGGGACCGCAACTAAGTACAAAAGGTCGATGTCGTTACTATTGCGGCCAACCCTCAATGCGAGGAGGCCCCGCTGCTCGTCAAAGCAGAGCCAGCTGGGGGGCAGCCTGCTTCATGTAGTGCGGGGACACCTGTCATGAGCGATGCCCACGCATATATGATGTCACAGGATACCAGGGGCATCAGCTTGTTCATTAACGAGGAGACGCTTGCTTCTACGATCCAGTATTTGGTGAATAACACTTTGAAGACCTGGCATCGCAGGAATACGTGCGTCGGGGCTATCCCCGCACCGGCCGACCAGGACTACGCCTTGCGAAACCTGCAGGCGAAGGTCTACCAGGCCATCTACGAGGAGGGCAATAAGCGGACGCCGCCCGACGCGAAGGCAGGGGCACCTGCGGAAGGGGGCGATGCCGCTGAGAAGTTTGATACAATTACTTCGAGCAGCGGCTCTGCAGTGCAGCATGGCACGGGCATTTGGACGCCCCCACCGCTGGAAAATGAGTGACGGGGGCAGGCGTGCGCCGCGGCCACCCGCGCTTGTTCCGACAGGCCGAACACTCAGGTGCTGTCATCTAGCGTTGGAGAACCTGCATTATTTTCTCAGGCGCCGGCTGCGCGCGCCAGGGACATTGGCAAGCCCGGTTGTGCGGCTGCCAAGGACGGCAGTGGACCTGGCTGTGCGGCCGCTGCAGCACATGAACGCTCATCGCAGCATGGTCATCCTCGTGCACTTGTCAGTGAGGACATACGGACAGCTAGCGCTGAACTCCGAGCACGTGGTTTCATGTGAGACCGCATCGCACGTACAGAGGTTATGACCTACTGGTACACGGTATTTGGGTGCTCTACCCTCGGGCGATTATCACTTGCTGTGGGTGGCAACGCCCGCTGACTGGCACGTTAGATTACATGGAAAACGGGCAGGGCCACATTATCAACGCATCCAGAAATTGATGACTCAGGCTCGGGCTCTACTTCTGTCTATTGTGCTTGTGGGGCCGCAAGGTTATGTAAGATCTCGACATGCAGGTCATGCGAATGAGATGCTGCCAGATTGGTACGAAATGCGACCGTTCAATTAAGTTGCCTAGCTGATCATATATCTGCAAGTGGCAACTGCCTACACGCGCATCCCAACCAACTTGTGGAGATGTGCGTGTCAAACTGCAGGGCAACCTGCCCAACTTCCCGAGCATGAGTTGGGCTGGCATGGCCAAGGCGCTCAGAAGGCAGGATGGCGCAACAAAAAACATTGGCTACCATGACCGCGAGATTGATTGACCAAATGGACTTACACAAAACAGAAAGAAACCACGAGTGCGGCACACCTGAGAATTCATACACGAGTGGATAAAGGAGCTCGAACTTACGTTCAGTCTCCGAAGAATGGCCCTGCATGGGATCATGTCGATAGACGGGTAACGATGAACCTGGGCGACAATCAGATTATAGAAGACATCGAGATCCAGGACCCGCCTATCGGGTGCAATTACACTGCGCCGTTACCGAGCGGTGCAACAAACATGCGTACTCGGTTGTACTGGGAGCCGCCGGAACCAGCTCTCATCGGACAGGAGGACCCACGTCCACGCCCAAAGCGAGTTGCGTTCGTCGATGACGATCGCCCCCTCCCCCTTCGATTGAGCGCGGCCGCGTGCCCCCTTCGATTCCCGAACTCCCGACGCTAAATTCGCTTGCTACCAGGCCGGTTGCCTGATGGGCCACATCTGAGTCCATAGGGGTCGCCAAATATCCATCATGAGCGATCTGGCCCGGCACGCCTGACGTGCAACCAGAGCCGCGTGTCAACTGAGACTTATAGAAGTCGTCGGCTGTCGCTCGTACATGCGGGTTCTCCAGCTGCGTTCCCGCGCGAGGGTTGCCCGTCACCTGCGCGTGGTAGTCAGAATATAATGGGAAGTCCATCGGAGGTGCTGTTGGGCGCCCCGCAACTGTCGGATCGCATGTCGGGTGACTGGAAACTGCCGGCACGTATCCGTGCCTACTCCCAAGGCGGCGTCCAGCTAGCGCTAAGGAGGTCGATGCCGCCCCTGCGCGTGCTCCGCGCAGCTTCGCGCATGTGCCGGTACACCCACTCTTGCTGACCAACCAAACTCTCGGTCCTCTGTGCAGCGTGGTGGTCAGGGAAAGCAGGTTGCCCCGCGTGTGGACTTGGCGATGCGAACGGCGATGCCGCCTGCAAAGCCTGGTAGAGCTGCGGGTCCATCCAAATTCTTTGGAGCCTTGCCTGTAGGCTGTTGGTGCTCCCAGCACTCTGTGGAGTCCCAAATGGAGTTGTGGTCCTACTCGTAGGTGCAAACGACGCAGGTTGCCCTGCAGGTGCTGGCAGCTGCTGCGTCCGGGCACGCCGCGGATCGTTGGCGCACAGCATGTCGGTGGGAATAATTCCACTCGGTGTCATAACAGTCACGTCCGCACTGTGGGACTGAATCCATGATCCGCCAGGTCCCCCTGCAGGTGTCCCTGCTTGATACCATTCTTGTAGCGTCAATGCCGTAGAGAACTCGACCTCTTGAGTGGGCGTCGGTTCGGGGCACTTCAGAGTGTAGGGGGCTTTTGGAATAAACTAATATTTCAACGATGATGAATCATCTTGAAATTCGTACATATCGTCGATGGAAAGGTCACTTCTCCGATATTTCTGATCGTTGCCCCACAGGCACAAGGGATTGGTCCATGCATGTCCCATGCGGTTATACCTGCACTTATCGTTGGGCAGAATGCCTATAAACTGGACGATGTGAGTAAGAGGAATTCTGCCGTTCCGGCCTGCCGACATTATAATATCATGTGCTGAGCGCTACATAGCCACACTATCGCGAAGCAAGTTTTTTCAGACTAGCTATAACCAATGCTTCGGAGTCGACGCGCAGGCCGGACTGGATTCTGTTGTCACCCGTAAATATGGGCAAGCATGAACAAACTGTATGCCTTTTCTCTTGATGGTGTCGTCGGCACGGCATGACATCCCTATGCGAAGTAGTTCCGAGAAATTCCTCCATTGGGTACCACGCATGAAAGAAAAAGGCGCGCCTGGAATAAACAAATCCGCTATCCTCATATACGATGATTCTGGCATGTTATCCCAGGAACGTCGCGTCCATTTTAATTGCGAACTTGCACTTCTTGATCTGGGGCCTGCGCTGTCGACCATGCCAATCAAGTTCAGCACAACTAATATTTACTCTGCCCAATGGCGGTTGCTGAGATAACGCCGGACAGTCTCCAGGCGTTTGGGGCGGTAACGATCGCATCCCTCAGGTGGCCACTTGTTAAGCAACTCTGGCGGACCCGCCCATCCATCGAATTCGTCGAAAGACGGTGCTGCTCGCAAAAACCTATCAGAGAGCTAGTTGTTGTGAAATGGTTTGTGACGAGTAGAAGTAGTAAGCCATTCGGAGCAGCGGCGCTGCTCCTCAAAGGTCAAATTTGGACCAGCAGCTCTGTCTGCCTCAAAGATCCCCATCAAGTCGGCCTTCTCGGACAGATGCGCGAGCGCCGGGCGCCTACGCAGGATATCGCGTGCAACCTGGCGCGCATGAGCTTTCTGATCGGCAATGACGGCGGCGTCCTGGAAGTAGCATTCCACCGCCATGTATCGATCAGACCCGTCGTCATTACGGGGGCGATGCGCAGGGTTGATCTTCGTGCGCCTGGTGGTGCGTATACAGCCCCAATACTGTCGGCATTCAACTGGCATGTCCAAAGAAAGAGCAGGTTGCCCCGGAGAGCTCTGACCTGCTGCCGATGCCGCAGGTGCGCGGGCGCCCGCCGATGACGAGGCAGCGCCTGCGGATCCCCTGGGCGTCCGAGGGGCCCTTGGCGGGGCATTGATGTCGAAATCCTGGCGCGTCTTCTCGTTGACGTTGTCGCACTCGCACTTCTTGTCTTTAGGGGCTGCCCCTGATGGCTTTGATGTAGTTCCCAACGGCCTCTTATCGGCAACGCGCCTCCAGTGTCGGCGTGTAGCCCGTCCTGTGTCCGGCCAGGTGTAGGGCCGCGACGTGGTGCAGGGTCCTTCGGAGTACGCCTTGGGATGCAGCTGCTGCGGCGGCGAGTCCGAAGATGGAGAAATGTCAATAAGCGGATCTGTCTTCGGCTTGGGAGGAGGCGCGTTCGGCGCTGCCCCATGGCATCCGCGGCCCATGTCGCACGGGCCCTTTGCCAGGGTTAAGGTCCACGCCAAGCTTTCTGAGTGCCATATTCCCGATAGTGGCCTCTCCCCTTATGGACAGGTTATATTTAGTAGCGCTAAGCCTTCTATCAATGGTAGTCCTTACCCAACCTACAGATCCAGCGCGGCAAGCGACCTTTCTTTTGAGGAAATATCCATGTCTTTAGTGACGATGCACCTCGGATCGAGAAGGGTGTCCGCATCGTAAGTGACGTCCGCAACAGTGGAGAGGGCGTCGGAGTAGTACGAGGCGCACCTTGCAGGAGCTGCTGCCATGGGGTCTACCGCTTCGACCATATCTTCAGCTTCATCACATTATTGCTGGTCGTCTTCTGGTTTAGGCGAGGCAGGTTTTCCCGCTCTGTACTCACTGTTGAATATCGTTAAACAATGAACAAGTGATAGATTCTTCAATATCTTAATAGATTGGGATATCTCCTGGGCTGTAGCTTGTTCGTAGTCGTCTTCCGTCAACTGCTCGTAATGTGGCGCTGTATTTAGATCGGTGCAGTGACCCCGGCCATCGCCGTGAGATCAGACCCGCGGTGTCTTGCGGAAGTTCGGGGCCCTTGATAGGCGTCTCGCGGGGCGGCCGAGCCCGTGGTCGGCACGCTCGAAACATGTGCAAACAACGCCTCTGTAAAGTTTCCGTTCCTCGATGGTGGCTCTCTTGAGGTCGCGCTGTATGAGGGCTTCTTTTGCATTGGCACCTCCTGTCCTTTTTGAGCGAATGGCGATGCCTTTTCTTGATTTCGATCAACCTTGCGAAGAGCATGCCAGCGGCGAGTCCGGTGCTCAGTCCAACCCTTGTCGAACCACTGTTGCATTGCATAAGGTTCTGTGTGCGGGCGAGCCAATCAAGCATCCGAGTAGCTGACAAGACGCTGCATTTCGTCTCTTCTGGACATTCTTCGCGAGGTTCTCCCCCTTGAGGCGGGCGCCCCCGCAGGCGCCCCCTCCTGAGGGGGGCGCCTGGTCGATTGACCTTCCATGGAGGCGTCCTTGGCTTTCTCGCGCCAGGAGGATGAGGGCGCTGAAGGCCGCTAGAGCGAGCGCCGCTGGAGCGCGCGCGCGCGGTCGGGCGAGCCGCTGCGAACCCGACCGCGGCGCGCCAGACGTGCGTCATCTTCCCATTCTTCATCGTCGTCGTCGGCGCGATACTTGCGTCTCCAGGACTGGCGGCCTGCCGATCGCTCCTGGCGGGCCATGGAGCGGTCCGGAGCTACGAATGCACGTTGACATCCTTCGTCGTGGCCGGGCTCGCACTGCGCGCGCCCAGACAGATCGTGAACATCTCTCGGATGTCCCCGCAGAGGGTCATCATCACTCAATTCCGTGTTTGTCGGCTTGCCAATAACCCGAGGATGAAGCGCCCACTGCATTTCCTCCTCTGTCGCAGGATTAGTGGCTTCTGAATCCCCGGGCGCCCCCGCCATTTCACCTCCTTCGGCGGGCATGTGGAAGCTCTCGATAAATTCAATATCAGCAGGTTGCCCCGCGATGCGCATTCCCAGCCAGAGTGCCAGATCGATATCATTGTGGCCAATGAATACATCCTCGAACAGCCCGTCGGCATACTTCTCGAGGGACATATTGGCACTCAAATATCTGGCAACCATGGAGTTAACGACTGCAACTGAGCTATACTGTATATCCGAACCAGTTTGAGCCAGATGCATCGACGGACCTCTGCCTCCCCCATCGCCCAGAGGGCGCTCGCGGCGAAAATGCTGCGCGCTATGGTATATGTCGCACTCCCTAGTTTTTCCGTTGGCATCCTTTGGGTTTCCACGACCTCCCCTTCTGTTCCTGATGTATGCCTGCGGTTCCTGACTGCACCTAAGAATACCTCTTCATATTGTGGCCCGGTAATGGATGCTAGGAATGCTAGCGTGCCTCTGCCATGCAATCGCTGCCACTTACCTTTACCCTCACCTCGACCCTTGCCTTCCCCCTCGAGTGCCCGTCGGGCGATGCGCCGTGCTTCGCGAACTGGCTTCTTCATCAATCGCCTCCACCTGCGTTTATGTTTCTGATATCCTAAGGACAACCATTGCGCCTGTTGTTCTTCCGTGAGGTACGTGGGCATATCGGAGTAGTCACGGGCAGAAGCCTCGTCGTCCGAAGACGCGTCGGTGCCGGTGCCGGAGTCGAAGTCGGACT
>CAUYUJ010015060.1:872007-1210431 GCA_963575745.1 Prorocentrum cordatum
CTCTCTGCCAATGTGTTATGAGAAGCCGACCGCAACGGCGGCTGCCCAGGGCCGAGTTTGCTCCGTTTCTCTCTTCCTTGCGGCTCCTGCTGCCGCCACCTTTCCTTCCTTCTCCCCCCCCCTCTGGTCGCTGGCGGGGAGGAGACACAGCAAAAACGATGTCAGACTCCTTCTCTGTGGGAAATATTTGACGAAACCGCCACACACCAATTATCCTGGCGAAGGACCCAACCATATGAAGTTGTGGGTACCGCAATTGTGAATATCTTCTTCGGTGAAGCTCCCTATGGGGCCACGAAGCGCTGCGTTGGGCATGGGGGGAACGCATGCGGGCGGTAGCACTGGGGCCGTCGGAAAGGCACCCCATATAAAGCCACGAAACGCTGCACTGGGTTTGTGAAAATACCAAAGTAGGCGTGTGGGACGCATGTGGGCGGTCCCATTGGGGGCTTCGGTGGAGCTCCCCATGGGGCCGCGAAGCGTTGTAAAGAGTGAGTGAAAATGCCAAATTGGATGTGGGGGACGCATGCAGGCGGCCCCAGTGGGGGTTGGTGGAGCTCCCTATGGGGCCACGAAGCGCTGTACTGGGTGGGTACAAATGTCAAATTTGTTGTGGGGGTGCGGGCGGTCCCACTGGAGGCTTCGGTGGAGCTTCCTATGGGGCCACGGAACGCTGTACTGGGTGGGTGACAGTGCCAAATCGGGTGTGGGGGACGCATGCGGGCGGTCCCACTGGGGGCTTCGGTGGGGCTCCCTATGATGCCACGAAGCGCTGTACTGGGTGGGTGATAGTGCCAAATTGGGTGTGGGGGACGCATGCGGGCGGTCCCACTGGGGGCTTCGGTGGAGCTCACTATGGGGCCACGAAGCGCTGTACTGGGTAAGCGAAAATGCCAAATTGGGTGTGGGGGACGCACGCGGGCGGTCCCACTGGGGGCTTCGGTGGAGCACCCTATGGGGCCATGAAACGCTGTACTGGGTGGGTGAAGATGCCAAATTGGGTGTGGGGGACGCATGCGGGCGGTGGCATTGGGGCCTTCGGTGGAGCTCCGTATGGGGCCACGAAACGTGTGAGGGGTGTGCCAAATTGGGCGTGGGGGACACATGCGGGCGGTGGAGAGGAGGGGAAAGAGGAGAAAAGGAACGCGGGGACCGTCTCTTCAAAACGAGGACCCAGCACCACAGGATGGTTGGGAATTTCGAAGGCCGCCACACAACGAATTCTTGTGCAAGGCCTTCACGAGGGAAATCCTTGGCGATGCCACAAAGGAAATCTTTTTGAAATGACAAAACCCTGTCAAAGGGACGAACAGGAGTAACATAACATGACTCACACTACTACTTAATATAATGCAAAACGCATTATTACGAGTAGTAGAAATGTAAATACACATACGAATAATGATATCAAGAGTACTGTTACTACCACTAACCAAAGCAGTACCAATGATACTACGAATAGCAGTACAACTAACATCAGTATTTAGAACACGGATAACACTACTACGGCTAAACATAACAAAAATAATAAGTTCTGGTCCACAGGCACCGTCTGATCTGCCCCCGCCTCCTCCCCCCCGCGGTGCGGGGGGGAGGATAGTGAGGCTGGGAGACGAGGGAGCAGGAAGGGCGGCATGATGGAGGAGCAGCTGGAGGAGCAGCAGCAGCCGCTGAGTGCGAGGATAGGGGGCCACTTGCGAAACCTACCACTAACCCCCACGATTTCTAAAGGGAAGGGTGGGGTTCACTTTGCTCGGGAACTCTCGAACGAAGTGAACCCCACCCTCCCCCTCAGAAATCGTGGGGGGGTAGGGGTAGGGTGCGCGTGTGGCCCCCTGGCCCCTGGAGGAGCAATGTGGGGGCAGCGCGAGGAGGAGGCCGAGGAGGGCCACGTGCGGGATCCGTCCCCCGCACTCGCCCGAGCGCGCGCCGCGCATGTCGCTCGAGCATGCAGCGGCCCGGAGACCTCCGCGCACGAGGGCGCACGACGGCGCGGCGCGCTGCTGGGCGCCGGCAGGGGGCAGAGGCCTGAGGCCCTAGGCCGTGCAGCCCGGCACGCTGATCGAGTATGTCGTTCTGGTACCACGTGGGCGCCGATTGCGCCGCCTTCAGCTGCGACGCCTGCAGTGGCTACCACGAGCACGAGGGTTACAACGACTACGATGTCTCACCCTGCCGACCACCATGTCAGCGCCACTGCAGGAGAGCAGGCTGGATGGGTGGACCCACAGCGGAGACGAGGGAGGAGACAGGGGCTACAGTGACGTCCCGAACGTAGAACAGTACGACCTGGCAGTCGACGGATCCGATGAGAACCTCGAGAGGTAATTACGAAGAGAACGTACTCTCGGGGTCACGGACAGAATTCCGACAGACACGCTCGGAACACGAGGGCTAAAAGCAGAGAGATGAAAGCCACTGGCAGAACTACGAGGACCACCAACGAAGCTGTCAGAGCAACCACCTGAGCCCCGAGGACCACGAGCAGGGCTACAAGGGCCAGCGGAGCTTCGAGGACTTCCAGCAGAGCTTAGGGGACGACGCGCCGAGGTACGAGGGCAACAAGAAGAGCTTCCAGCAAAAGCTTCCAGGGCCACATGCAGACCTTCCAGAACAACCAGCAGGGCCAGCCAGAGCTACGAGGGCAACCGGCTGAGCTACGAGGGTTGCCTGCTGATAGAGGAGGACCACGTATTGATGTACGAGGTCCACAGCCTGAGTTTCAAGAGCAGCAAACAGAGCTCCGATGGCCAAGAGCTCCCCCAATTGGGCTACGAGGGCCACGAGCTGATCTACGATGGCAATATGCACAGCTCGGAGAGCCAGATGCAGGGCTACGAGGGCCACTAGCGGAACTACGCAAGCAACCGGCTGAACTACGAAGACCACGATGAGCTACAAGGGCTACGCGCAGACCTACTCGAGTCACCCGTACATCTAACAGAACACTAATTATGCAAAGCAGCGATAACCCCCAGCATAACCATGGGGGCCACCAGACCACCAGCTGAGTTACAAAGGTAACCTAACTGAGATACGACGGCTACAAGAGCAACCGGCTGAACTACCAAAGACTCTTGCTGATCTGGAATGACCTACCGCTAGTGTCACGAGGGCATCCTGCTGAGCTACGCGAGTAGCGAGCTGAGCCCTGAGGAGGGCCACAGGCGGAGTTTCGAGGGCCACAGGCTGAGCTACGAGAGCCACCAGCTGAGCCACGAAGTCACCTGCTGATCTACGAGGACCGTCTCCAGTTCTACGAGGGCCACAGTCTGTGCTTCCAGGGCAGCAAGCAGAGCCCCAAGGAACACCAGCTGAGATACGAGGGCCTCAAGCGGAGCTACGAGGGTCACAGGCAGAGCTCCAGGAGCCACCTGAAGAGCTACCAGAGCCACCAGCTGTCCTACGAGGGCTGTAAGCTGTGCTACGGCGGCCACAAACAGAGCTACGACAATCACCAGCGAAGCTATGAGGGCCACAAGCTGAGCAACGAGACCCACTGGTAGAGCTGCTGGGGCCGCCCGCTGAGCTGCGAGGGCCACGAGGCGAGCTACGGGAACCGCACGAAGGGTCACGTGGACCACCAGCTGAGCTACCACGGACACCTGATGAGTTACTGAGGCCACAAGCTGCGCCACGAGGGCAGCCAACTGAGCTGCGACGGCCACGAGGGGCATCAGCTGATATACCAGAGGAGAGCCACCGCCGAGGCCACTAGGACAACTTGCAGAGATCCGAGGGCACCCGGCTGAGCTACGCTACGAGGACCGCCAGCTGAGCCACGAGGGCCACAACCTGGGCTACGCGGGCGGCAAGCAG
Source organism: Prorocentrum cordatum (assembly GCA_963575745.1). Lineage (NCBI taxonomy): Eukaryota > Dinophyceae > Prorocentrales > Prorocentraceae > Prorocentrum > Prorocentrum cordatum. Next base: position 875,827 of record CAUYUJ010015060.1, read on the forward strand.
AGGTTCGAGAGCCTCCAGCAGAGCTACCAAGGCGACCAGCTGAACTACAGGGGCCACGAGAAGAGCTTCGAGAACCACCGGCAGAGCTTCAAGAGCCACAGGCAGAGCTTCGAGGGTTCGAGGGCAACCAGCTGAGCTACGAGGGCCACCAGCTGAAATACCAGGGCCACAAGCAGAGCTACGAGAGCCACCAGCAGAGCTGCAGTGAAACCTGCTGAGCGTCCGCAGCCTCCTGCACAAGTCTGTGCTATGAGGCCCACAAGCGGGGCTACGAGGACCTCGAGCTAACATACGAAGGCCACAAGCTGAGCTACGACGGCCACGAGCTGAGCTACGAGACCCACAAGGAGAGCTTCGAGAGCCACCAACTGAGCTAGAAGGCCACCAGCGGAACTGCCAGGGTCTTGAAGAGCAGCCAGAAACACTGGCAGGCATACGAGGGCTACGCGCAGAACTTCCTGGGCAGCGCACAGAGCCACGAGAGCCACCTGCAGGTCTACGCAGACCGCCATCTGAGATACGAGGGCAACCAGCAGAGTTACAAGAGCCTCAAGCAGAACTCCCTGGGCAACGCGCAAAGCCACGAGGGCCAACTTCAGAGCCGCTTAAAGAGCCAGCAGTACTACGAGGGCTACGCGCAGAACTGCCTGGGCAGCGCGCAGAGCCACGAGGGTCAGGTGCAGAGCTGCCACCTCCATGGCCACCTACACGGCTGCGAGGAGGAAAGAACACGCCGATCGCTGCCAGTGACACAGGCTCGGCAAATGGGGCAAGGAATACTACGACTGCGCCATACTGGATCCGCGCGAACATACCCTACTACTACTACTACTACTACTACTACTACTACTACTACTACTACTACTACTACTACTACTACTACTACTACTACTACTACTACTACGACTACTACGACTACGACGACTACGACGACTACGACTACTACGACTACTACGACTACTACGACTACTACGACTACTACGACTACTACGACTACTACGACTACTACTACTACTACTACTACTACTACTACTACTACTACTACTACTACTACTACTCGCTGGGCAGACTTACGGTGCCGCAGCCCGACGCCCCGTCGCGCCCCAGGCGCTTTCCACCGCGACGCGGAAACGAGGAGAAAGGACATCGCAACGGCAAGGTGAGATCGGCCAACCTTGCGCCTCAGATCACAGCTCCTTCTGGAGATACCGACAGATGAAGAAACAACTTATCACCGACCACCTTGGGCGCCGAGCTGCTCAAGGCGAGGCCGGACAGGACCGATGCGAAGGCCGTCCAAATGAACTGAACGGTGAGAGCGGTCAGCAGCCTGACGCCGCACACTTGCCACCCCTTAGGGCCGCAGCCCCGAAACGGTGTGTGCTCTGCCTTCTGGTGCGGGCACTGCCTGGAAGCGTGCCCTCAGGGTCCGGGGGGGGGGGCAGGGTCCAAAGACTTCTCCCCTTGGGTGCTGCCTCGTGGCTGGGCCCCGCGACAAGGCCCAAGGCAGCTGCCCACATGGCTACAGTCAACACGTTTTACGATTGCTGATCCCTTTCTCCTTCCTCCGTTGCATCGGAAATTCGAGGAAGGTCTGGCCTACTCGTCTCCCCTCCCCTGGAAAGCCCCCAAGTCGCCGAACGTGCGGCCGCATTCGCGTCGGGCCTGCTGCCCGCCCTGTCGGGCGGCCGCGGGGGCGCGAGCGCGGTAGGATCGCTGTGGTATAGTGGTGCTCAAGCAAGCAAGAGGATGAATCTGACATAGGATACTAGCATGTTTCGACTACTGCGCTTCCGACAAAGAATGCCGTGCACAACGCTGCTTGCAAGCTAATTACTTCGTCGTCGTCGAGCACAGCATTTGCCACTGAGTGGCCCCGCCGCTCACCCTCATCAGTTCCCCATCCATCCTCCTGTGTGTAGAAAGACCTCCCAGATGGGGTCCAAGTAGGATGGGGTCGGAGGATCGCGCCGCATCGCCAACACCTCGGCGATGCATCGGTGACGTCGGCGGTGCACTGGAGACGCTGGCGTGTGGGGAAACTCGAGCTCCACATCGAGCCGCATCGCCGATGCGTCGGCGATGCGGCGCGATCCTCCGAACCCGTGCGCTCCAGCCCCAGCTGGGAAGCCTAGTGCATGTGCCTCGGCATTCAGGGCAGTCCGGGGAGGCCCTGCGCCCACCGCCCGCGGCGCACCCGCCAGCGCGCGGGGCGGCGTCGCGGACGAGGGATCGCTGACCGAGCGCTGCGTAGTGGAAGGATGAGGAGGAGACGGTTGGACCTGGGGCAGAAGAACATCCTCCAAGGACGTGAGGCCCTCCGCTGGCCAACTGAATAACATACGAGGGTAATCTCCCCGCGGATGCACAAGAACATCCAACAAACACGAAGAGCACTAGGATACCCTCCCCGAACCGACCTCGATCTCGTACCTCGGTCCAGCCGTAAGGGAAGTGCGAGGGATGGTGGCAAGCACGTCGAAGAGAGAAAGAGAGAGAGAGAGAGAGAGAGAGAGAAAGAGGACGACGGAGAAGAAATGGGCACATCGATCGAGACATTACCACGACCACCCCTCTGCTCAACCCCAATGTCCCCCCCCAAAACAACCTGGATCCAACATGGCCGTCCCTCCCGGCAAACCCTGTCAAGGGTAATTCTTTACCGTGTACATAAAAAATAATAACAAAGAAAAGGTCGACGACGTAGACTCGGAATAACGCAGGAGTGTGAGGATGAGTACACATTGGCGGTCGCCCTCCTCATCCTCTTCATCCTCCTCCTCCCTCTCCTCTTTCTCCCAATCCCCCCCGTCTCTTTATTCACGCTCCCAACACTCCCTGATGGCGAACCTCTCCTTTGCGAACCTCCGTCTATGCGACCGCTCTTTCCCCTCCGCCCCGTCCGGCTCCTCCTCCAGGGGAAGGGTGGAGCGGGACAAGACCGAGACGCCCCACGATGTGTGTTTTCGGTCCACGGGCTCCAGAAGTCTCGACCCTGTCACCCCGGAATAATTGTCGTCCCCGTCCATTGGTGATGGTGCAGAACTGGGCCCTGGAGACGGTCCTGAGATGCCGAATCATTGAGAAAGCCTGATGGATTTCAGGGCTACCTAAACAGGGACTTTGATGTAGAAGGATATTTGCCCGCCAGGGAAAACTGTAATTGTCGGTCGAATCACGATCATGATTGCATCGATCTCTCCCGCTGAATTTGGCAAAGTCTTGGTTTGCCATATTGAGGGCAACCGAACAGGGGGACTGGTTAGGGGGAGGGGGAGCAGGGAATCGGAATCGAAAATGCATCGCCAATGAATCGGCGATGGGCCTCCGATGAGGAACCCTAACGCTCCTGGGCAGCTCGGAGCACACCCTGCTCCGATCGAAGGGGCCTGGGCGGCCCGGGGTCGATGCGGCAAGTCCGCGCCGTGTCGACCCCAGCGTTGGTCCCTGACACAGGGGGGAACGTTCAACCTTGAAGGATCGGCCGCTTCCGAAACGTAGCAACGCTGCTGCTACTGCTGCCGGCGCACTGTTTACCTCGCAAGTGGGAGTCGGTGAACTCGCTCCCCGTCCGTGCGCCGCAGGGCCACGACCTTCAGCTCACCCCACTTGCCCGATGGCGCGCTGACGGGACGCGAAACGTCGGATCGTTCAGAATCGACCGAATTTGGGTCGCCGGCGGCGTTCAGCTGAGGGGCAACGATGGGGGGGACTGGCATAGGAGGGGGGTGCATCGACCTGGAATCGGCGATACATCTCCGATAGATCGACGCTAGGCCTCCAATCGTGAATCCGCACCTTCCTGGGCGGGTTGGGGCTATCGGGCCCCCATCGGCGATCAATGGGCGATTGGGGATCGATGCATCCCCCCCTATGCCTGTCCCCCCCTATCGTTGCCCCCGAGGATCGTTCAACATCGACCGAATTTGGGTCGCCAGCGGCGTTCAACGTCGAACGCTGGCGGCAGGGTCGCCGCCAGTCTACCGAGCTACCCCTCCCAACCCGAGAGAGCCGCCCCGTCGGCGCTGCTGGAATGTCCCGATTTCGGAAGGCCCGAGAACTAAAGACATTCCCCCTCCTGTTCCTCCTCCTCCTTCCCCTCCTCCTCCCCATCCCCCTCCCCCTCCCCCTCCTCCTCCTCCTCCTCCTCCTCCTCCTCCTCCTCCTCCTCGTCCTCCTGTCCTGGCCCTGGGACACACAAATAAATAGACACAGATAAAAGGATTCCCCATATCCCATTTCCCATATCTTAAGATATTTGCTGGAGAATCGACGATTCATTGTGTCCGTGTGTTTTTTCTTCCTGATAAAGACATTCCCCCTCCAAATGTCAGGGGAGGCAGCCTCCCAACTTCCGCCTCGTCCCAGGATCAGCCGGCATCGAATCGGGAACTCGGATCGACTCGAAGTTTGCGTCGAAGCGGGCTGCATCGGCACAGAGTCGAGATCGGATCGGATCGGCCGCACTAGGATGCACAGCAGCGCCGTGCAGGCATCGGGCAGAACCACATCGTCAGAACGTGGGAATCGAACCGGATCGGGCCGGCCAGAGTCAATATCGAATATAGGATCGATCGGATCGAAATGAGCCCTGCTTCCTCGTCGACTTCATCGCCGTATGTGTCGACCTATTCCCCAGGACTGGCTTTCCATCCTGACTCGATTCTGATGGTCCCAGGGTGCGGCGAGCGCCCTCAGAAGCAAACAAACTGCAAACCGCACGGCCCGTCCCGTATGTTCACGACGCGAGGAGGTCCGAATCCGCCTTTCCTCGTCCTCCTCGTCGTCGTCGTCGTCGCCCTCCTCCAGCGGCAGGCGGGCTTCCTTGTCCTCCTCGTCCTCCTTGCCCTCGTCCTCCTCGTCCTCCTCCTCCCCGTCGTCGTCGCCGTCCCCTTCCTCCGTCTCCTCCTACTCCTCCTTCTCCTCCTCCTCCTCCTCCTCCTCCTCCTCCTCCTCCTCCTCCTCCACCTCCTCCTCCTCCTCCCGCGGGAAACCGGCCTGCTCATGGGCCTCCAGGGCCCGACGGCTGAGCGGCTCCGCCTCCGCGAGCTTGCCTCGGGCCCCGCGGGCCCCCCCCACTCCCCCCCCCACTCCCCCCCCACTCCTCCTCCTCCTCCTCCTCCTCCTCCTCCTCCTCCTCCTCCTCCTCCTCCTCCTTCCTCCTCCTCCTTCCTCCAACTCCTCCTGCTCCTCCTCCTGCTCCTCCTGCTCCACCTCCCCCGAACTCCCAGACCTCTGCATTGCTTCCCCTTTGGTTATTTCCCCTTCTTCCTCCGCCTGCCCCCTCGTTCCTCTCATCCCCCCCTGACTCCTCCTCTTCCCTCCTGCTCCCCCCTCCTCCCTTCTTGCTCCTCGATTCTCCCCGCGCTACCCATCCCTCCCCGTCATATTTGTGATCTCTCCTCTCACTCCCTCCCCTTCACGCCTCACTGGCCCTCTTTATCCCTCCTCCCACCAATTCCTGCAACGCATGCTTGTTGTACATCTGTCCCTGGTACTATTACTTTCTGTTTTGATCCACTACACTCTGCTCCACTCACTCCCCCTCAAACCATTCAGGGCGTAGGTATCCTCAACGTCCTGGTGCAGCCAAACGAGATGAGATCGCGAAGCAGATGCGCATCCCCAGTCGAGAGGGGCAACGACCGATACTGCAATATGCGAGGCTTTTCGTACATCGTGATGTACACCCGATCCGTCGCCCCTTGTTGATTTATCGACGGCGTACCCGGCGTGCCCGTTATTCCTTTACAACAAACCGGCTGGCCTCTGGCCCAGCACGCCAGGCACCCGAACATCCAGCGACAGTTCGTTCTCAGCGTGCCCTACAAGACGGCCCCGACGGCCCCAAAGACGGTAAAAATGGCCCCAAAAGGGCCCAATGCGGCCCCAACATGTCTCCAATACGGTTCATGATGCATCCCAAATGGCCCTGCGACCCCGCGACGACCCCGCGATGGCCCAAGAGGCACCCAAGAGGCCTCCAAAGACCCCCACGGGGGCCCAAATCATGCACTTGCGTTATATGTATATCTATATATATACATATATATATATATATATATATATATATATATATATATATATGTAGTGAAGTATTGTAACGTTCTCGCCTATTTCGGGATTCCGACGCACCCACGTGCTCCAGCTCTGCGCCCTCGGCGCTCAGGCACCCTGTGCTGCGCATCCTCGAGTTGTCTCGTTCGTCTGCGGGTGCCGACCCGCCAAGATGCGGCCCGTCCTCTTGCGCTTCGGGTCGTCCTTCGCCTCGACAGGGCTGAACCTAAGCGGTGTTTTTCGTTTTCGTGTCGTTTTCATTCTCCCTCGCCGTTGTCTCGCATCCGCCTTTCCCGCAAAACGAGGTCGAAACGAAAGCAGCCCACGGCATCGCCCAGAGCACCGTTTCGTTCCAGCCCTGCGCCTTGGGCTCTGGGCGCCAAGCCAGGCCCCCCTGGCCGAGTGGACCCCGCGCGCCGCGCACACGGCGTAGGGGGCACGCACCTCGACCCCATTCTCAAACCGGGCGTGTCCCCCATACAGGGGCATTTCCGACGACAAACACGAGTACACAGACAATGCTCCAACATGGTAGAAAAATAAGCAAACACAAGATCCAGACTATTTGTTTTGACTATCTTTGAACACTCCCCTGTCGAGGGACAAGCCCGACTCAACCCTATCCCCCCTTCGCCTGCTGCAGCTCGTCGTCCGCGGTACTCTCGCCGCCGCCGCCAACAGCCGTCGCCCCAGGCGCCGCCGCCAACGCCGTGCACGCCCTCAAGGACACGGCGGTTCTCGTCTTGCTCGCCCCCGGCGTCCTCCACAGCGGTGGCTGGCACTCCGGCTCCCGCAGCTGCCTTCGCATCCACGGCGGCGCCGTCCTTTCTCCACAGCGCGTGCACGCGATCCACGGGCCCTGCTCCTCGACCATGTGCCTCGTGAGTGTGAGCTGCGACTTCGGTGTGTTCTTGCTCGGCCTTTCTGGTTCCCTGTTCGGCGCGCGAGGCCACTCTCCCACCGTCTTCTGGCACCATCAGCCAACGTCTTGTCTTGCACTGCCCATCTTACTGGCGCCGAGTTCCGCCAACGCATGGTGCTTCCCGATGTGCGAGTCCTGCTTGGCACCAGCTATCGCCAGCAAGTGCAATGCCCCGCTGCCCTTCGCGACCCTGGGCCCCTCGCAATCGAGCCGCTCGATGTTGGCATTTGAGCGGTGCGCCGTGTCCACCCCGAGCTCCAAGTCTTTTAGTTTGTGCCAACTCCGATGCCGCAAATCTGCGCGCGCGCCCGCTGCCAACTGGTACATAACCGCTCTGTTTTCCCCAAGCCGTCCACAACGCCCTTGATGTCCCCTGAAAGGTAGTCGCCATCGCCATCCCTGACCTCGCAATTGCACTGCTCCTCGTCCGCGCCCTTGAAGCCTTCGCCACTCCGCCTCGGGGCTACTGACGAGGCCCCTCATCCACAGTAGCCTGTCTTCCTGCTGCTCGGCAACGCGCTGCCGTTCCGCGTGCGCGTCCAGTCTTTGTTCACGTAACGCAGGGAACTTGTAGAATCGGTGGTGTGGTGCGCCCATCGCTTCGCAACGCCCTATGCAGATGTCGGTCGGGACGATGTTGCACTCGCACAACTTGCTCATGGCCCACGCCGCGCCCTTGGGGTGTTTGGGGAAACCTTTGGCCTTCAGCTGCGACACCGCCGGGTCCCAGGTACGGTGATGGTGCCAAACCGCGAGCTCCCCCCTTGCTTGGTCAACTCTCCTCCCACAGTTTCGCCTGAACGTCTTCTTTGACCATGTCCACCAAGTGAATTCGGCAGGCCACTCTCATGTCCAAGCTGAGACCATGCTCGGTGCACAACATGTGCCAAGCTGGCCACGTCCACGATGCGCGCGTCATGGACATGATCACCGCCCCCGCTGGGCTTCGGACTCGGCCCCACGACGGCTTCATTCCGATCTTTTGCTGTGACAGTTCCACGCCTTCCGCATTTGTCGACATGTGGTGAATCCAATACGTGGCGACTGTGAAACTCAGAAATCCCCCACTGGTGTTTCCTCAGAGTTTGATCCAAATCCGCGAGGCGGGTCTGAACCTGAGGTGTTCCTATTTTTTTTGTTCAGGGTTTGCGCCGACGCAATCGTTCTTCGCGTGCCACACCTCTTCGGTTGCACGTACGACGGGTGTTTTTGTAGCCTCGAAAGCGGGGCCCTCTTGAGATTGTTGCTTGTCTTTATTTTGGCGGATAAGGGCCGTTACTCCGGGACCCGGGGGGGGATCTGGGGTCCGGGTGATGGTAACGCTTGGGCAGGGTGGGGTTCGTCGGGCGAGGGCACGGTGCGATCGCCACAGTATGCGCCCGAGCAGCACTCTACGCCTGCGAGCACAACGCAGGCCTGCGATTCGATCGCGCACGCAAGGCCTGACAACCCATACTTTCATCATCCCTTCTCATCCTGTCCTCTCTCACCCACCCTCATGCCCCTCCCCCCATGTCCGTCCTCTTCTCCCTCCTTATCCGCCTGCTCCTCCCTCCCCTCCCCCATCGCGCCTCTTCCTTCACGCCCTCTTCCTCCTCCTCCTCCTCCTCCTCCTCCTCCTCCTCCTCCTCCTTATCCTCCTCCTCCTCATCATCCAACTCTATCCTCCATCTGCCTTCTCTCCCCTCCTCACTTCTCCTCACCATCCTCCTCATCCTGCATCCTCCCCAATCTCCTCCTCACTCCTCTTCCTCATGTTCCTCCCCCTTGTCCTCTTTCTCCTTCTTTTGCGGTCCCTGTCGCTGTCGGCCTCGAAACTCGTATCGAACGCGGCCATCCCCCCCTTTCCCCTTCCCGCCAGGGGCATCCTCCTGTTCCTCCTCCTCCGACTCTTTCTCTTCCTCCTCCCCCACCTCCTCCTCATCCTACTCCTTGATCCTCTTCTCCCTCCTCCCTCCTCACTTCTTTCTCTTCACTCCTCCCTCCTCACTCCTGAGAGAGCGCGTTTCACGGGTGCTGGCCTTGGGAACACTCGGCGGCACGTCTCGAACCGGGCCGCCCCCCCCCCCCCACACTCAGGGGCCGTCGCCGTCGATCAGAACCAGGGGGACTCCCCTCCTCCCTAAACCCCCCCCCGCCCCCAACCCCCCCTCCCAGGGGGAGGGGGGGGTTGTTCCACCCCCCCCCCAGCGACGGCGCCGGCGCAGGCGGCGACCAGCAGCGCCGACGGCGGGGACGCAGCAACGATGACCAGAGAGGGCTCAGGGAGGGGAGGGGGGGGGTCCAACCCCCCACCTGCGCTGGCGCCAGCGCCGGCGCTGGCGCCAGCCAACGGCCAGCAGCGCCGACGGCGGGAACGCAGCAACGATGACCAGGGGACAAGAGGCCGCACAGGGGAAACACAAAGCGCTATATCGATCCCTCGCCCTCCAAAAGCCACTGAGAGGCCCTTAGGAAGGTCCATGAGGCTTCACACATTCGCATCCATTAGAAGTTTGACCCAAAGCCAAAACTCGGTTGCGGGAAGACCCGAAAGCCACACCACCCCCACCACCACCACCACCACCACCACAAACCACCACACCACCACCACAGCCACCACCACCACAACCACCACAACCACAACCACCATAACCCACCACCACAACAACAACCACCATCACCACAAACCACTACACCACCACCACCGAAAAAAAGGCCACCAACACCACCACAAACCACCACAACCCACCACAACCACCACCACCACCACCACCACCCACAAACCACTACCATCACAACCACCGCCGCCTCCACCACCAACAAAACCCACCACCACCACCGCCACCACAAACCACCACACCACCACCACCACCACCACCACAACCACACCACCACCACCACAACCACCACCACCACCACACCACCACCACTACCACCAGCACCAGCACCAGCACCAGCACCAGCACCACAACCACCCACCATCACCCACCACCACCCACCACCACCCACCACCCACCACCAGCACCAACACCAGCACCACCAGCAGCAGCAACAGCAGCACCAACACCACAGCCCACCACCACCACCACGACAAACCACCACGCCACCACCACCACCAAATCTATAACAACCCACCACCACCACAACAACCACCACCATTACCACCACCACCAGCACGATCTACCACACGACCATCACCACGACCGCCACAACGACCGCCACCACCACCAGCAACACAACCCACCGCCACCACCACCACAAACCACCACACCACCATCACCACCACAAACCACCCCACAACCACCACCACCACAACCGCAAACCACCGCACCAGCCATCCCAACCACCGCCCCCACAACCACATCACCACCATAACAACCTACCACCGCCACCACCACCATCACAAACCACCACGCCACCACCACCACCGCCACGACCACCACCACCAACACCATCTCCACAATCCACCACCACGGCTGCCATCCCCACCACGACCACAAACCACCACGCCACAACAACGACCACCACCGCCACCACCACCACAACCACCACACCACCCCCATCACCGCCACCACAATCACCACCCCCATCACCGCCAACACAACCACCATCACAACCACAACAACGACGACCACCATCACCGCCACCACCACCAGCACAACCTATGACCACCACCACCACCAGACACCACCACACCACCACCACAACCCACCACCACCACCGCCACCACCACCACCACCACACAGCCTGCCACAACAACCGCTTCAATCACCACCACCACCACCAGCAACGCCGCAACGGCCAACCACCACGCCACCACAACCACCGCCACCACCACCACCGCCACCAGCACTGCCGCCACCGCCGCCACGACCACCACCGCCACCGCCGCCACCACCACCACCACCACAGCCCACCGCCGCCACCCTTGAAAGGCCCCGATTGACGCCCAAAAGGCGCCCAGGTTGGCGGGATGCAAATGGGGGGATAAGTCCAGATGGGGAGAGAGGCGCAACCGAGGTACAACTTGTACCTACGCCCCACGGAGAAGGTACAATTTGTACCGACGCCACGCAGACAAGGTACACATTGTACTTTTGACAACGTTCGCGACATGTGCGAGGATGTTAACGGGGGGGGGGAGAAGGTACAATTTGTACTTGCAACCCGCAGAGAAGGTACAAATTGTACCCCAACAAAACGGTACCGCATACTCACCCCCCCATGTCCTGATCCCCCATCGCCATTCGGCCGACCAGGAGGCTTCGCAAATGCCCTTAAGAGGCCCCCGAAAACCCTCCGACGAGAACCCAGGAGGCATCCATTAGAACTCTGACCCATAACCAAGGCATGGTGGCGGTGCGTCGTCGTCAGAGTCGTCGTCGTCTTCGCCGTCGCCCTCGTCGTCGCTCCCCGCCGCCGCCGCCGCCAGCCGCCGCTGGCGCCGGCCCAGAAAAGGAAAACACAGTCTTCATCGACGCTCCCCGCCGCCGCCGCCAGCCGCCGCCGGCGCCAGCCCGAGGAGAGACAGAAAACGGAGTTGGAACCGGCCCCCCTCCAAGCGTCAACAAAACGCGCTTTCTCACTTGTCACTCTTCACTCCTCCTCCGCCTCCTCCTCCTCGTCCTCTTCCCCTTCCTCCTCCTCGTCGTCGTCGTCCTCCTCCTCCTCCGCCTCCTCCTCGTCCTCCTCCTTTTCCTCCTCTTCCTCCTCTTCCTTCTCCTCCTCTTCCTCCTCCTCCTCCTCCGACTCTTTCTCCTCTTCCTCCCCTCCACCTCCTCCTGCCGCGCGGCCAAAGGGGGGTCGCCCCTGGTTCATGTCGGTGGTCGCCGGCTACCGCCGCAGCTGGTCGCGGACCGATGAAAGAGGACCTGTGCCTCCGCGAGGAGGAAGGGCCTCTAAAAGCGCTGGGCTGTTGCGCGAATGTCGTTGTATAAGAAATAGCTACACGCAGGCGGAAGCATCGACTCTCTGGCGGGACAAGTGACGCCGAGACGATCGAGGGGACAATGAGACAGGGAGCCGAAACGACAACAGACGGGAGGACATAACCGAAAATCACACACTGCCAATAGTGAGCAAACCTATCCAAACCAAGCATGCACTCCGTGCAACCCAACAAGCAATAGGGACTCGACGGATGTTGAAATCGACGCTGAGTTAGTCAGTTCTTCGATAGCGTCCTCGTGGCGGCCGAAGCGAGAGCGGTAGGCAGGGTAGCATGGGCGAGGCGCACAGCCTTCCAGTAAACTGCAAGGCCGCGAGCCTTTTTTTTTGTTTTGTTTCAGCAGGAAGCCGATGTAAAAGGCGAGCACTAAACAGGGCCGACGGGGGTCAGGAAATAAGATCGGGGTCAGCTGTTGAACGCATTGTTTTTGCATCTCGAACCTATTGGGGCTGAGTTCCTGGGGCCCGTGATCTCGGAGGGCGTTCTGGACATTCAGAATCGTATCGCTAGCCTCGCTGCGCCTCCGAGACTCTGGGGAGCCTGCGTGCGCTTCGGCAAAGTGCTGGCATATGGATTTCGTCTGACAAAAAGCGGGCGAGTAAACTTGGCGCTGCCGGTCCACAGTCGGAAGGTGCTGCCGCGCAGCGCGAAACAGTACATTCCGTCTCTCCCTCCCTCTCGCAATCTCTTTCTCTCTCTTTCTCTCTCTATCTCTCTCTCTCTCTCGGCTCGAACGTCGCCGAAGCAACTCTGGCCCTGGAAGCGAGCGAGGCGAACGACTTCCCGCGATCAGATCTTCGGACCACCCCAACCACCCCAATTGCATCACGTCGAACGAGCGAACCGCAATATGACATGTGGCACACTCTGGCGAGCATGGCTGCTTCGAAGAGGGCCGGGCGGCTGGCGATGGCAGGGACTGAGCGACGTGCGGGAGCGCCGTCGCGGCTCTCGTCGAGTGCGCATTCGACGAGACAGAGCATGCTGCCCCCCACGCCTGCTAGCTCGAAACAGCGACGGCGCCACTTCAGGAGCGGCGCGGGCCAACTTTGAAGCTCTGCCTTTGGGCCGATGCAGATCCTGAGGTACTTGATGGCACCGGCGGCTTCGAAGGAGGAACAAGAGGGGGCCAGGGTGGCTAACGTACTTGAGCACTTCCTGGCGGGAGCTTCCGAGCATGGACCAGCCAGCATCATGGCGCTGCACTTGCATGCCTTGCGGGCGAACGCCGCGAGTTTTTCAGCCGCGCTGGAAATCCTGGAGAAAAGGCACACGTACTACATCTTCAAAAAGGATGCGCCAATTTCGCTGGTGCAGAGGCGAGCGGCCCCGCGAGACTCAGCCGCAATCGTCCGGTCGAAGGCGCAAGCGGAACGATTCACGCAGACAGCAAAGACGCGCCAGAAGCTGGGCACCGCTGAAAAATATCAGAGCGGATCGGGAACGCGAGTGCTACCGGGACTCCTCCGAGCCCCGAGAAACCATTACCGCCCGAGCACAGCGTCACCAGGAATTCGACGAGGGCGTCGGGCAGGTGAATTGCTCGCAGCCATCTGGCGCATCCAACGATGCAAGATCGAAGGGGGCGGGGGCCCGCGCAAAGTCGAAGGTAACGAAGGCGGGCAAGTCAATCCCTGCACCGGGGAGCAAAGGGCATGCGCGGGCGTGGGCGTCGACCTATATAATATTGGCCCCGAACTGGCGCTCCTGGATACAGCCTCGCTGGGGGCCGCCGGCAACTTTCGGCCATTCCCTGGAACGCGATGCCACGCGTGTGGCGGCGGTGATTTTGTTGTCCGTGCTATCGGGGCCAAGGGGCCTGAATGGACTGCATCCCCTGATGCCCCGCCCCCTTCGAGGTCCCCCCCCCCCCCCCCTTCGGAGGGAACGCCCCGGGGAGATCATTGAAACAGGAGAGAGCCCGCCCGCCATCCAGGAGACAGAACATCACCTCAGTCAAAACAACGCGCACATGGGGGGTCTTCTGCCGGCCGGCGCGCGGAGCGCAGTCAGGGCCACGGGCGCCGCGGGAACGGCGGCGAAGGGCAGCGGCCATCATCTTCTGCGACGGCGGCGGACTCAGGCTAAGATCGACGCGCGACGCGAACCGCTCAACGCAGGCCTTCGCAGGCAACGTCGGCGTGGACTTGTCGCGAAAAGGCCTCGCGCCAATATCCCGAGATGTTGACGGCCATGTCTGCGGGGGCCGAGGGGGTGCTTTCGCCTTCCCGGATGCCGCGGATATACAGGCGCTCGCCGATTGGAGTCCAAAGCTTAGATCTCTTCTGGGGCATCTGGGGACTTTGACTGAGTCGTTTGTGTTCGGGCCCATCCGGGGTCCTCGAGGGCCTGCGAGAGCTCCCCGATTGTCTCCAATAAGGGTTGCCCCCCCAAGCGGCCCAACATTTCCGAACAAAAACACTGGGCCCACTGAGCCAGATGCGCTTCGACGCTTGGCAAATGCCCAGGGGGCGACTGGCCGGCGGGCGCGACTGGGCCAGGCGAGAGCCATGGCGGGCGCCCTGACGCCAGACAGCTCGTCCAATAGATCTGCGCGGAGTAACCCTGCCCAATAGAGACGAACCATCCGGGCCACCGCGCGCGCAACGCAGCGCACGATTGCAAGGAAAGCGGGTCGCTTCCTTCATGGGCACCTTAAACGCGCGAGCCTGATGGGCGGGGTGGGGTCCTCAAGGCCACTGGCTTCCAAGTGGGCCCTCATGAACCCCTGGGTAGTCTCCGTCCCAGCTGAGTCCTTCTGGGTGCCGCTGGCGTCGGGGCCCTTCATGGGGGCGACTCTGAAGCCCATCCTAATGGCAGCGTGAAACGAGAGCTTCTGTTGATGCGCAATCTCCGCCAGGCGCCAGGCCGCAGGTGTAGCCGCCAATATTTAGCTGCGGGGCCGCCCGAGAAGGGGGCGAAGCGCAAGCCCTGTCGATGATGCTCGTCGCGCCGTTGGGAGCGTAGACGCGCGCGCGATCCTGCTGCTGGGTCCCCGCCAGAGACGAAGCAACACTAGCGCCAGATGGGGCCATGCCTGCCGCGCCAAGTCTGGCACCCGAAGCCAGGGCCCCGGAATTGGGGCGGGTCAAGAAGATTCGGAGGAGAGGCAGCGACGTTGAAAGTCGCCGACGACGGCGGCCAGGCGACGGAGATCATCAGCAGCGAGGGGGCGATGATGAGCGATCTGATTCTTGATATATCTCTTCTGGCCGGCAGAGAGCCCAACTTGCACGCGTTGCATGGCGCGCTACCCAGGAGTTCCCATGCTCAAAAACCGCTACTGCGGATAATGCACGGCCAGGTATGAGGGCCGCGACAACCCTCTACCCCAGGCCCCAGGGCAAACTGCCCATAGCAACAAAAAACGATAGTGTCTTTTTCAAAGGGCATGACCAGGCAACGACGACATTCATGTTTTGAAACATCTAGAAAGAGTTACAGCATTAGCCGCGCGACCGCTCCATTCGCAACATGCACGTTTGCCCCAAGCACATGCGCGCTTGCCTCCCGCGGGGGACGTTCACAACCACGCGATTCACCCCCGACAGGTCGATGCGCTGCGACAGAGCGCGGCGAGGAACACATCATGGCAGCGGACGCTGTTCTGGCATTAACAACTGCGCGCCCATATCTTCAAAAAAGGCAATATCGCGACGACTCCACGCGCCAGGCAGACTGAGTTTTCAAACGCATATATCGGCGCATTGGGCTTCACATATGTTAATGCGCGTTTCACGTCACATTGGCAGCCCGAACGAAGCGCAACAAGACATTTAGGGGCCGAACTCGAGCCCAAGACAAGCGAATGCCAAACAATCGTTCCGCTACCTATATAACTTGCCACGATCACCTGGCTACGTTTAGTAACCTGACCCGCCAATGCGTGCCAGCAAGCTGGGGGCTGCGGCACGTCGCATGCACGCCCCCGGGCCCCATGAGAACCACCAATCACCCGATCGCAATGCGATGAACTACGTTGTACGCGCGGGCACATGCCTGCACGCGCTCTGGCGCGCATGCGCCGACGTGCGCACGGGCGCACGCACGCGCGCGCGCGGTCGCGCGCGCGCTGTTATTCGCGCCCGTACGGGCGAATATTTGAGCCAACCGCCAGAGCTCGACGATTGCGTCGAGGGCGAATCTTTGAGCCAACCGTCAGAGTGGACGAAGAGGAGGAGGAGAAGATGGAGGAGCAGGGCGAGGGGGGGAAACGGAGGAGGAGGGAGGAGGAGGGAGGAGGAGGGGGGCAACGAAGGAGCAGGAAGGAAAATGCGGAGGGGGAGATCAGGAATGGCGCGAGGCACGGAGGAGGAGGAGGACGAGGAACACCAACGCCCCATCCGATCCCAACCCATACACATTAACGTCACCACCTAGTGACATTTTCTTCTCAAGCTCAGCGCAGTCGCATTAACTGGCGCAATGTCCACACCGTCAGCTGTCGGCACGACTAGCGGTCTGCTAGGGCTCCAACGAGCGCCTCCCACACAGCCAGGCGGAGAAACATTGCACATTCACGAGTTCTTTGGATGGACGCGGTAGCACCAGTTAAAATGGTAGCGGAGCGCATCCAAAACACAAGCCGGTGCCAATCATTTCAACTAGGGTCCCCACTGAGACTAGGGGGCCAAAATGAATTGGAGGCAACTGTCTTCAGGATGTCGGCTGTGCTGCTATGGCGCCGACACCCTGCTGGAGAAAGGATGGGGAGGAGGGTGTCTGGGACATGACCGCTGTGAGGGTGATATTGTCGATCGACATTGGCATTGGCAATGCGGTGGACACATGGGTAGTGTTGTCAACGGTGATGCGTACATACATGACGATGGGGACGTTGGAAACACAACAATGCAATTACAGATCACGATAATGATGGTGGTGGTGATGACGATGGCGATGATGATGGTGATGGTGAAATGGTGGACTGATTGCTACGCTAATGGTTCAGGCGGCAATCGCCGCCAATGCGATGATGATGCAGATGAAGCTGCAGAGGGCGATGAATATATTGGGGTAGCGATGGTGGTAGAGAGGGACTGTACAGCGAGGTGTTACACTACCCCATCGCCATGGCAGCGCCAACATTACATGACCATCGTCACGTTGCCTCCAGCTTACTGCTGTGCTGAGGTCTTCAATGAAGCCTCTAGGAAAACCATCCACTCCTTGTAGCTAAGCTGGAGAACAGGGTAACTCGAAATCATTTGCGTACACGAACTCAGTACAGCGCGCAACTCGGGCGCACTGCTTGCTGAAAGGCTGTGCCACTTGAGCCACGTGGCATCGCCAAGGGAAATGCACATGCAGAAGAAACCAGGCGGCACCCAGGCGGCAGCGCCCGCTGTGCAGCGCATGAAGAAGCCGTGTTCAGTAACCATCTTGCGCATGCTGTCCGGGCTGGCCTCCATCAGCTTGCTCACCTTCTCAGCGTAAGATTTGCCCTCGACATGCTCGCCCTGCACGCAGACGAGCAGCAGACCTCCCTTCAACACGATGGTCCACTGGCCGAGGCCGAACGGGTTGAACCCGACATTCACGAACTTCGCGCTGCTGCATTGCATGCCCAGGGCGAAGATGGACGGAAGACACGAGTGCAAGACACTGAAGGGTTTCTCAAGGCTCGGATCTTGAAGAACACTGCTGATGGCCTTGTTGATGTCCTCGTAGTGCTTGGGCTTATCCAACATGGCACTCGCGGTGCCCTTGCCCCCAAGCTGCGACGCCAACCACTTCGCGAGGATGTCGACGACCTTCAGCGCCTCGAGCTTGTCCTTCAGCGCGGTGTCATTCACAAACCTGGGACGTGAGCGATCCCACTGATCATCCTTCTCGAGCGCCTTCTGGACGATCGGCCCAGACTTCGACTTCCAACCTGTGCAACACCCCTCCTCGTGGCACACATGGTTTATGTAGTGGGTGCGGATCTTCTCGTGCGCGGGGACGTGGACCTCGCCAGTGGCCTTCTCCTCCTCGGAGTTCGCCTGCACGCCCCTCAGGTCGCCCAGTTCCTTCTTCTTGATGAGGCTGCGCAATATCGATATAGATCTGCGTATGCCCTGAAAGGCCTTGTTTTTGTCAATGCGTTGCTTCTTCAAACTCTCAAGGTGCCCCTTCATGCCCTTCGTGGTTGCCTCCTTGTTGAAAGCGGCCCGCAACTCCTCAATCGCATCGCAAAACTCCTTAGACACATTCTCGCACTGCTTCGGCGCATCCGCCAGGACAGCGAAGGCCTCTGTCGCGTTCTCGTTGTCGGAGCCGATCTTCTCCTTGGCGGCCGCCACCACCTCGTTGACATCAGCGACCAACTGCCTGGAGGTGAACTGGAACAACTCCTTGCACTTCACGAACTCGGAGTCCCTGCTGACACGGTACTTCGAGATGTCGCCATCGCTCTCCTTCTCCTCCCCTTGCTGCGCCATGTAGATGCTCGCCTCCATGGTGTCCTGCGCCAACAGAGCGTCGAGCGCATCCTGGCGGCGCTCCTCCCGATTGATCTCGTCTTCGATCATCCTCGAGTGGTCGTCGATAGATTTCGCGAAATCGTCAAAGTCCGCCAAGTTCTCGATCAAATCGTCTGGGATGGCGACAGGCGCCTGCGTGATCTCTGACATGGCGGAGTCGAGGAACGCTTGCTGGCTACTGGATGCCTGCGATAGTACCTCCTGCGCCTTAGCCTTCGCGTCTTCGAGCTCCTGTAATGTCTTGATCTCCTTCTTCGTCTTGAGCTTGGTCGACGTCGTGTTCGACTTCTTCGCGTCGAACAAGATGCCCTCGAACCGACTGATGCAAACCTGCCCCTTGTACTTAATCTTCTTGATTGACTTGTCCAGAATCATCTCCTTCCACTTGGCTTTGATCTTGTCTTCGCTCCAGCCCCTCATTTCCCCTTTCTCCTCGAAGACTGAATACGGGATGGCCGTGACCCTCTCAGTCGTGTCCTTGCTGACGGCCTGAACCTCCTCGATCTCGTGCTCGACCAAGCTCCCCTCGGCATGCTCGGCGAGTGCATCGGCGGTGTTCCTGATGAACCAATCAATCTTCTCCTGTGTATTCATGCCGCCCCACGCTTTTGCCAGGGCTTTGTTTTTCTTGTTGTGCCGACACCGACGTATGTATGCTGTGGCGCAAGCGGCATGCACCATCTGCTTGCTCCTCGTGCCCCCCAAGGTCCCTTCGGTCCCCGGCAGCACAAGCCGCGCACATTTGCAGCACGCGGTCAGATCACCCTCGGCCTCAAGCGCCTCGACACTCGCACCGTCACCCTCAGCGCCAAGGGCGTCGAAGTCCACGGCGGGCGAGTCGCTGGCGGACGGCCCAGCGGACGCTCTGGCGGCGCCAGACCCATCAAGCCCATCAGGCGTCTTAGTCCCCGACGCGGGCGTCCCAGTCCCCGACGCAGGCGGCTTGGGCAGCGGCGTCTCCTGCTGCTGCTCAGCCTTCTTGAAAAACGCCGACGGCGGGCCCGACTTGACAACCTTGGTCTTGCCCTTGGGCCCCGCCGCCCCAGTCTCAGAAGCACGCTTCCCCATCGCAGCAACAAAGTAGTGCAGGATACAAGACACAAGGAAAAAGTAACGCAAGTGGTTCGCACAAAAAACTGGACCGCACATGGCTAGGGATACGAGGATAAGGAGGGCGATTGGATAAGGAAAACCTCATATGAGGAACCCACTGTCTCGTCGATTACAAATCGCCAAACGCGGTGGCCCTGGTCGCCTCGACGAAATCAAGAATCTGCCAGACTCGCGGCCTGGCGTCGAAATTCCTCACCAAACGCCTCCACTGAATCTGGCCTCATCGCCACCTCACATCACAGTGACTGCACATTCAGAACACGGCCAACATACCCAATGCGGCGCTACATGGGCCCGCACGCACAACGGGTACGGCACGGCACCGCACCACACAGCATTTCGCAAAGTCACGTGGCACCGCGCAGGCCCCACGGCACCATATGGGCAAGGAATTCGACGCACCGCCGCACAGCACCGCGCGCGGCCCTTCGCTCAGACATCAGGACCCAAAGGTTGCAATGTTTACTGCCAAAGGAGGACCCAACAGTTTGTGATATTGACTGCCATGGTTGTGAGATTTACTGCCAAGGTTGGGACCCGAGCATGCCCTTTCCGCAGAATCGCGCACTGGAGACACCATAGACAAACCGAGAGCAAACATTATGTCGGGGTCTGGAAGAATTCGTGCTGCCCAACTATATTTAAAATGAAAGGTAATATCGCGCACGCGCGCGCTCTCGCACGCGCGCACACGCATATGCATAAAACCCGAGAGCAAGAACCCTGCCAGAGTCGGGGAGAATTCTCGCTGCCCAACTGACCTAAAACGACGGAAAATTTAATCGCGCACACACGCATTCACACACGCACAAACACGCGCGCACACGCACGCATTAAAAGCGAGAGCAATAAATCTGCCAGTGCCTGGAAGAGTTCTTGCTGCCCAACTGCATTTAAGACGATGGGTAATTTATGCGCGCGCACTCAAACGCGCGCGCACAAACGCGCGCGCGCACGCGCACGTATGAATAAACACCGAGAGCAAGAATCCTGCTAGAGTCTGGGGGATTTTTGCTGCCCAGCTGCACCGAATAAGGAATAAGGGCAACTTGAATCGCGCGCGCACGCGCTCACACAACAAAGTCGGGTTGCGTGGGTGGGTGGGTCGGTGGGCGATGGCGTCGGCGGTGCTGGTGGCGGGGGGTGGGAGAGGGGGGGAGAAGGGTGGGCGAGTGGGCATGGGGGGGGTGTGCGTCGGGGGTGGTGTAGGGTGGGGCGCGGGGGGGGGAGGGGGGGAGGGGGGGGGGGGGGGGCGTTGGGGTGAGATGCGGTGGGTG
Source organism: Prorocentrum cordatum (assembly GCA_963575745.1). NCBI lineage: Eukaryota > Dinophyceae > Prorocentrales > Prorocentraceae > Prorocentrum > Prorocentrum cordatum. The sequence continues at coordinate 896,590 of CAUYUJ010015060.1, forward strand.
GTGGTGGGTGGTGGTGGTGGTGTGGTGGTGGTGGTGATGGTGGTGGTGGTGGTGGTGGGTGGTGGGTGGTGGGTGGTGGTGGCGGTGGTGGCGGCGGCGGCGGCGGCGTGCGGTGCGCGGGGGAGGAGGGGGGGGGTGGGGGGGAGGGGGGGCAGCAACGCCGTCTGCGAATGTGTCGACAACGCGCCTGGATCTGCGAGCGGGGGGCCCGCGTGGCAAGGCTTGTTCGAAATGCTTCTTGAGAAGGTGGCAAGAACTGAAATGAGAAGTAGGCGCGTCACTCGGCCTCCTCAAGGCCCCGCAGAAAAATTGCATTAAGTCTGCGGTATTACACGGCGACCTTCTTATTGTGGGCAATGCAAAACTTCCCGCGCGCGCGTTGTGAGTTCTGCAATAGCCACAATGGAAAGTCGGCGCGTCCGTTATCCCCTTTAAAGCCCACCAGTGAATTTAGATTCAGTTTTGAGAATTGCAATGCGGCCTTTTCATTGTGGACAGTACAGAGCTCACCGCGCGCGCGCGTGGGGTGCCACCCTGGACTGTCCACAATGGAAGTTCGGCGCGTCCGTCGGCCTCCTTAAAGCTCAACAGAAAATTTGAATTCGGATTTTGGAATGACAATGCGGCCTTTTCATTGTGGACAAGACAGAACTCCCCACGCGCGCGCGTGGGGAATGGAAAGTCTGCGCGTCCGTCGGCGCGTCGGCCTCCTTAAAGCGCCACAGAAAATTTGAATTTACTTTTTGGAGCTACAAGGCGACATTCTTCTTATTGTGAACAATACAGAACTCACCATGCGCGCGCGCGGGGGGGAGGGCCCTGCATTGTCAACAATGAAAAGTCGTCGCGCCCGCCTGCCTCCCTGAAGCTCCACAGGAAATTTGAATTCAGTTTTGGGAACTGCCATGCTGCCTTTCCATTGTGGGCAATCCAGAACCCCTCGCGCGCGCGCTGATTTCTGCACTGTCCACAATTGAAAATCTGCGCGGCGCGTTCATCGGCCCCCTTAAAGCTCCACAGAAAACTTGAATTCCGTTTTTGGAATCACAAGGCGGCCTTTTCATTGTGGACAAGACAGGACTCCACGCTCGCGCGCGTGGGGAGTTGGAAGTCTGCGCGTCCGTCGGCGCGTCGGCCTCCTGAAAGCGCCACAGGAAATTTGAAATCAGTTTTTTGGAATTACAAGGCGGCCTTCTTATTGTAAACGACACAAGGCTCCCCACGCGCGCGCGTGGGGAGTTCTGGACTGTTGTCCACAATGAAAAGTCGGCGCGTCCGTCGGCCTCCTGTAAGCACCACAGAAACTTTGAAATCAGTTTTTGGAATCACAAGGCGGTCTTTTCATTGTGGACAAGGCAGAGCCCCCCACGCGCGCACGCGCGTTGGGAATGGAAAATCTGCGCGTCCGTCGGCGCGTCGGCCTCTTTAAAGCGCCGCAGAAAATTAAATTTAGTTTTTGGAACTACAAGGCGACATTCTTCTTATTGTGAACAATACAGAACTCACCACGCGCGCGCGCGAGGGGAGTTCTGCACTGTCAGCAATGTAGATTCTGCGCGTCCGTCGGCCTCCTTAAGGCTCCACAGAACATTTAAATTCAGCGTTTGGAACCACAAGGCGGCCAATTCATCGTGGAGAAGGCAGAACTCCACACGCGCGCGCGTGGGGAATTGAAAGTCTGCGCGTCCGTCGGCGCGTCGGCTCCCCTAAAACGTCATAGAAAATTTTGAATTCAGTTTTTGAAACCACATGGCGACCTTCTTTTTGCGAACGGTACAGGACTCCCCACGCGCGCGCGCGTGGAGGTTCTGCATTGTAAGCAATGAAAAGTCGGCGCGTCCGTCGGCCTCCTTACAGCTCCACAGAACATTTAAATTTAGCGTTTGCATTACACGGCGGCCTTCTCATGATGGACCAAACAGAGCTCCCCACGCGCGCGCGTGGGGAATGGAAAGTCTGCGCGTCTGTCGGCGCGTCGGCCCCCTTAAAGCGCCACAGAAAATTTTGAATTCAGTTTTTGAGATTACAAGCGGCCTTTTGCTTGTTGCGAACAATACAGGACTCACCACGCGCGCGCGTGTGGAGTTCTGCACTGCCAACAATGAAGAATATGCGCGCCCGTCGGCCTCCTTAGAGCTCCACAGAAAATCAGAATACAGTTTTTAGAGTAATCACAAGGCGGCCTTTTCATTGTGGACCAGACAGAACTCCCCACGCGCGCGCGCGTGGGGAGTCCTGTATCGTCCGTCGGCGCGTCGGCCTCCTTAAACCTCCGCAGAAAATTCGACTCCAATTTTTGGAATTACACGGCGGCCTTCTCTTGCGAACACTACAGAACCCACCGCGCGCGCGCGCGTGGTGAATTCTGCATTGCCAACAGTGAAAAATCGGCGCGTCCGTCGGTCGACTTAAAAGCCCCACGGAAAAATTGAATTCAGTTTTGGGAATTGCACGGCGGCCTTCTTATTGTGGGCGATGCAGAACTCACCACGCGCGCGCACAGGGAGACCTGTACTGTCAACAATTGAACGACAGCGCGTCCGTCGGCCTCCTTAAAGCGGAACGCATGTGGCCAGAAAACATACCGCGAGACGCGCGTGGCCAGAACAACCCGCGGAATCGCGGAACGCCAAAGGCCAACATGCCCCGCGGAATCCGCGGGACGCCTGTGGCCAAACTATCCCGCGGAACGCGCGTGGCCAAAATATCCAGCGGATGCCGTTGTTGTACCAACTATGGCGCTGACTCTCGATGTAAATTCATATGTGCGTGTGCCCGCGCGTGTGTGTGAGAGAGAGACAGCGCGTGCGTGCGTGCTTCAATTTTCCCGAGGAACGCCCGTGGCCAGAATATCCCGCGGACAGCGCGTGGCCAAACACCACCCCTCGGAACGCGCGCGGCCAAAACACCCCGCGGAACGCGAGAAGCCAAATTACCCCGCTGAACGTACGTGGCCAACATATGCCGCGGAACGCCTGTGCCAAAATGTCCCGTAGATACTGTTGCTGCACAAACTATGGCGCTGCCTCTCGATGATTATTCATATGTGCGTGTGTGTGTGTTCGTGTGTGCGTGACTCAATGTTCCCCCGTGTTGAATGCAGTTCGGCAGCTAGTATTCTTCCAGGCACTGGCAGAATGGTTGTACTCGCTTTTTCGTGTATATGCGTGTGCGCGCGCGTGTGAGCGCGTGCGTGCGCGAATCAATTGCCCTTCATTTAAAGCGCCGCTGGGCAGCAATAATTCGCCCAGACTCTGGCAGAACTCTCGCTCTCAATTTGTTATGCCGACGCATGCGCGCGCGAGGGGGAGGAGGGGGAGGGTGGCGAGGACGAGGGGGGCGAGGAGGGCGAGGGGTAGGAGGAGGGCGAGGACGAGGAGGGCGAGGAGGGCGAGGAGGACGATGGGGCCTGAGGAGGAGGAGGAGGAGGAGGACGAGGACAAGGACGAGGACAAAAAGGAAAAGAGCGATTGATGTCTCTTCGGATGCCTTTTGGACGCATTGTTCGGACGCTCCTTTCAATATCCTGGGGGGCCTCTTGACGGCCCCAGGGGCATCTTGGAGCGTCGCGGGTGCTTCGGGGAGCCTCTTGGGGCCTCTTGTGGGTATCGTGGGAGCCTCTTGGAAGTATCTTGGGCGTCTCTCGTGGCCCCCATGGGCGCCTCTTGGGGCCATATTGTGGCGCTCTTGGGGGCATTCGGAGCGCTCTTGGAGCCATGTTGGAGCAGATGGATCAAAGAAGGGGGGATCCCCAATTAGCCTTGCCCCATCGAGAGTGCCGCAAACAGCCTCCCGAACCCCTCTTGGGCCGCTCTTGGATCTCGGGCGCTATTGTGGCAGCATCGGGGCTCGCCTGGGCCTCTCTCGGGGCCATCTCGGGCCATATTAGGGCCATCTTGAGGCCTCGGATGGCCGCCTGAAGCAAAAAGGCGAGAAGGCAAACATCAGTGGTTCCCCTTAGGTTGTTTCCATATTGTGGCTTCTTGGAGGCCCCTTTGGGGGGCTACTTGGCTTTTTGGATTGAAGCTCAAGACAGCCTAAGATTCCTCAAAGGGAGATTCACGTGTACCTAAGATAGCTTCTGAGCTTTTTGTTCCCCTGCATGCGCCATCATGGCCCTGGCGCCCTGTCCACCTCAACTCGCCTGGGCGCAGTTTCGGGATGGGCTGGTGGTGGCACGCGAAGCGTCAAGTATTGCATTATGCGAAAGTGCATGGCGATGGTTGATATGATATGTCACGATTTCTGTCTACACAGCATATATGAACAGTTTGCCACACTCTCCGGCCAATTTTCGGACCCCAGGCGAGTTATCGCAGGGGGGGGGGGGGCGATAACAGAGGGGGGGTGTTATCCACCCGCGCAGCTGCCGGATAACATGTTATCTGCCGACCCAGCTGCCGGATATTACGTGTTATCTGCCGGCCTGCGGGGCTGACGGGAGGGGGTGCGATAACGCAGGGGGGGGGGGGGGGGGGTGCGATAACATGAAAGAGGGAGGCAATAACTGAGGGGACGGCAAACCGAGCTTCAGAGACATCATGCCACATACAATTGGTTGACAACTGAGCCGAATCATGTTGTTCATTTTTTTTTTCATACGTCAGGCGGCAAATCTGCCATAATCTCTCGGACACGGGCCTGTGCAGGCTTCGTGCCAGGACCTTGGTGGGCCCATCGCGACATATCATCCGAATCACCCAATTCAGCCCAACCAAACAGATGGGCGATTACTTCCCGTCTGGTGGGAAGCCTGTTTTCCTGCATGTAACGGAAACATTTGCGGTGTGTCGGGTTGCGACGCGTCGCGTAGCACCGCAGGATGCCACTCGAATGGCTCCAGTGGTCGTAACGAACAGTGAAACCATGCCAATGCACTGGACGCAGGAATGCTCCTGCATCAGGAACACCCAGGACTGCCAGTGCTGGCGGCGCTATGGCGGGGGCAGCGGCGACACCGCCTGCCTCGCCTGCATCAGGAGCGACTTCTGGGTCGACGTCTGCAGCACCATCCATGAGAGCGAGTGGTACAGCTCCATCGTCGTCCGCCTCGATGACACCACCCTCAAGCGCCATAGCTACATCTATCATGCCAGGAATCGGCCTGCCAGCCAAAATGGCTAAGAACTGTTTAATACCGAAGTTCTCCATTCCAACAATACTGTGCATTGCGTTCAGGTCCTTGACGGAGTACAAGCAAGCATAATATGCCTCTGGCATATTGTGTAAAATCTTGGGACTGCCACGAGCAAAAATTAATTCCGCGTCTACGAGGGCCTCGAAATAACGCTTTGACCTCAACAGCATAGACATACTAAACTCACGGGCGCCATCGGGCGTGACTGCCAGCAACGCCGAATCCAGAGGTACCCAGCCTTCGCGCACCAATTGCAACACCAATTCTAACTTTGATGCCGCCTTCCGATCTGATGGGCACGGGATCGCCACGACCTCAACTGCTCCATTCAAAGAGACTGCACTATCCACCGTCAAGGCATTCGCATTCAATGCGATCTCGTGCTCGCCAAACTCGTTGTGGCGGACCCCAATGACATTATAATCCTTGAGGATTTGCACTACTTGAGCGGAATACTCTGGCAATTCCTCGATTGATACGTACTTGCCCATGTGAACGTAATTCTTTTCCGAATCCATATGCTGAAGCAAGTGCTCGGCGCCCTTTACCGAGGCGCCATCGGCGCCCAGGTAGCTCCCAGCATCGAGGTCAACTGGAACAGGCCTACGCGACAGATCATCCAGCTGACGCAACTGTTGCAATGCCCCCGCTGGCAACTCCATATGGCTCGCAGCAGCCTCGGCTAGGCTCCAGCGAAACATTCCTGCCAGCAAAATGCACATGTCAATGGCTGAGAGATCCAATTTGCAAGGCTTTTCATCGGACAACTGGAGCCGGGCTGTTCCAACAGACTGCGAACCTGTAAAGTCGAACACCGATGCGTTCATGCATGACTTGCTCACCACGGCATGGCTCGGCACCACGAGTTTTTTTCTGCTCGGGCGTGGCCGAGGACACTCTGAAGAAAATCATCCCCCGCAGCTGCTCGTTAGTGAGGTCCTCCCCCATCGAACGACCAGCTTCGCCAAGATTGCGAAGGAGTTCAACGGCATGCCGACCCATATTCAAGACTGTCATGGTTTTCTGTGGAAGCACTGCGTGGTCAACATGCGCGACAATCGGCAAACCACTGACATCTGTTCTATGCCTACACGCCTCGGGCAGCCCTGGTTCCAAAATGGTTCGAGGGGCACCCCGAAAGGCGACGCCATCCGAGCAGGCCGACTTGAAAAACTTGACGAGCAATGCCTCTCCATCTGGGATGCCAACAACTTCAGGTTTGCGAAGTGACCTCGCCACGGCGTCCCATGGGCCAAGATTGGTAGTGACTTTTGTGAGGTCGCGGAAATGCACCTCAGGGAGGGATTGGTAAAACCATCCGATCAGCTGGGGCTTCGCCGTGCGTACAAGCGTGTTCCCTGCCAACAGGCGCGACAGACAGCGCCTGAGCATGTCACGCTTGCGCCAAACCTCATCCAAGAAATTCAAGAACTCCTGCTGGGACAACGCTTGCTGTACATCTGGGCGCCGAACTCTCGCAGCGAGCCGAGGGATCTTCTGCAAGGTCGCCCGCCGCTTGGACGTCAAGATAGACGAATGCACTGCTTCGACACGTCGCGATACCACTGAAACCAGAGCGTACCCCATCAACTCGAATAGCAGCTGAGGACGCCCATCCAGATCTACTGCCTCCTGAGAGATCGCAAATAGTTGCCCCCGATGAAGCGAACCAACCTCCAAGAACTTCCGCGCTACCCGATGGAGCTTGTCACCTCGACCTTGGCGAACTGCCCCATCGTACTCAGCGATGCAGGCGTGGGCGCGCTCCTGGGCGAACTCGGCTGAGCTCAAGCCGAAGGTCGGTGCTGCGATTGCAATCAAGCTGTAAGGCAATGCTGTCCAAAAACTGAGCTTGTCGTTCAACTGCTGCTTCACAGCTGCCTTTAACTCGTGCTCCATCGATTGCATCTGCCTCCTGATATCATGGGATACGTCAGCGTACGCTGTTCTGAGACCATCGTCGCCAGGCGATTGTATATTATTCAAGATGGCATCCAACCTGCCCATTGACATTTCCAGCCCACGGCGGCCCTTCCACACGCACCGAGAACTTGCAAGTCTGTATTGTCGGACTCGATCGCGCCATTTGCCTGGGCCAGACAGGATGTGCTCATGACATCTGCACCCTTCGAGCTTGGTCGCCTCCCTGTTGCAAGCCCAAGCTACACATCTCAACACCTCGCATTTCGGACGCAACTCCTGGTCCTTGAGAAGGTCGGCGAGCTCCTTCATAAGATTCGGACCGATGTTGGATGTATTGGGATCAGTCGCAGCCCCTGACATTACCTTGTTCGGGTCGAACCGCCGCTGCAAAATCATAAGGGGTTCGCGAATATCATAAAGGAAAGCAGCGGTGTACTCCCATTTCCAATCCGTCAGATCGCCAACTCTGGCAGACAATATGGTTCTCTCCCTGGGGTCTGTGATGCAAGTGCGGACTATTCTATCGAGCAGCGATCGTTTACGGAACAGCTTGTTCAATGCAGTCAACTTTGACGACATGGAAACCCAGGGCCCACATGCTTTGACACTTCTTTCCAACGCGCCAAAGATCGCGTGTGAATGGTCAGGAATGTATGGCGCGGCAGGTAGTAGATACGAATCCAACCAACACTTTAGGGCGTATGCATCCCTTTTCGGAGAGGGGTTAACCACCCTCCCCCGCGCCCCTTCCCCTGGACCTGGAGGGGCGCGGTCGCGGGTCGGCAGAGCGCCCAAGATGGCCCAAGAGGGCCTTAAGAGGGCCTCAAGAGGGCCTCAGAGATCCCAAGATGACGTCCAAGATGGCCCAAGATAGTGCAGCATGCCTGGCTATTGCTTCCAATATGCACCAAAGGGCCCCAATACCGCCCCAAGACGGCTTCGAGCGACCACGGGGCCTCCCCAGGAGGCCGCCAAGAGGCCAACATCGTTTAAACAAGTATCAAGAAAATCAATGAGTTTTGCGTTCTCGCCTTTTCGCTTCCGAGGGTATTCCGATACCTCGAGATGGCTCCATTCTGGCCTCATAGAGGCCCAAGAGAGGCCCAATAGAGCCCCACGGCGGCCCCAATAGCGCCAAAGAGCGCTCCAACATGGGCCCAATGAGTGATTTGGGACACTATAGAAAAGGGTAACGCTAATTGAGGGGCTCTCCTTGCTTGATCGAAGTCTCCATAGATAGCCGCGAGCCCCCCCCCCCCCCCGCCAACGCGCCCCCAAGAGCGCCCCAAGAGGGCCTCAAGAGGGAGTGGGAGGAGGAGGAGGAGGAGGAGGAGGAGGGAGGGGGAGGAGGGGGAAGGGGGGGGGATGAATAGGCAGGACGAGGATGAAGAGGAGATGGAGGGTGATGAGAAAAAAGATAAAGGGCGATAGGAAGAGCCATATGCCTCTTGAGTGCGTATCGGAATATCATCGGATGTTTCTTGGCAGCTTTTTGGAAGTTGGGGCGTCTTGGGGGGTGGGGGGTGGGTGGGGGGGGAGGGGTGGCTCTCGGCGGTCCCGTGAACCTACTGGACCATCTTGGGTGCCTCGGGGAGCCTCTTGGGGCTTCTTGGGGGTCTCTTGGGGGCCTCTCGACTCGGAGGCCTCTTGGGCGCTTCCTGGGGCCTCCTGGGCGCTGCCCAATCTTGGGGCAAGACGGTTTCCCCAGCCCTTTGTTCCTCTGCATGCCCCCTCGCGTTCTCGATCACCTCAACTCGCATGGGCGCCGTTTCTGGGCGGGCTGGCGAGGGTACGCGAAGCGGCAATAATTTGGCACCTCTTGGAGTTTGCCATCTCGCGCCGCGTCCAACGCTCTAGCCCATGCCCCTTGTTCACAACCATCCACGGCCCACGATGCCAGAGCGTTCCCTGCGTCTGCTGTTGCTGCCTCAACCCCCTGATCTGAACAATGCCCGTACATGCTCGACCTCAACTTGTCAAACTTGTGTTTCGAGCCCGGCTCCAACAGCAACGCGCGCGTCAAACTGATCCCTTTGTGTATCTCCCCAGCGGCGAAGAGGCCCAATGTGGAAAGTGGGAGGTGCCTGCTCGAATATGCTTCCTGCAAGTCGGCTTGCGTAACAGATTCCGCACTCACGCCCAATGGAAACAATATGCGGTCCTCTCTGACACAAAAGAAATTCGCATTCTTCAACTCACTCGAGTCCGCTGAAAGATACCTCCATCCATGTACTCTGTCGATAACCCTTCGCTGGAACATAGAGTACGCAATGTCTAACTTCACACACGAGCTGGACAGCAAGCTGCGCTGCGGAATTCTGATATCGCCCGATTCCAATGCTTCCTCCAACCCAGCGCACTGACGAGGTGGCAACGTCATCCTCCAAGAAAGCTTCACCATATCGTTGGCAGACGTCTCCTGTGAATTCCTCAACGCCCAGTGCATCTGCAACGCCTGCACGATACAATGGACGCTATACCTGTGTGTCGAGAAACCTTTCCGATGTTGCACGTGCGGGGGGCTGGCGACCATTGTCATATCAATGCCACCAGTCGGCGGAACAGAAGGCTTGCACGGTATGTCGACGTGAACCAACCTCGCATGATGTACAGACGACAGCAGCCACGGTATCCGCTCAGTCATGCACGTCGATGCTGTGTCAGGATCTACTATCCACGCCATGCGTTTGCCGATAGGTACATTCCAACGACGATGCAAATCGACAACGGCCTGGCATGACGGGTCAAGAAGTACTGCTGTGCGCCACCTGACCGCTGCTTCCTTCGGCAACTGGTCAGGAACGGGTTCTGCATTCTTCACATATCGCACTCTCCAACACAAGATATCCCCATCCAGATCCAAACCAAGGCGCAGAGCAGACTGGCGCAAAGCCGCCAGGTGGGGCCGCGATCCCGCGCGACCCTGGAACTCATCAAAATGATACACCTCAGACACTTCGACCACTCCCAGACACCAGAACTCTCTCACAGTCTTCGATGTCACAGGCGTGGCAGCGACGGGCCAAAACAATCTAGGCAACACGTTGGCTGCCCGCTGCCGCGCTGCACCTCCGAGCCTCTGGCGCTTCGCTGGAGGGCCAACTGGGCCAGCCGCGGGAGCGCCTGCAGCGTCGCCCGCTAGGCCCGCATCTGCATCCAGATCATCTGGGAAAGCAATGCTTGGCCCAAGCATGCTTTCTGAATGCCAAAATGGCTGCAGACAATCTGATGCAACGCTCTGTCGTGCCATTGTGTATACAGGTTCGTAGCTATGGGGCTGTCAATGGCTGGCTGACCTCATGAGTACACTTCGGTGGCAACTCTGGTCTGGTCTAGATACCCCGAGGGCGCTCTATTATTGTATCGAACAACCTGCCTCTGGCCCACTGCTTCGGATTCAAACATACTAAGACCGACGGTGTCCTGCATGATACGACCCACCTGCATACCAACCAACGCTACCCTACTATACCGCACCCTGCGATTTTACCCCGTTGCAGTTTACCCATACTCTTACTTCGCATCATACTCCGATTCCTACCCCTACTCAGACCCCTAACCTAAACATGAACCACCCCCGCTACATTCAATCTCACAGAATCGCATCCTGACCCCCAGTACCTGTCACCGACATCAGAAGAACTAGCAGAGGGCAAAGCCACAAATAACGCCCCATCGACACCCATCTTTAACCTTGTTTTTTATGTGGCCTCTACTGGGGCTGCTACCCACACGTCGGCACTCCCAGAGCGGAACGAAACAATCCTTACCCCAGTACGGCCCTACCTAGAAGTTGGAGCCCCTAGGAAAGCAGCATTAGTTGCTATGCTATGCTATGCTATGATATGCTGCGCTATGCTATGCTATGCTGCGCTATGCTATGCTGTGCTAGGCTAAGCTGTGCTATATCATGCTGCGCTGTGCTATGCTAAGCGATGCTATGCCATGCTATGCTGCGCTATGCTGTGCTATGCTATGCTATGCCAGGCTGCGCTATGGTATGATCTGCTATGCTACGTTATGCTATGCTACCGCATTAGGCAGCATGAAGGCGCAATCGTATCCTCCTCCTCCTCCCATCGCCTCCTTCTCTGAGCAACGGCCACCCTTCGCCAGAAGTGGGGGCAAGGCTGGCGGGCGATGAAGCTCTCCGTCACATCGCATACGCGCCAGACGAATGCACATATCATGGCGCTCCCGAGCTATGATGTCAGATGTGGCGCGAATGGGACCTAGTTTACCTCTCGCCTCGCTCATCTCTCCACTCTCCTTTGTCCTCCATCCTCCCTCCTCCCCCATCCTCCCCCTTCCCCTCTCCTCTCCTCTCCGTTCCTTCCAGTTGTTTTCCCTACCTAGGCTCTGCCTAGAGGGCTTATTACTCTCTGGGCTTAAAGGGGCTGGGCAATGGAAAGCGCCCCGGGCGGCCCCCCAGCATCCGCCCCGCGGAACCCCCAGCTACGTCCCCTTAGCTTAGCGTGCCTATCTCATCTTAGCTTAGCTTATTTCATCTTAGCTTAGCTTAGCTTCATCTTAGCTCAGGTTTATCTTAGCTTAGCTTACCTTCATCTTAGTTTCACTGAGCTTTAGCATAGCAGTACACAAATGAGAAGAGAGGAGAGGTGAGGAGAGGCGTGGCGAGGCGTTGAGAGGAGGACGTGATGACGGTGATTTCTCTCTGGATTTGTGGCAAGCCTGAAGAACTATACAAGTAAATGGATGCGACTGCACATTGCATTGGCGATCGCAGCTCTGAGGTCTCTCTCTCTCTATCTCTCTCCCTCTCTCTCTCTCTCTCTCTCCTCTCTCCTTCCGCCTCCATCCTCCCCCCCCTCTCCTCCACCCTCCCCTCCTCTCCTCATCCTCATCCTCCTCCAGCGAATCGCCCTCGCGATGGCTGCGAGGCCGCTGAGCCCTGGAGCGCATAGGCGATCGCAACAGCGACCGCTGGAACGGCCATCGCATTGCCGCACCCGAATGCGGCGAGCTCAGGGGTCAAGCCGACCAGAGTGCGCAAGTCAGGAAAACCCTGCAACCTGCACCGCTCAGATACAGTCATGAGGCGGTCCACGGTCAATGGGCCATCGCGCCCATGGCCGAGGGAAAACAAAAACACGGGAGTGGCGCGGGCAACGAGGCAGGGCGCGAGATTGTCGCTCCTGTTCTGCAAACCCCACGATGCATGGATCGAACGAGTGGGGTCGCATGTGGCCGTGATACCCTGGAAGGCCTCGTCGTTCATTTTATCAGTCATGGCATCCTTATTGTCGTCCACTGTCTTCAGCATCAGCGCGGACCGCAATGCGGGAACTCCTGGAGGTGCAATTGGGTCCTGGTCCAAGAAGTCGGTCAAGGAAGGCTTGGCGTCGACCTTGGCGTCTCCCATGGCGAACTCGGGCTTCTTCTTGAACTTCGACTCGAAACGGCCCACGATGTAGATCCGCTGGCGACTCTGTGGCAAGCCGACGGTGCTGGCGTCGATGGCCTCGTAAGTGATGGCCCAACCCCCTGGCAACTTCTCCCTGAGCCTCTGCGTGATGGTCGCGAGGGGGCTATGGGCCTGGCCTGTCTTGGCGGCGTTGATGCCCATCACGTTCTCCACGACGAACGCGCGGAACTGGCTGTTGCCGCGGTGCGCCAGGGCGATCACGGCATCAACCACTTTGCCAAACACGTGGCTACGAACGTCGTCCCAACCCTTGTGAGCGCCCATAGTCGACCATGGTGGGCAAGGTGGTCCACTTATCAGAATGTCCGCGTCTGGGATCGTGTCCAGGTCGACGCCGGCGAAGTCGCCGCGCTGGGGCCCCGTGAAGCAGACCGAGGGCGGAATGCCACAACACTCAGTCAAGTAGACCTTGTACTCCTTCTTGATGTCCCAGTAGCCCACGACCTCTGAGATCGCCCCGAGGCCGCGAAGCGCCCGCGACGGGGCATCGATGCCTCCACACGGCAGGAGAACCTTCAACTTGAGGCCGGCGCGCTCGGGAACCTTGTCGCGCAGAATCTGGAACATCTTGATGTTCGAGGCCCACTCCTGCACCGCGCGATCCTGATGCTGAGGGGGCCGCTGACTGTCGAAGTAGCCCTGATCCTGATGCCGAGGGGGCCCTGATCCTGATGCTGAAGGGGCCGCTGATGCTGAGGGGGCCGTCTCATCATCCTCTGCGCGCTGCGAGTCGTCGCAGTCGTCGGGCTTCTTCCTCTTGCCAACTGGCGCCTCGGAGCACCGAGCGCTCGAGCCTGACCGCTTCAAACCCGACGCGTCAAACTGCTGCTGCTCGTCAAACTGCTGCTGCTCGTCAAACTGCTGCTGCTGCTGCGTGCTGTGCTGCATCTCCTCCGCGTCCGTGTCCGCAGCGTCGGCGCCCGAGTCCGTTGGCACGATTTTCTCTGCGAGTTTGGTGCACTGGCTGAGGGCGGCGACCTGCTCGCTGCGATCCTCGCCGAAATCATGCAACAAGGCGTCGAATTCCTCGCTGGACGACGGGACCTCCTGCGCCAGATCACCGCGCAGGTAGCCCCATTGGCTGGTCATCCTGCAGCCGCACAAAGTCGCGGCAAAGATACAATCGTCGGCGACGGGTCGTCGCACCAAATATCACATGCAATTCGTTTTGAACCAAAAATGGTTGCGGAACTCGCAAGTCAGAGCTGCTCGCTGGGAGTGGTGATACAGAATCAAATTTAATCAGCTTCCCAAGATGCCCTACACAATACACTAGACAGGCGAAGCACGACACCGCACGGCACGGCACGGCACGACATTCGGCGGGGTGCCATGCTGTATTTCATGTGCAACATGTTCCACAAGGCATCAAGAGCCAAGAGGAGGGGGGCCCCCCGAACCGCGGTGCCACGCGAGCCACGGGATTTGCGCGGCACCGCACGCCACCACATGGGCACCTCAATGCAATATGTTCAAATTATTCAGCCCCCCTCCCCTTCCCCCCCACCACGCGCGCGCGCACTTGCCACCGCCACCTTCACCACCACCACCACCACGACCACCACCACCCACCACCACCACCACCACCACCACCACCACCACCACCACCACCACCGCCACCACACACACACACACGCCACCACCACCACCACCACCACCCAACCACCACACCACCACACACCACTTCTGGATTGGAGGAGGCGGGGGAGGCATGAAGGAGGGGGGACAGAGAGAGAGAGAGAGAGAGAGAGAGAGAGAGAGAGAGAGAGAGAGAGAGAGAGAGAAAAAGAGAAGGTGAATAAGACAGGATAAGGAGAAGGAAGTGGAGGAGGAGTAGTCGTGGTGGTACGTGTGGCGAGAAGCCTGGGGTCGGGGCCAGGTAGGGGCCTGGGGTGGAGGGCTATCGCGGCCCTCATACGGCCAGGGGCGGCAACCTCTGCAGACGACTCCAAGTGGGCCTGTGGGTTCGACGGAACTGGGGCCAGCGCGACGACGCCAGCGGGGCAGGGGTCGGGCATCCACTGGGGCACTGCGGCGTCTGAGGGGTCAGTGATCATCTTGCAGCCGCGGCTTGCGAAACGGATTAGCAATGTCATGAGCTCCCCCCTCGGCGCCGCAGGTCTCCAGCGCGGTGGCCGCGCTGCGGGGAGACAGGAGAGAGGCGGGGCAACGAAATGATTTGGGACGGGTCGGGCAGCGGCGGTGGAAACAGAGCGCTCGCATTCCAGCTGACGAATCTGCGGGGGGCTCCGGGGGAACTGGAAGCGAGCCAGGTCTTCGCAATTCTGTTCAAGAGACTACTCACCAGCATCTAGGACGAGAAGAATCTGTTGACATAACGTGCTATTGATACATTCCGGAGATTCCGGGATTTCTAACAGCCTTCGCGCGGGGTGCACTTTGCGTCGAGAAGTGTCTACTCTGGCTGGCGCCGCTGGTCGGTCACCCATTCGCAATCGAGTGGTCGCCCGTAAGGGGCTACTTGGCATGCGCTGACCCCCCTTCTCGATGCCGAGCGCGGGGGGAACGGCGGCCCACCGTCCAGTCGCCCCGCCGCCGCGCACCGCGCGCCCCCGCGGATTTCCAAAGACCTGGCAAGGCAAATTACGCGCGACTCTGGAACATTCTCCGGGGGTAAAATTGAACAGATCCGGGGCCGTTTTTGACCATGTCCGGCCTACTTGTTTGATAAATGCCAAAATCGTTCTTGAAATTTTCCGGGGTCGATTTTGAAAAACTCCGGAATCCATTCTGACAAATTCCGGATTTCAGAATTATTCAGATGTCCTGCGCGGCGGGCGCATTCCACCCCTCGAAACTTTTTTGCCCGGGGAAATAGCGGGGCTCCTTTTTGAAAAATTCCGGAACCGCTCGCGCCAGAAAAACGGGCGCGCTTTCTGACATTCCCGGGCGGTCCGACGGGCGCGGCCTGCTGATTCGCGCGCCGCGCCGCGCGCGAGTGGGCGCGCCGCGCGCCGCGCGTTGCGCCCGCGAACAGCGCTCGAAGGGGCTGCCTCGAAAACAGCGCCACGGCAGCTGCGACTCGAGGGCCCCCCAAGAGCAACACAGCATGCAGCTTCGAATCTTCGAGGGCGCTCCGATGCGCAAAAAAGTGCACCGCGAGCATCGCGCAAAGAACCTACGCGACGGAATGCGCTCGACCATTCGCCCCTGGAACCCGCGCAGAAGAACGGGGCAGCCTGAACATCTGGGGAACTATCACTATCAATGCTTCATGCTCCTCTGAGAATCAGCCTGCGCCTGGGGCGGCGCCAGCGCGCGGAGCTCGAGGTGCTCCTTGCTAGGGCCCTGGGCGGCGAGGTTGGCGGAGGGGCCTCTTCCATGCCGGCGATATCTCACCGCGCTCACGATCCACAAAGAACCGCTTGTCTGGGTATACCTGCTCGAACTCGCGACGCATGAGTCTGCGTCCAAGTTCGCGTCGCACCTGGAATTGATTCTTGCCAGCGCTGATGAAGAGACCCGTAGTGGCGCCTATCGGCGTGGGAGCTGAGAACTTGCGCCATGACCCGTTGCGATTGCGGAGTGCACCGGATGCTTGGCGAACAGAGTGCGCAGCCCACTGCGAACTGCCCGCGATATGAATGATGCGCCGCTTCGCCGTCGGTGAGGTCGCCGAAGCGCTGATCTCCCAGTCTTCGACCTCGAGGCTGGCTTCGGTCAGCCACGGGGAGACAGCATCACGAACAGCTGAAGCAGAGGCCATTTCCTTGCTGCGGACGACCAGGATGGTGGGTTTCGGGGGCCTGTCGAAACTAGACGGCGCAGATTGAAGAACTGGTTCTTCAACTTTGATGCGCCACATATGCCCCGTGAAGTGTTGGATCGGGTTATCCAAAGTATTGGTGCGACTCTCGTGGCCACTGAACATACTTTCTGCCTTCCGCATGCGAAGCCCGACCTGCTCGTGTGGGACGAGTCCACGTGGGACTCGAACGCCAGTGATCCATGGTCAGGTTGAACGGACTGGCCACGCTGAGGAGAAGCAGGAACACCAATACCAGGAGACGGACGAGCGGGAAAATCGCGGAGAGACCCACCTTCGTCAGCCGAGCCGAACTTTTCATCTTCATCCTGTCCTGCTGCGGGGCGCCGACGACCGTCCTGTCCACGGGCTGTCCTCGGAGGGTGTTATGTAGCAGTCCGCTCGACCACATCCGGCATCTATCGCTTGCACAAGACTTCTGAAACACCCTCAGCTACACCACGAACTTACAATACGGAATGTAAGAGAGACTGAGTGTCCGCCAGCGCGCGACACGTTGGATAGCTGGGATAGTTCGGAAAAGAACTGCCCGCCCAAAATGGGACCTGTTCCCACTTGAGCCAAAATGGCAACGGACCTCCTCCTCCTCCTCCTCTTCCTCCTCCTCCTCCTCCTCCTGTTGCCCCCTCCCAATCCATCCCCTCCCTCGCCGTCCTTCTGCTCCTCCTACTCCTGCTGTGGCACCAAGCGACCGGGCCCCGGAGGAAATGGGTCGTGGAACCCAGGACGTTCGCCCAGGGCGATCCAGTGTCCTTCTCAAGCGGCCCCGGGCCCCGCAGAAGGCCCGAAGATCGCCCCCCCCCCTCCCCCCCCCCCCCAAAAAAAAAAACACGGAAACCAAAACACCTCAAAACCCGTTAAGGACCCGTTTGCTTCATGACGACGGTGGGGAAACAACATGGTATCGATGCCGCAACTCCCTGGGCCTCTCCAGAAGTGCGTTCCGAGGAGACTTCCGAAGAGCATCCAACAGTGCCGACGAGGGCTCGCCAGGACGAGCTGTTCATCCCGAGTCGTTTCCAGACGAGCCCCGGGCCCGTGGAGGGCCAAAGAAACCCCCAAAACACTGCAGGACCCGTGTCCCTCAGGACCCGTTTGCCTCATTCGGGCGCGCGCGCTAACATCGTCTTTCGGAGGAGACGTACATCGTCTTTCCGCCGCTCTGGGTAGAGACAACGGCTGCTTCAACACGTGGAAAACCGATGTTCGACCATACGCCGTTTCACTTTGACTGATCGCACTGTTGCCGATGTGCCGTCATGGCACGGCTTCTACGTACGTTAACATCGATCACGGCTCCGCGGATCTGGCTCGTGGTCAGCACGGATTGCAGGAGCCATAGGGCTACCGCCGCCCGACTTGGCGACGGCGCGCGCCCGATTCTGCATGGAAGCGGAACGCGTCGCCGATCCAAGCGCCTGAAGCCATGTTT
Organism: Prorocentrum cordatum; assembly: GCA_963575745.1. Classification (NCBI taxonomy): domain Eukaryota; class Dinophyceae; order Prorocentrales; family Prorocentraceae; genus Prorocentrum; species Prorocentrum cordatum. The sequence goes on from CAUYUJ010015060.1 coordinate 914,315, forward strand.
GCGTTACGTCGATGCACCGCGACTGCGGCTGCTCTGGTTGCGTGATAACCGGCCCCTCTCAAACAGTAAAAAACGGCTGCCCACGTTGGATTTACAATGGCAGCTCTCTGTCGCTGTATGGTTCAGTGAAAGCCGCGTCTGTATCGCAGAGCAGGGGGGCCCCTTGCAAGGGGCATGCCACTCCTCGTCAGCAACTCTGCGCCGCCGCCGCGATCGCCACACGACCCTCATAACTGACCCGGACCTTAGGCTCGGCGTCGGATTTCACGCAACGACGCCCCCCGCAAAGAAAGCCAGACTCGTCGCTAATCCAAACGCCTGAAACCATGTTTGCGTTTCCTCGTTTCGTGGCGACTGCGGCTGCTCCCCCTCTCTCGCCATCGCTCGGACGTCCATTCCCCGTGCATTGTTCGGCTTCGTGCGTGTCTTTTTCCGCAGGAGGATCCAAGAATGCTCCTCGATGGCTCCTGCCAATAAAGAAAAATGTACACGTCCGAGCGATGCCAAGCTCTTGGCGGCACGCGCAAGAGGGGTGGCGCGAGGGGTGCGGCCTCCCAGAAAAAGGCGGGGGAGCGCCTTGGACGGCGGGGGGACCGCTTTTTGGAAGGGCCGGGGGCTTCCGCGAAGGCCTCTTAGAAGCCTGCAGGGCTTCTGAGAGGCCCCCCCTCGTTCCGCCCTCCCTCCACCCTCCTTCCCCCTCGGTCCCCCTCGTTCCGAGAAAGCCTCTCAGAAGCCCGGAGGGCTTCTGAGAGGCCCCCCGCCGTCTCAGAAGGCCGCCCCACTCGTTCCACCCCCCTGCGCGCGCCGCCAGCCCTCCCCCCGCCCGTCTCGGCGCCCTCCCACCCGTAAGTCGGGCTTGTCCCCCTGCAGGAGGAATATTCAAAAATAGTTGAATAATAGTCTGGGAACGAGATATCATCTCTCTTCCTCTCTCTCTGGGACAAGATGGGTTGGACAAGATAAGATGGATTGGATTGGACAAGATGAATTGGATACGATAAGCTGGATTGGATAAGAAAGCCAGCCGCAGGCGCCGACAACAATGGATTGATGGATTGGGTTGGGTGGATTGGATTGGATCGGATAAGATGGATTGGATAAGATAAGATGGGTTGGATTTGAAGACATGGATTGGATAAGATATGATGGATTGGATTGGCCCGCCGCAGGCGCAGAAACAAATGAATTGATGGATTTGGTTGGGTGGATTGGATTGGCTGGGATAATATAAGATGGGACAAGATGGGTTGGACAAGATAAGATGGACTGGATTAGACAAGATGGATTGGATTGGATAAGAAAGCCCGCCGCAAGCGCCAAACAAAAAAATGAATTATGAACTTAGCGACATGCGTTAGCGCCGGGACGCCCGAGACACCCGGGACACCCGGGACACCGCCCGGCCCAACTGGGACACCTCCCAACCACCCGCGGACGGGAAACGGACTTTCGCTCCTACTGACACCCGGGACACCTGGGACACCGCCCGGCCCAACTGGGACACCTCCCAGCCACCGGCGGACGGGAACGGACTTTCGCTCCTACTTCGGCCTAGCTTCGCCTCGCCCGCACGCACGACACGAACACGAAACCGAAACCGATTTCCCGGTGGGGGTCTCCGTTTCACTGCAACTCACCCCCCAACCTCCGATTTTTCGCCCAAAATCCCCCTGTAGGGGGACACGCCAGAATGAATCCCACCCCCATGCCCCGCCGAGCTTCTTCAGCGACAGGGCGCGGTCGCGCACGGCGGCGAGCTCCTCGAGCAGGGTCCAGCCCTCCTCGCGGCGGGCGGCGCAGGGGAGGGGAGGAGGGGGTGGGAGCACAGAGTCCGTGTACATAGGACTGGAGGTTTATGCTGCTCCTATCGCACTTAGGGACCACATTTCAGAAAAAAATTCGAGCACCCCGAAAAGTGTCGAAAGAGTGTCGAAATAGTGTCAAAACAGTGTCGGACGAGTGTCTCCCAGGGCCCGACACGTGAAAACCGCGTTTCGGTACTTTTTTTGGCGCTCGAAATTCTTTTCTGATGGTCAAGGCCGAAAGTAGGTTGGGACATCATAACTGGAGGCGCGTCTCCTCATCTCCTTGACGGAGAGGCTGGACCCCAGTGCGGAGCTCGCCGGGACAGGAGCTCTTGGGTGGCCATCTCGGGTCTCTGGTAAGCGCTTCAAGTATAGGTTGGACTCGAGAGGCGAACCTGTGCATTGCAGACATACTGGGTACAGTGCAAACACATGAAAAGAGACGAGTGATCCGAACAACGAACGCAAATTGTACGATGCTGGTTGGCAAGAATTCGGTGCATTTCTGGTGCCAGATCTCCCGAGGGACAGGGAAGGAGGGGGAGGAGGCGAGGGGAGAGAGTTTGACATGATGATGATGATGATGATGATGATGATGATGATGATGATGATGATGTTCCTGCTGCTGCTAATGATGCTGATGATGACGATGACGATGGTGGCGGTCATGATAACGATGGCGATGCAGATCATGATGATGGTGACGATGATGAGTATTACGATGACGATGATGATGAGGTTGATGATGATGCTGATGATGCTGCTCATGATGATGATACTGATGCGGATGATGCTGATGCTGATGTTGATGATGGTGATGATGTTGGTGATGATGCTGGCGATGATCATGATGACGATGATGATGATGATAATAATAATGGCAGTGCTAATGATACTGTAAACGATGATTATGATGATGCTGATGATGCTGATGATGCTGGTAATGATACTGATGATGTTGATGATGACGACGATGCTGATGCTGATGCTGATGCTGATGCTGATGATGATGCGGATGATGATAAGGAGGAGGATGAGGAGCAGCAGCAGAATTAGGAGGAGGCGGAGCAGGAAGCCTGCTTCAGCCCACAAAGGGAGGGGAGGATGGAGGCCTAGACAAGGGAAGGAGAGGCAGGAGCAAGAGGAGCAAGGGGGGAGCAGTCATGCGCGACAGGCCTCTCCAGTCGGCGTGCTCCCAGAAGGAACGCTGACGGAAAGACGAAGGGGCTTTGTCCTGCCCCAGATGAGCCACGAATGGGTTCCACAACCTATAAGGAGTGGCCTGGAAACCACAGCCACTCCCGAGTCCAAAGTGGTCCATGCTTCAGCGTCTTGAATACCGGGATCAAAAAACGACCCTACCCTGGATTACAAGTGCGTGGTCTGTAAACCTCCTGGGAAGTCCCAGAGCCTGGAAAGCCGCTAAGGCGCCGCACATCACGCAGGCCTGATCCTGCCAGCCCCACGGAGGTTCAGCGCACATCGCCTCGTAAACCAGGGTAGGACGTGTTTTTGCGCCCTTGATTGAATGCACGACAGGTCAACGTCACAACGTCGTCGTCTGCGTTGCTTTCCTAGGCCACCTGGCTTCGCGCCCCGCGCCCCGCGACGAGCGGCGCGCGGTCACCTTGGCGCCCTCGCGAGGGCATCTTTTCATAAGGGCGGCTCCCCCGCCGAGACCGCGACGCGGAAACGCGATCATCTTCGCGCCCCCGCGGGGGACAGAAGCTTCTGACGCCGCGTGAACCGTTCGACCTTCACGACCGTGGCTATCCGATATTCGGCGGTGGACACACCTCCCTTCAATAAACCTCCCCTTAATGAAAACGGCCTGGGACCGAAACCGACGGACCTGGACCCGCAAAAATGACGGCCGCGACGCCCTCTCGCGAACCGAAAGCGGCCAATTCCTTAATCGACGTGTCAGGGTAGGTCTATCCACCTCCGAGATGACAGGGAAACACAAACGGCCCCAGGAGGGTTCAAGACTGCTCGCGAAGCATTCAATACAGCACAAGCTGCCCTCAAACCGAAGAGACGCAGGAAGGCCCGAAAACGGTCCAAGAGCGTTCCAAGAGGGCTCAAGCTGGCCTCAAAGCGGCCCAAGGGGTCCCCAAGAGGCCTCTCAGGATATCCTCGAGCGGCAACCATGCTTCCATTCCATTGGGGAAGCGTGCATATTTACCATACCCCGCGTGCGCGTCCGATGCGGCCAGGGAGGCACCAAAACTCATCCCAATAATGCGGCCCATGAGGCTCCCTCGAGGGCCCCGAGGTACCCCAAGAGGCCTTTAAGATGCCCCAAGAAGCGCCAAGAGGCCCTCAAGGAGCCCCCTACCTAAAAAGGGTTCATCGGCACCCCCCACATGCCCCGAAGAGGCCCCCAAGCGGCCCCCGATAGATCCCAAGAAGGTTCCCAGGAGGCCTCGAGAGGCCCCAGGAGGCCCCTAGGCGGTGCAAAGAGGCCCGAAGACGCTCCCGAGAGGCCCCAGGAGACATCAACAATGCCTCCCCAAGAGACCCCACAAGTCCTGTCAAAGAAACATCTTGACGACGACCCGGTTTGGCCCCATGCACGACGCAAAATGCCAACGATAGGCGTCCTCCTCCGCCTCCTCCTCGTCCGCCTCCTCCTCCGCCCCCTGCTGTTCCTCCTCCTCCTCCTCCTCCTCCTCTTCCTCCTCCTCCTCCTCCTCTTCCTCCTCTCCTTCTTATCCTCTCTCCTCTCCTCCTCCTCCTCCTCCTCCTCCTCCTCCTCCTCCTCCTCCTCTCCCCTTCGCCACCCTCATCATCCTCCTTCTCCTCCCCGGCGCCGTCGCATTGGCCTCGACTCCGCGGCGAAACTGGACTGGACTGGAAAAGCCGTGCCGTGACGGCACATCGGTTGCAGTAGCACTTAAGTGGTAGTGACACAAGCACATCTTCATAGTGGCTTGCTTGAGCAAACGCAAGCAGGAGGGGGGGGAGGAACAAGAGGGGAACTGGCAGGGGCAACGACAGCAGGCAATTCACTATGAAACAATGCGACAGTGTTGCTGGACAGTGACCCTCCACCCTTGGAGAGAACCGCTGTCGCTCGACAGCGCCGCTGCTAAACGGCCTTTGTCGTGCTACACGGCGCTCGATGCATGAGCTTTCTCTCTGGCCCAAGGACTCTCTTGGGCGCCCTCGCCTTCTAGCGCCGCCTGGGCGTGCCAAACTTGTTGAAGAAGGTTGGAACACAGCACGTCGCACAATGCAAGTGTCCGGCATCATGGCCACCCGTCCGAACAAACACAACTGTTTGGCGATCAGCTGGTCAGCCCACGGGACCCGCGACGCAACGTCCAAAACCTGCCGGTTGGATACCCAGGATATTATCGGGCGCGGGATGCCCCAAATCTTCCTCAGGCAGCACACGCGGCACACATTGACACGGGAAAATTTTATCTTGTTCAACCGCTCCGTCTCCAAGCTGCACGCCAATTATGTGACGATGCATGCTTCGTAGATGCGTTGTTTTCTTGTCCGGCTGAAAGACGAATGATTCCACGCCTTCTTCGGGGGCGTGACCGCGCTGCCCGCCTCGCCCAACCTGCGCGCCACGGCGCGCCTGGCACTGCCAGTGGTAGTGAGCAGACCGCCCAGATAGACGCGCTGCTCCGCCTTCGGGACGGGGTGGCCGCTCATATCGTAATTTGGCAGCGGTCTTGCCCCAGTTCGGTCGTGACCCGCGCGGAGCAGCGCGCGAGAGAAAGCTGACGAGAGTGCATTGTAAGCTAGCAGATGACCGGCAGATCAGCGTCGCATCGCCCGCGCACTCGACCATGTGTTCGGCGACCCCCGCGTTCCTGAACCACGTCCTCCATGATGACGGACAACGACATTATGAATTGTGAGAGAGGACATCCCTGAGCCATGCCGGCAGGCTGCGCTCGAGCGTCGGACTCCTCGCCGACATCGCGCGCGGTGAAAGTCCTGCGCCCGTAGATGGATGCGACCGCACGCGCGCGCTCATCAGGCAGGCCGAGCCTGCGCAGCGCCGCTTGCATGGCGCCGGGGTCGATGCGATCGATAATTTGCCTTGGACCAATCGAAGAGCAACGCTGTCAAATCACCGCCCTTGAGATCCTGCGCGGCCAGCGCCCGCTGCGCGGCGCGCCCGGCCAAATCTGCGCCACGGCCACGTCGAAAGCCAAACTGGCTATCCCGTAGCAGCACTGGTTGCGCAGCCGCAGCACCATCGCGAGGGCGCCATCACTCCGGCCCAAAACTGCCCAGAAGTCGGGCGGCACGTTGTCTGGCCCGCGTGCTCGGCGTCTCCGCAGCCGCGCAAGCACTTTCTTGAGCTCTGCTCTCAAGAACTCTCTCCAGGGGCGTGTCACGCGTTGCCCCGGGCCTCGGCTCACCGGGCGCGCCAGGACCTGCGCCTGGCCTTCGCTGCCAATGAATATCTTGCAAATGCACCGCCAAGGTGTCTGCCCTCTCGCTGGCGTCCACCAAATCGCCAGCCGAGTTGCGAAGTCTGCGTTGTTGTTGGCGGGCATGCCCCACCCGAAGACGTTTCATTGCAGGCCAGACAGCCGCCGTTCGCTAATTCTTCGTCTGAACGTGGCGCGCGGTCTTTCCTCGCCGCTGACCTGATCTGCTTGTTCAGGGAGGATTCTGGCGCGAACTGCCCCAGCGCCTTCGCATTGTTCCTCAGCCCGATGAGGTCGGCCGTCGGCGCTCAAATCCAAGGCCTCTTGGCCCTGACTGAGCGGACATGTAAAAAAACTGTCTGCAGCAACCTGCATGCTAAACCGCGCCCTGTCCGCCACTGCATCGACTCCCACATCTCCAACATCCCGGAATGTGTCTCGGGACAACTCAGCAACATATGTACATAATGCGTTCGCGGCGGATGATCTCTCAAGACTTCTGACGTCCTGCTTCTCCCCGTTCTCCCTGATCGGTTTCTTTGGGACTTGGGCGCCTAGGTCTACAATCACAACAACATGACGCGACTGCAAAGCTCTATCCCGCCTGCTCTGGACAGCGCGAACAACTCCAAGCCAATGTTCGTGCACCAGTACGTGATCAATATCAGCAGACTTGTTCGCCGTGATCTCATCAAGTGGGCGAGCACAAATGCCGAAATACGTGACCTGTTGGTGCACTGGGCGTTCGTAGAACGCGCTCGCCACGCCCAGGTTCATAGATGTTTCCACCAAGAACTCCCGATTGCTCGCGGCATCGATCTGTGCTTCGGGACTTCCGTGAACGTATGGCCCAATGACGTCGTGCTCCCCACTGCGTCGTCTGTGTGTCCTGCTACTGCGGTCACCACAAATAACAATTCGACCGTGGATATTCGTCTTCTCCACAACGTCTTCCAAATCAGTGAAAAACTCTTGTCGCTCCTCAACCGGGCGCCCGTTGTGATGGGCGTGCCCAATTACGATGTAGATGTGTCGTCCTTCGGCTCGGACCCGTAACCTCGCTAACCTTGAGCTACGCTGCGCCAAGCCCAACGTAGCATTTCGAGCGCGAGACGACACAAGAAAGCCCAAACCTGCATGCTCACGTCGAAGTCCCCACCAGATAGAACAACAAAGAAAACAGTGTGCAAACAAATGAGATGAACCTGGTAGATGTGATTCCTGTAATGCAAAAGCGTCTATACCCCCGCCTTCATGACAAGCTCAAACAATTTCAATGCTATTTCGTCCACCTGCTTGTCATCTGAGAGGCCCTCCACGTTCCACGAAGCGCACCGTCCCATGTGAATCGGTCTTGGGGGCGCTCTGCTCCGGAATTGCCTTGGGCAGTCCCGTCGTTCCTGAAACCGGTCAGTGAACGCATTCGGTGGCAAGGGTAAGGTTGGTGAAACCTCCAGGGCGGTCGCATGAGCATCTCCTTCGCCGATTTGAGAAGAAACAAATGCGCAAACCTCCCCAGAGTGTGAAACGCCAGTGCGCCGTCCGAGCCCCTAGTGCTGGGAGGGTTTTGGCCTACCCTTCCCAGCCCCTTTCATACCAGCTCCTCGTGCGAATTTTTCCGGGCTGTCTGTGAGGCTCCTGTCCCTGTTCTCTCACTCTTAAGTCGTCCTCCCACCCGGCCTCGAAATCCACCTTCAGGGCCCCCTCCTCCACGACGGCCGCAAAAACCTGGTCGCCCCCCATGCGCAGGGCGAAGGCGTCCTCGTCCACCCACATGGACGACTTCACGAACCCCCATTTGGAGAGTATCCACTTCGCTCCGAAAAGCACCTGGCGTGCAACGCGTGTGTCGAAGGGTTGCTCCTCCTTGGCCCAGACCCTCCACCCGTCGGGAGTCACGTGTGTCAAACTCCTTCTCGTAGCAACTGCTGTATCACGATCTTCCTGCCTCTGGAATTTCGCACACACCACCCCCTGGAAATCCTCCTACACGAAAAGTTCAGAAGCTGAAGCAGCATATCCCGCCCACAACCGACCTCCGACCCACTTGGATGCTGGCCACTCATCCCCCATGCCCTCGAGGCCTCCAAAAACTGCAATCAACTGAATATCCTCGCTCCTGGTTTTCATGAAGGCGCGCACCTGCGCTTCCAGCTGCACAATCTGTTTCTGCAAGTCCTGCTGGAATTGATTGTCCTGCGCGTTCCCGCCCTTCCTCCCTCCTGGGCCCACGGTCGTCTTGAAAATCTGGAGATCATCATTTACAGCCTGGATCTTTACCATGAGGTCGTTGTTCTTCTCCTCCATCCCTTCCCAAATGTTGTCCATGTTCGCCTCTACTCTCGCCACGTCCTGGAGCTCCCGACCCGTGTCCAGAACTGGCCGGAGACGTTCGTCAAATGTCTGTTCCAAGAGCTCTGCGATGGCACTGAGAGTGACAGGCTGTTGGTGTGCTTCCGGAGGCGTAGGGGGCGTGGCAACTGCCGGTCTCGCATCCTCCTCCTCGTCATCCCCGTCCATCGTGCGCAGCGGGCTGAACAGCCCTTGTCGAACGTCTCGCTCGCCTCCGAGAGGGGTGCCCGGCTCCCGCGTGTTGGGCCTGCTCCTGGCACCGACGGCGTCTGCCATCGCGCGCGGCCGGGGGCGAGGAAAAGGGAGAGACTTGAGCGATCACTGACTTGAGCAATGCAATTGTGCAATATGGGCGATTATGCAATCTAGGCCGGCGGAATAAAGGAAGCGATTGAATAATGTGGTCGCCAAACAAATCAACACGCCACTCGAACGGGGCTCCTGAGCTCTCCGCATGATGCATCGCAGGGGTATCGCGAGGCCCACTCAGAAGACTTGGCACATTTATCTGTTCAGGACGTTGGAGATCGGATGAGAAGCAACCTCAGACCACTAGCCCAGACAAGCTCAGGCCCGCTTTGGGCCGCAGATCTTTGTGCACGGTCCCCTAACGTGGCTGGGAGCCAACAAGCGCCAAGGCGAGCGTTGGTGGTGATGTCTTTTCTGTAGATTTACGCGCCGCCCTGATGGCTACGTACTCCGTTAGAACTCCCCCAATTGTGACTAACTGTTATTTCGACGTCCTTATTGACAGACTCGGGTCCCACCAAGTATGATAATTGATGAGATGAGGAGCAGGAGGTCGAGGACCAGTGCAAACCCAAGACTCATCACCGATGTTGGTTTAGGAAGAGGAGGTGGGGAGGAGGAGGAGGAAGAGAAGGAGGAGGAGGGACCAGAAGACCTGCTGAGGTTAGATGGATAATCCTGGCCGATACAGGAGAGCGGCGATCTCCTGCCATGAGGACGAATGCGAGGAGGAACGAAGCGGAGGAGGAGGATGCGGAGGAGGACAAGAAGAAGGACGACGACGCCGACGACGAAGAAGAAGAAGAACGGTAAGGAGCCCGACGAAAATGACGTCGACTGGGGCTATCTTGAGTCATCCTGGGGGCCCGTTGGGGGCTTGTCGTGGTTCCCTTGGGGGCTAATGGGGTCTTCTTGGGCTGTCTTAGGGTTCTGTGGGGGCTCTCTCAGGCCATCTTGGCGCCATCTTGGGCTGTCTTGGGCTGTCTTGGGCCGTCTTGGGGCCGTCTTGGGCCATCCCGGGGCCTCTTCGGGCGCTCTGGGTGGCCTCTGGGCGCCGCTTGGGGGCCCCTCGGGGCGTCCTCATAATCCTCATCAGCCTCATCACGGCTCGCCCAAGCCTGGAGACACGTGACGGCCTCCCTTGCTCCCGCGAACAGCCGCCACCTAGAATGCTGGCCTGGCACGGTAGTGGGACTGGGCGCAGACAGCTGGATAAAGGTTCACTATATTTCTTCTATCGCCCGGTGAGGGAGCCCCGATCCCGAAATCGGTGGAGGAAGATGGGGAAACCAACAGGTCCCGATACCGCCAGTCCCCGGACCTCTCCTGGGGTGGGTTCTGACTAGAACTTCGACGATGATCCACCCGTGGCGACGATGGCCTCCCAGGAGGCACCAGAGCGCGAAAACCAGGCAGGGGCTTTTTCCTCCCCTGATCTCCTCCCCGAGCTGAGCCAGAGGAGGAGCAGCAGCGGCTTCGGCGGCAGCAATAGGAAGACACCAACTATACACCAACACCGATCCTGGCCCAGGATCACCCTGGGCCCAGGATCGGTGTATACGCCTTCCTGCCTTGCGCAAGAAGGCATATACACCGATCGTGGGCCCAGGGTGATCCTGGGCCAGGATCGGTGTTGGTGTATAGTTGGTGCCCTCCGAAGCAAGGGAAGAGGCAGACCCCACTCATGGGCGAAACACGTCTCCCTATCCGCGGCCTCGCGGGCCGGGCCCCATGGGCCGCGACCCAGCGGACACGTGGCGTTCCTGCGGCTCACGCCCGAAGCGCGGAGCGACGGCGGGCGGCCGCCGAACCCGCGGGGCCGCTCCCCGGCATCCGGACCGCGAGGGGCGGGGAGATTCGGAGGATGCCTTCGCCGCTCGTGGCCCCCCCCCCCCCAGCAGCGGCTCCTGGAAGCCGGCGTCGCCCAACCCGCGCTCAGCCGGGCGCTCCCGCGCCTCCCGCTCTCGGGTGGGAGGGCCCGCGCGGGGGGGGGGGGCCGCGGCGCCCGGGCGGCGGACCCCCCCAAGTGTATCGGGGCCGCAGCCTCCTCCTCCTCCTCCTCCTCCTCCTCGCCCTCCGCAGCCTCCTCCTCCTCCTCGCCCTCCCCCTCCCCCTCCTCCTCCTCCTCCTCCTCCTCCTCCTCCTCCGCCTCCTCCACCTCTCCATCCTCCTCCTTGTCCACCTCCTCCTCCTCCTCTTCCACCTCCTCCTCCTCCTCCTCCCCCTCGCAGCGGCTGCGGCTGACGCTGCGGCTGACTCTCCCCCTCTTGGGGGCGTGCGGCGTGGACTGGGCCGCCTCCCTCCTCGGGGCCCATACGTTCCCGAGAGAGTCTGCCTCCCGATGGCCACTGCCAGACGCACAGTCGTCGAACAGAGTCTACCCGCGCACCCTGTGGCGGAAAGCTCGGAAGCATCTGCTCGCCCCTGGAATCCGTTTTGGCCCGAGCCGCCGAAGCTCGAATCCAGAAGTTTCTCGACACGTCCCGGAGCCAGGCGGAGTCGCAATGCGGAATCACAACTCGAGGGCTGTGTGGCTTCGTCGTGCTCGCCCCCCCTCCCCCTACCCTCAACTGCGCGCCGCCAATGAGGCCTTCCAGGTGGGGTCCGAGTGGATGTGGTCGGAGGATCGCACCGCACCGTTGATGCATCGCCGATGCATCGCCATTGTATCGGCGACGTCGGCGGTGCTGGGGCGACGCCGGCAAGATCGGCTACGCGCAAAAGTGACCCGAGGCAAGAGTGACCTATGGTTAGGCGGCGAGCCAGGGGGGAAGTGAGAAGGAACGTGCCTTCTTAGAAGGCTCCGAAGTCCCCGGACTTCTGAGAAGTTTTCTAAGCCTTCCCCGTAGACAGAAACAACTTCTCAGAAGGCGCGAGGGCTTCTGAGAAGTCCCGCCGCCTTCTGAGAAGGCCTTCTCCTTCTCAATTCCCCCCCGCTCGCCGCCGAATGGTGCGTGGCTCAAAACGGGCCCTTCGGGGACACCGCCAGGCGGGCAAGCCGCTGCTGTCGTAGCGCATTCACTGATCGAAGGGCCCCATTGAACTCGCACCAAAGGTCATTCTGGCGAAAGGTGACTCCTACGTGTAGCCGACAAAATCGGGGATCTACTGACCCGAGACAATCCAAGCCTGGGTCCGTCAGGCCTTGCAAAACCCTGTAAGATCCCGCAGGAAACCCGGGTCAGTGCACCCCTGGCTCTGCAGACTCCTGCACAACACGATGCTCGATGCTCTGACGGACCCTCCGCCTGCATGGACCCCTGCCTCTTGAGCCCCGACGAGAGAGAAGCGGGGAGGGGGCCCTCCCGGGGGGGAGACCGTGCGGGCGGGAGGCGGCCTCTGCGACGACCGGCGCGGGCTCCACGGTGGGCGGCCCGCCACACGTGCCGGTGCCGCACGCGGACGCGGGGAGGTGCTCCACGGGCACGCCTGGGGCGCCGGCCGCGGCTGGGAGCCCGAAAGGCCGAGGTCGAGGATCGCCGCAGGGATTGGTGAAGAGCCACATCGTCTGCTGTTGTTCTCCTCGTTCTTGAAGACCGCACCACAGGCATACTTCCGAGCACCCGAGGCATCGTAACGACACGCCGGCGAAGTGCCGAGCGAGTATCGCCTCCCAGGGATGGACACACGAAATCCCTCCAATGTCAGCACTTCCACGGTGCTCGAATGGAAGGAAGAAGAGACAACTGCACCACCAGAAGCTCTTGGCGCTCCGCGTGGATATCCTGGATCTGCGCTGGACCCCCCCCCCCCCTGGGGGCGCTTCTGCTCCTGGCCTCTCTTTGCTCCCCTCGTGTTGGGGGGCGGAAAGATACGGATACGTGTTGTCCCCGGACCTCTCTTGGGGTGCGTTCTGACCAGAATTTCGAGGCGAATCCAGCGGTGACAACGAGGATTCCCCAGGAGGACCAAGAAAGGCCGAAAACGACGGGGGACAACACGTATCCGTATCTTTTCTCCCCCGATCGTGGGGGCCCCCGGCCGAGGGAGGCCCGGGGGCACCGTGAGCACCGCCGCAGCTCATGGGCCCTTCGGGGGCGCCGCTCGGGCCTCCTGCCAGCCGTGTACGTGCGGGGCGGTCAGGGCACACCCGGGGACGCCCGCGGCGAGGCGCCGCCGCGGGAGAGAGCATCAGAGGCGAGGAGGAGGAGGAGGAGGAGGCCGGAGGAGGAGGAGGAGGAGGAGGAGGAGGAGGAGGAGGAGGAGGAGGAGGCCGGAGGAGGAACCGCACCCACTTGCGCGGCGGGCCGTCTGTCTCGGCGCGCCGCCCGAGCGCCCGCGCGGCGCGGCGACCCCCGCCTCGCCGCCGCGGGCGCAGCACGCCCTCGTGGCACGGCGCCGTCCGCCGCCGCCGCGCGGGCGAGCACGGGCCTACGGCCGCAGCCGCCAGCCCCCCGCGGCGCACGCGCGGCACGGCGCAGGCCGCCGCCGCGCTGCGCCTGTGGCCGCGCGCCGCCCAGCGCCCTCCCGCCGCCGCCCAGCTGGCCGAACGGCCGCAGCAGTGCCCAGGCTGGGCGGCACGCCGCCCTCGATCCTCATGCCGTCATCGGCACCTCCTCCGCTGGGGCCTCCTCCACGCGCGCCACCAGCGGGACGGGCTCGCCGATGAGGTGGCCCGTGAGCGGGTGCTTCCCCGCCTTCATCCTGTTCAGCCTTGTGCCAGCCGTGGCATTGGCGACCTTGCCCAGGCACTTCTCCGCCAGCAGGATGGCCGCTCCTCCACTAGCCCTTGCCCCGCAGGAGCTGCAGAACACCACGTCGCCCATGGTCATCAGGCGGTGCGTCGCGTCGGCCGCCAGCACGGCGGCAGGCGTCCCGCGGCACAGCCCCGCTTCCAGCTGGACGCGGTCCCTGCAGCGTACCCCGCAGCGGTCGCATGCGAACGGCAACGCGCTGGCGCCGCCGACCCACTGCGCGCGGTGCCGCAGCGGCAGTCCCACCGCGCTGCCCACGTCGTCGGGCATGAAGAGCTGTGGCCCGCGCTCGCGCTGGAGCCGTGCCGCCACGCGGCGACCGACGCCGTCCTGGCTGGCGGTCCTTCCATCCGCCTGGCTGCTGCCCGCCTCCAGCGCTGCCTGCCGTGCCTCGGCCTCGCGGGGCCGCTTGTCGCCGCCTCGAGCCAGCGCGCCCTTCGCCGTGAAGAGCTGCTGCCTGCGGGGGGCCGCCTGCCTCCTGCGCGGCTGCACCAGCGGCGCGTCGTCGCTGTCCTCGCCACCGTGGACGGCATGGCTGCTGCTGCCCTGGCCGCTCAGCGGGGCGTCCAGCGCTGCCCAGCCGCCCTCTGGTGTCGGTGACCTGCCACCGTCCGCCAGGCCTTCGGGGTCGCCGCCGCTGGCCTGGCTCGTTGTCAGCTGCTGGGCCCAGCGGGGCGGCGCAGGGTCTGTTTCGTCCCTGCTGCCAGCGCCACCACGCTGGGCCAGGTCCTCGCCGTCGGTCTCGTCGTCGGAGCCTCCCGCCAGGCCAGCCCTCCAGGCTGCAGCCGCGAGCGCCGCCGCCGTCAGCACCGTAGGCCCGCGCTGTGGCGACTTGCCTCCGCTGGTGTCGCCATCCTGGTCGTCGTGCGCCATGCTCGGGCTCGCGCCGACTCCTCTGTAGGGTTCGGGCCTTGGCTGCCCGCGTGGCTGAGTGCGGCGGTGCTTAGCACGCGCCATGCCGTGCTGCTCCTCGTGCCGCGGGGCCCTCGTCAGCAGCTGCTTGCCCGTGGTGTCTCTCTGGCCGCCGTTGGGAGCCCGCCATGCGTCCCACTGCCCCTTGCTGGGAGGCGAAGCGCTCCTCCTCAACCTGGGAGCTGCATGGGTGGCAGGCCGCTCCCATCTTGGCCTCGGTGTCGGCGGCTTTGTTGCCTAGCGCGAGGCGTCGCTCCACCGAGCCGTAGGCGAGCTGGGTGATGACCTGGTGGGCCTTGACCTTGCGGAACTGGAGCTGGTCCTGCCCGATGTCCAGGATGAGTCGCCAGATCCTCCTCCGCTGCTCGGCGTAGGCCTTGCCAGGCGCGCAGCACGCAGTAGGCCCTGCGGCGATGCCGTCGAGCAGGTCCCGGTAGTCGCTGTAGACGGTGAACGGGGGAACGGCGTGCTGCAGCATGACCTCCACCGCGAAGAGCTCGCCCTCTCCCACCTCCTGCAGCCAGCCAGGAGATGGCCCGTGGCACGCTCCCGTGACCCGCCCGAGGTGGTCCACGGATGCGCAGCCGAAGCCCACCCGCATGCCATCGGGGCCTGCGAGGCAACATCCCGATCCGTCCACGAAGCCGTCGTCCATGAAGAAGCCTCCTGGGACCTCTATGCTCCATGCCGTGTGCCACGCTCGCGACGGCCTCGGCCCCGCGTCCCAGTTGGGCAGCAGACACCTGCCCCAGAAACCCTCCTGCAGCGCGGTGAGCGCGCCCTCGGGGAAGTGGACCTGGCCGATCTCGCTCTCCCTGCGCTCGCGCGCCCACGCCACGCACGCACCGTGGCGGTGAGGGAGCGTGCCAGGGGCTTCGCCGCAGCGCTGGCACAGTGGGGAGCCGGCGAGGCCCGCGGCATGCAGCTGCTGCTGGGGCCACTGCGCTCCGATGACGGTGGAGCGCAGGCCGCGCGCCTCCTGCTTCAGGCCGTGCTTCCCGAGGTTGCGGATGACCTTGCGCACTGGCTCCAGGTGGATGCCGTCCTTGAGGTGCTCCAGCCCTTCATGCGTACTTATCTGAGCGTACTGCCACCTCTCGATGGCTCGATCTAGCAATCCTTTGATCGCCCGTGGCCCCACGCCTTCGCTCAGCTCCAGCTCCTCGCCGTCGTGGGAGATCCACCTGCTGGCGGAGACAACCTGCCAGCCTATCCTCCTGGCCGTGGCAAGCATCGCACCCGCTGGCCCGACCACGGCGGCCCATGGGTGCAGCTTATTCCTCTGAGTCGCCTCGGCTCGGTCCAGGGCTCCCTGAAGAATGTGGGTGGGGATGCGCTTGGTCCAGACCGCCTTCGCCCACTCGACCAGCGGCGCCGCGTTGACGGCGTAGGCTGGGTCCTGCTTGCCCCGCTCCAACATGAAGGACAGCGTGAGCGAGCGCCTCGCCGTGTCGGTGAACATCGCTGCGCCGACCGCCGCCCTGATCCTGTGTAGCTGCGAGTCACTTCGGCCGAGCACGCTGGCGCCATACGTCATGGCGGGCTGCATGCCCATCTTGCCCACCTTGCCCAACTTGGCGCCCTGGCGTTTGAGGCGCGTGACCCGTCCAAGGCGGCGCCTCTGCTTGTCGAAGTTCGCGTCCATGACCTTGGTGCGCCGCTTCGCTCCCACCATTGAGTCCACGCCCAGGTTGCGGTGGTGCTGTTTGACCTGGAGCCGCTGCGCCGTGTGCGTGTACACCCTGTCTGCGATCCACTTGCCAGCGTACGCCGTGGAGATCACGATGGTGGACTTCGAGCCGTTGATCTCAAAGCCCAGCTTGCGGAGGAGCTCGATAAGGTACGGCAAGCCGTCCGCTGCTACCTTGCGCAGGAAGCGCTGCGACCCGATGCAGAGGATGGTGAGGTCGTCGACGAAGGCGAACAGCTGGATGCACTGGTACCTGTCGCCAAAGAGCCGCAGGCTGCGGAACATGAGGACCTTCAGCCATGATGTCGCGGAGCCGCAGCCCGCCAAGATGCTGCAGGCCAGCTCGACCACGCGCGAGACCGCGTCGTCGACCTTGCACCGCCGTGGGCCTGCATAGATGCTGATGCTAGTGCGTAGTAGCACCAGGTTGGCGCCGCTAGCGCAGCCCTCGTCCCAGAGCGTCTGGTGGCCCACCCTCTCGTAGGCCTTGGTCATGTCGAGCTGGTTCGAGGCCGTGACCATGCCGACCTTGAGGGCCCACTCCTGGTAGACGGCCTGGTCCCAGACGGCCCGCTCGGCCGTCCTGCCGCTCGCGTTGTGGAAGCACGGCAGGTCGTGCTCGTCCTCCCACTGCTGCATCTGTGCCCGCCGCACCTTTGTCCATATCCGAAGAAATCCGCCTAGCAAGGCGATGAACCTCACCCCGCCCTCCTTCTGGGCGAGGAAGACGATGATGGTGGTCAGCTGCTTCGGCTGGTTGCCGACCCTCTCCATGTATACCATGAGCTGGCCTAAGAAATCCAGCGCCTCGTCGGACAGCATCGCGAACCACCGTGGGTGGAACGCGTCGGAGCCCAAGGCCGCCCGATGCTTGAACTTCCTGCTCGCGGTCCTGATGGCTTCAACCGAGGGCGCGTCCAACACGTGGTGCTTGATCTCGTCCCAGTTGGTGTCCTTCATGGGCTCGCGGACGTTCCAGACCTGCTGGAGCCACTCTGCGCAGAACTTGCCGGCGGCGTCCTGCACGTCCGCTGCCGCGCCGTTGGCCAGCAGCCCTGGCCCCGCTCCCGTGGGCCCACGCGTCCACTTGCGGGCGAGGCCCGCTCCGTTCAACGTGGCCTGCTTCGCCCAGGCGTCGAATGATCGGCAGCGTGCTCTCTCGAAGTCTTTGGAGAGGCGCGCGCTCACGTTCTGGGCCTGCTCCGCCAGCTTGGCCAGGTCGTCGATCGCGAGCTTGCGCAGCCGCTGCCACAGTACGCCTCAAAGAAGTGCCAGTCCTGAGCCTTCTTGAGGGAGCCGTTCCAGTGCTCCAGGGTGTCGGGGAGCCGCTTCGCTGCCTGGCGGTGCCTCGGCTCGTCCCTCTCGTGCGCACGCTGGAGCTCACGTAGACGGTCGCGCAGTCAAAGAGCCTGGCGCGCCTCGGGGGATGCCTTGGCCACCGCCGCGTTGTTTCGCCTCGTGGGATGTATCTTGACGAAGCGCGGCTCCAGCCCTCGCCCTGTGTACCTCGGCATGTCGTCCTGCGGGATATGGAACAAGCTGCCCAGCTCCTCCTCAGCTCCCTGCATGAAGGCCGCGAACCCGTTCGCCAAGGCCTCCTGACAGCCCTCCGTTTCCCCCAGGGCCGCCATGGCCGCACCCCAGGATGTCACCACCTCCCGACCAGGCCCGATGGGCCGTGTAGCTGGGAAGCTGGCGGGGGCCTTGTGGGCCGTGATCAAGTCCTCCACCACACCGTTCTTCAGCTTGAGCCCAACTGGGCGGTGATCCTTGATGGCGGTGGTGTGAATCACGAAGCAGGACTCGACCCTCGGCACGAAGGCCTTCGGCAGGACCCAGTAGTCCAGCACGGAGCCCTCCGCCAAGTCGCCGAGCGTTGCCTCCTGGGTGAAGATCGGCTCGGCCATCAGCTTCTCGAAGATCCCTGACTTGGCTAGCTCCGCGGGGTGCATGTTGAAGTCGCCTCCAATGATGAAAGGCCGAGCCAGACGCTTCAGCTCGCGTGCGAGGAGGTTGACCAGGAGCCTGTTCCTGTCCGTCATGCCC
This sequence comes from Prorocentrum cordatum, assembly GCA_963575745.1. Lineage (NCBI taxonomy): Eukaryota > Dinophyceae > Prorocentrales > Prorocentraceae > Prorocentrum > Prorocentrum cordatum. Next base: position 932,463 of record CAUYUJ010015060.1, read on the forward strand.
TCGCTGTGGTGCAGGTAGACGTTGGCCACCACCACGCCTCCTGGAAACCATCCTTTCCAACATCTCAGCTGTACTCGGCCACGTGCGATGCTGAACCTCGTGCTCGCGCGCGGATAGCTCGCCAGTCCTTGCCGCGGCTGCGTTGCAATACATAAGCCGCCGCTGGTGCCTCCACGTCCTGCGGGTACTGCTGGGTCCAGCTGCAGGTTCCACTTGGCCCGCTTCGCCCAGTCATCCTGCGTCGCGCACGCCTCGGCGCCGCACAGATGGGTCTCCTGGCCCAAGAAGATGCCCGCTCGGCGTCCCTCCACATCCAGCAGCAGGTCGGTGAGGCTCGACCATGTGGCGCCGTTCGCCGTGATGGCTAGCGTGTGCTCGCTCTTCGGTTGCTTCGGCTTGGCCGCCCTCCGCCGCGCAGCTCGGACGGTGAGCAGTGCGTGCCCCGAGGGGTTGGTACTCTCTGCCGCCCTGGTGGCTCGGCCCGCAGTGAGCAGTGCGTGCCCCGAAGGGTCGGTGCCCTCTGCTGCGGGCTCCGCCACCTGATGCGCCTTCGCAACCTCGGGCGCGGCCTTCCGCCGCTCCAGCGTGGCCGGGAGGATCGGGGGGGGGGCGTGAGCACTCGCACCCTGCGGAGCTCCTCCTCCGACGCGACCTGCATGTCAAGCAGCCCGTCCTGCCCCACCTGCAGGAACGCGTTGCTGTAGTTGGCGTCCTTGATGGAGTGCTGGCCTGACCCATGATCTTCCACCGCCAGGAGGCCGATCCGCTTGAAGTAGAGCACGATCTCGCCAATCAGCTCGAGCACCAGGTCCACGAACTGCGACGCCGTCTGTGCGCGCTGCTGGGCCGCGTGGGGCCCCCCGACGTGGCCCTTGACGAAGACTAGGCCTGCGGGCGCCCTGGCGCCGTCCAGTGCCTCGTAGGACGGTGTGGCTCGGGTCGCCTCACGCATTGAGGCTGGGGTGGCATGTAGGGCCGCAGCCCCGTCGTTATAGCCAATCCCCGCCTGGACCCCAAACAGTGAATGCCCTTGGTCAGGAGCACCGACGGCAACCGATCCGCGGGGCACTGGCCCTGCACCTCGGGCTCCGTCTGAAGCTGCGGCGACGACAGGTGGCGCACGAGGAGCAGGCGGTGCAGCTCCATCCAGGACAGCCAGCGCCGCCTCCTCCACACGCGGCCGCGGGACCACCTGTCCCGCAGGGCCGCGCGGGCGCGGGGCCACCTGCCCCGCGGGCCGCGGCTGCTCCAGCGCATCACTCGCCAGTGCAGCCAGCGCCGCCTCGGCCTCCACACGCGGCCGCGAGACCACCTGTCCCGCAGGGCCGCGCGGGCGCGGAGCCACCTGCTCCACTGGCCTCGCCTGCTCCAGCGCCACGGCATTCCAAGCGCAGTCGACCTGGAGTGGGAGGGGGGACCCAGTGCCCCTACGAGGGGACTTGAGCCCCCGCTCGATGGTGACTGCCGCGCCGCGGCTGCCTGCAACTGCTGCCGCCTCGCCGAGGAGGTGACGGGCCGCTTCGTCCTCCGCCTCCCACGCGTCCTCCTGGACCAGGTCGGGCGCGACGACGGTGCTGTTGCTCTTGCCCAGGCTCGCCATGGTGACGAGGTCAGTACGGTCCAGCTCGCATGCGCGCTGCGGCCCCGATGAGCGGGCTAGCGGCAAGGCGAGAAACAATAGCGCGCATCCCCTCCAGGTCCGTCGGCATGTCGGGCGCGAGGTCAGCAGGCCACAGCTCGTTGAACTCGGCGCGCAGCGCCTCCTCGGATGCCTTGCCGATGGGGTCCTCGGTGCTGGGCACGGCTTGGGCGGCTGCTGCGCTTGCCGCGCCCACAGGGGGAGGAGCAGGGCGCTCCGTGGGCACCACCAGCTGCGGCAGCAACTCCTCCAGGAGCTTGGACACCGCCTCGGCGTGGTCGCCGAAGCCGCGCTCCCCGCACTTGGCCACCAGCGCGGCCTTGTTGATGCCGAACGTGTGGGTGACCGCCCCCGTCTCGCTGCCACCGTCAGCGGCTGGGCCAGCCTGGGCAGCATCAGCAGCCACCAGCTCGTGCACCACGGCCTTGGCACGGCCGAGCTCGGCCTCGCACTGCTCCCGCTGGGTCTTGAGCTCCTCCAGGCGAAGCTGTGCTGCAGCGACGGCCTCCACCTGCTGCGCCAGTTTGTCACCTGCCTTGACCAGGGCAGCCTCCTTCTTCTTGACGTCCCGACGGGCGATCTGGAGCTTGGCGTCCGCGGGCTTGGCGTCGTGCAGCTTCTTCCGCAGCTCGTCCAACTCCGTCTGGAAGGAGTCGATGACGCCCTTGTAGATGCCATCCACGTCGTCGCGGCCCTTGAGCAGCTTGATCTCGGCCGCCAGCTTGTCGGCGCGCTTCCGCAGCGCGGCGGCGCCTGCAGCTGGGGCCTCGACTGCTGAGCCGTCGGTCTCCATGTCGCCGTCCTGCGAGGACTTGCTGCGCAGCTCTTGCTCCAGCGCCGCGATCTTGTCCTCGTCGAACTTCTTGTACTTAGCCTCGGCACGACTGTCTGCCACGCTGGGCGCGCGCGCCGAGGGGGCACCTCCACCAGCAGGTCGATTGCTGCCGAAACAGGCGCCCTTGTGCAGCTTGCATTTTGTACACCGCATCGACGAACCTGGGTTCCACCAGCGCTCGCCTTTCGCATTCTTGCAGGCGTCCTTGCAGCAGAACCAGTCGGGCTTGTCGCGCACGGTGCCGCTGCCGACTGGACCGCCGCGTGGCGTCCTGCTTCCGCCGCCGCTGCCCGCAGCCCAAGGGGGCCTCCTGGTCGCCATCCTGCACTGCTCCCTAGCGCCGCCGCGGCAATCAAGTAGATTAAGCAAATGGCGCTCCCCCAGGAGCTCACAGAACGTCGGGAGGCTGGCCGCGGACTAGCGATGACGTGGAGGAGGACGACCAGCCTGGCGCCTCTGGCGGCTCCTTCTGGGAGGTCTCCAGAGTTCCCTGGGTCTCCCCGGATGCCCCCCGGAGGCATCCGGGCGAGCCGCCGCGAGGCGAGAAGCCCGCAGGGAGCTCCAGAAAAGGGGGCCCCGGAGCCCGCACGGCCGGACCCCGGGGGCAGGAGGGGCATCCTCCCGGGAGGCGCACAAGAGACACACCAACACTATATGTCCGCCTTGGAGGCGCGCGTCCGACCCGAACATTTCGTATACCCATCTTGTAGTATATCGCTTCTCGAGCGGTGTGGCCAGAAAGCGCCCGCCACGACGCATATACTAGAAGATTTCTCGGTGGGCGTCGCCCCTGGGGGGGCGACGAACCCAGAACATTGGGACGCCGATCCCAGAGCGTGAGGCAGTCGGCCAGCCAAACGGAAGCACACTCCAGGGCACCCTCCCCCAAGACGCAGAAGAGCACTCCACAAGCACGAAGAGCATTACAGTCGGCCCGTATCATAAGGATGCGCGGTAAGGATGCAAGGGCCTTGGAAAGCCATGTCGGCACTTTGCGGGCGGGGCGCGGCCAGCGAAAGCGGCCAAGGACGGACCGAGGAGGCCAGGATGCAAGGGTACCATTGGGAAGGTTGCCCATCCTTACTATGTGAACTGACTGTAGGGTACCCTCCCCGAACCAACCCCGTTTTATCCCGTACATGGGGAAACTAACGAGTACCCACGCCGCTACTCCCTGGACCTCTCCTGGGGTGCGTTCTGCTCTGGACTTCGAGGCGAGTCCAGCGTAGGCGACGAGGGCCTCCGAGGAGGCCCCAGAAAGCGAAAACGAAAGAAGGGCAGTGGTATGGGTACCCTGTCCCCGAATCGACCTCGATCTGTATACCTCGGTCCGACCGAACTTGGGGTCCGAGCACGCGCGCGCCCAGCCCGCAGCGCGCCGCGTCGGGAGCGGCCAAGTGGGGGGTATCCAAGAGGGGGGGGATGCAAATCCTGACCGGCGGCATGTGCGCGGCCCAGCGGGGGGGCCAGGGACGTAATGGAACCAGAAGAGGCGCCATGAAATCTGGGAGAGAGCGTGATCCACCGCCGCTTTACTGTGGAAAATTGCCCCCCTCTTCCTCCGGAACCCGGGGTCCCCCCCCCCCTCCGAAAATCCCCCCCCTGGGACCCCCCCCCCCCCCCTCCCCTCCCCCGGCAAAACCCCCCCCTCCCCAACCCCCCCCCCCCCCTCCCCCTCGAAAACCGGGGGGGGTCACTACCGGTTCGAACCCCCCCCTCGAAAACCCACCGGTTCGAACCCCTCTCAGCAAACGGGTCCCTACCACCGTACCGGTTCCAACCCAGCACCACTGTCCGCCAGCAAACGACTCCCGGTCCCTACCACCGTCCGCGCCACATCCCCCACTGTTGTTCCCAGCACCACTGTCCTCACCACCACTGTCCCCACTGGTTCCACCACCGTCCCTACTGTCCCCACCAGTGCTCCCACCACTGTCGCACTGTCCCCACTGTCCCCACCACTGTTCCCACCACGGTTCCACCCTCCCCACTTTCCCCACGGCCCCAACCACTGCCCGACTATCCCCACTGTCCCCACTGTCCCACTGACTCCTCCGCTACTGAGCTGTCCCACTGTTCCCACCACTGTCCCCACTGTCCCCTCCACTGTCCCCACTGTACCACTGTCCCATTGTCCCACCGCCGTCCTCGCCACCGCCTCACCACTGTCCCCGCCACCACTGTGCCCTCCACTGTCCCACTGTTTCCACCTCCCCCTGTCCCCACACCACTGTCCCCACCACCACCGTCCCCAACACTGTCCACTGTCCCCACTGTTCCCACCATTGTCCTCACCACTGTCCCCACCACTACAGTCCCCACCACTGTCCCACTGTCCCCACCACTGTCCCGCTGTCCCCTCACCACTGTCCCCACCACCACCGTCCCCACCACTGTCCGCATCCCCCCTCGGTTTTCCAGGAGGGGGTGGGGGGGTCGAACCGGTAGTGACCCCCCCCTCCCGGTTTTCGAGGGGGGGGGGGGGTTCGAACCGGCAGTGACCCCCCCCCTTTTCATGATGAACTGGGGGAGGGGGGAGGGGTTCGAACCGGTAGTGACCCCCCCCGGGTTTTCTGGAGGGGGGGGGGGAAGGGTTCGAACCGGTAAGGACCCCCCCCGGTTTTCCGCCAGCAGCGGTAGAACACGCTCTTTCGAATTCTGGGGAACTGTCGTGGCCCCCGCCATGATATCCACCCCAGGCGCCCCCAGAGTCGAATCGACAACTCGGATCGGCGATCGAAATGAATCGGATCGGCGGAAATCGACAGCCGAGTCGGGAAAAATCGAATCGGCGGAAATCGGCAGCCTAAAAGGCCTCCGTTATGAAAGCGGAGCCCAAATCGGAATCGCATGTCGAATCGAATCGGAATCGGAAGCCACCAAAATCGAATCGAATCGGAGGAATCGAAATGAGCCCTGCCACCCCCCCCCTGGTCGTCACCGCCCTCTCTGCCGCCCCCGAGCCGCGCGGGGGGGGCCCGTCGGGCGCCTGCGGCGCGGGCGTCGGGCCGGCACAGCAGGCCGCAGAGGTCCATGCGGGGCGGGCGGGCGGAGCGGGGCGCTCCGGCATGGCCCCCTCGAGCCGAAGAAGGGGCTCGGCTGCCCAGGCTTACGTCGGGCGTGTCCCCCTACAGGGGGATGCTGGACGAAAAAATAGAATACCCCAAAAATATGCCAAAGATTCCCCAAAAAATATTCAAGAAGTAGTCCCCAGACTATGTTTTAACTATTTTTGAATCTCCCCCCTGTACAGGGACAGGCCCGACTTAAGCCCAGTCTCGGCGGCGAGCCTGGAGGGGAAGGCGAGAAGGGGCGGGTCTTCTCAGAAGGCTCGGAGACGCACCGGCCCGCTGAGAAGCTTCCTGAGGATAGGACCCCGCCTCGGAATCGGCTGAGTCAGGAACGAAGGGGCCTTCGTGGCCACGGAGAGCCTTGGCAACGAAGAGCTTGCCCAGACTACACCTAGTCCCAGGCAGCAGCCCCGGAACCTCAGCCACTCCTCAGCCCAAAGCGGTCCTCATTCCGGCGCAGGGCTCCACCCAAACAGTGATTGTTGTGCTCGCTTGTTGTCTTTTTCCCCCATGTTATCTTCGCCTGAGCTACAAAACGAAACGAAAACAGTAGACGAAATCGCCAAAACACTGTGTAGGTCGAGCTGCCTGTCCAGCGTCTTGACGGTACGCTCCACCAGCCCCACGACCCAAGGAAAACCTGCGCCCATCTCTCCCCCGCCCCTTCCGGCGACGGCGACGGCGACGACGACGCTCGCGCGGGGGCGCCTCCCAGGGCTCCTCCTCTGGCAGGGACTCCAGGTTCCAGTTGAGGTGGCGGTACGTGGTCCTCGCGCTCCGCACGGAGGGCCGTTCGCCACAGGGGGGGCTGGCTCTCTCGAGGGCCGAATGCTCAAAAGGAAACAGGCAGGGCTTGGAGCCGGTCTTGGGTGCTGAGGTGGCCCAGCACCAGCTCTGGCCAGCAGAAGGGAGGGAGAACGGGGGCCCCTCGTCGCCAGGTCTGGACGCGGCTCGAAAAATGTGTCGGTTTCGACCCTGGACTCGGTCTGTGTATTGAGCACGTTTACCCATCCCCCCCGCTTGACCGATTTTCTTTAGGCTTTGTGCTTATCCAGCTGAGACCCCCTGGCCGTCTACAAGGAAGGGAAGCGGCCTGAAGCCTGTTCAAAAACCGAGCCACATCGAGGCGGCTCCACAACGGCGAGGGCCCCTCTGACTGGACAACGAGATTGGGGCCCCCGAACGGGGGAGGAAGAGGAAGGGAGAATTAGAAAGGAGGGATGGGGGAGGGAGCGGGTGGAGAAGACGGGGATCCAGGCGGACCACAACGGCCGCACATCCGAAAACCGACCGAACCGAAGCGCGAAACCGAAACCGATAGATTGGGGAGCACGGCAGCAGTGCAGCGGCAAGAGTAACACCAACGGCGGTGACATTCCGACGTGCACAGCTCTGCTCTCTTCCTCCTCCTCCTCCTCCTCCTCCTCCTCCTCCTCCTCCTCCTCTTTATCCTCCTCCTCCTCCTCGTCCTGTCGGGCACACGCTTACATGTTCCAGGGGCCCGTGGATCTGGCGGGTGGCGCGCGGGGCTGGCGCGTAGGCGCCAGATTTCCGCGGCTCGGGGAAAGCACGCCTGGAGACATGCAGCCACTGCCGCCTCACTGGGCGACGGAGCGCGCGGATTCTGTACGGAAGCGGGACCCGTCGCTGATCCACACGCCTTACTCATCGGAGGTTGGGGGGTGAGTCCGACGTGAAACGGAGACCCCCCCTGCCGGGAAATCGTTTTCGGTTTCGTGTTCGTGTCGTGCGTGCCGTGCGTGCGTGTGAGGTGAAGCTTCGTGGGCGGGCGAGAAGAAATCCTCCTGTGGCTGGGCCGCGGCCAGACCACATGATTCTCCTCTGGCGGCCGGTGGCCCGCGGTGTCCCGCCAGTGTCCCGCTGGTGTCCCGAGATCCTCCTGTGGCTGGGCCGCGGCCAGACCAAATGATTCTCCTCCGGCGGCCAGTGGCTCGCGGTGTCCCGCGGTGTCCCGCTGGTGTCGCGTGGTGTCCCGTGGTGTCCCGTTGAGTGAGATCGATAATGAGATCGATACTGAGATCGATACTGGGATCGATGATGAGATCAATACTGAGATCGATGCGGTGCCCCGAGGTGTCCCCAAAAATGAGACCGATAGTGAGATCGAGAGTGAGATCGACAGGTGTCCCGTGGTGTCCCGTTGAGTGACATCGATAGTGAGATCGATACTGAGATCGATGTGGTGCTCCGAAGTGTCCCGTGGTGTCCCCAAAAATGGAATCGATAGTGACATCGATAGTGAGATCGACAGGTGTCCCGTGGTGGCCCGTGGTGTCCCGTTGGGTGAAATCGATAGTGATATCGATAATGAGACCGATGTGGTGGGTGTCCCGAGTTGTCCCATGGTGCCCCGTGGTGTCCCATGGTGTCCTATGGTGTCCCGTTGAGTGAGATCGATAATGAGATCGATAGTGAGACCGATAGTGAGATCGAGAGGTGTCCCGCGGTGTCCCGTGGTGTCCTATGGAGTCGTGTGGTGTCCCGTTGAGAGAGATCTGTCGTGGCATAGATAGGGAGATCGACAAGTGTCCCGGGGTGCCCCGGGGTGTCCCGCTGAGTGAGATCGATAGTGAGATCGATCGAGTCAGATGTTGGGTCCCCCCCCCTCCCCCCCCACAAACTCCTTACCACCCGAAGGGTGGTCGTTCGGGGATGGACAGAACCCCCTTTAGTAAAACGTGGTTTAGTGAAAACGACCTGAGGCCCAAACCTGGCGGGCGCAAGCCTGGAAAATAGCGACCACGGCGCCCTCTCGAAAACCGAAAACGGACAATTCACTAATCGACGTGTCACTGTTGGGGGTTCTGTCCACCCCCGAGTCGTATGGGTAAGTCTAACCCTTGCGGAGGTCCGCACGGATTCTTGGATCGGCGCTGGAGCCCCGCTTCCCGGCGCGGGGCGGCGCCCGAGGCGCCGCCCCGGGGAGGCCCGGCGCCGACCCGCGAAACCCGCGCGGAGGTGTCGAAGTGTGTGTTTACTGAAGGGGAACTGGAACACACAACTAAATACACACAAATAAAAATATCCCCCATATTTTCCTATATTTTCTGGGTTTCCGTCTTCCCCCCCACTTCCCATATTTTCCCATATTTTCTGGGAATCGCCGATTAATTGTGTCTGTGTGTTTTTTCCCCTCCTGATTTACGCAGCTCAGGTCGCCTTCGAATGTTTGCCATAAGTCGGGCGTGTCCCCCGACAGGAATTCTGGGCGAAGAATCAAGAATACTCCCAAATACCCCCACGATGGGCAAAAATGGTCAAAACATCGTCCCCCGACTAGTTCTTCTACTTGTGAACATCCCTCCTGTAGAGGGACAGGCCCGACTTGATGTCTGCGTTTCCTTGCGCCCGACGTCTCCGCCGAACCTCGGCGGCCCGGACCTCATTCCCCGCTCCTCTCCTGTGGCCGTCCTGCGCTTTCCGCCCGCTCTAGTGCGACCAGAGACTTGCCGTCGCTCGGACGTCCATTTCCTGTGCGTTTTTCGGTTTCGTGCGTGTTTTTTTCGCTCGATGGTCCAGGATGGTCCTCGATGGTTCTCGCCGAGAAAACATGCACACGTCCGAGCGATGCCGAGGAGACCAGGGCGGCCGCTCGGCTCTGCAGTCGCGCTCGCGACCGCCAGCGCGGCGAACAAAAGTGCCTGCGCCTCCCTGGTCCGCCTCCACCCCTCAGAAGGCGGGCTCGGCTACTCGGGACCGGCAAAGAGGGGGGTGTCCAAGAGGGGGGGGTGCAAATCAGGACCGGCGGCATGTGCGCGGCCCAGCGGGGGGGCCAGGGACGTAATGAGACAAGAAGAGGCGCCGTAAAATCTGGGGAAATATCATGGCCCCCGCCATGATATCCACCCCCCCCTAGTCATCACCCCCCTCTCTTCCGCCCCCGAGCTACTCACACGCAAAGGGCACCCCCGGGCAAGGAGCGACCTCGGGGTGCCGCGGCTTCCCGGGGTGCCGCGGGGAGGCCACACCCGAGCGCGCAGGCCGCTGCTGCCGCGTCGCGCTCGGCCAGCTGGAGACTCCGGCCTGCCCGCGCGCCACGGGTCACTCCGGCGAAGGGCCACTCCTGCGTGGCGCCGAGCGGGCGTGCTCCCAGAAGCCGCCGCGCCGGCAGCCCGGGGAGCCCACCTGCAGAGGGCGCCTCGAGTTGGGTCGGGCGTGTCGCCCCCACCAGGCGGGCTTCTGGGGGAAAAAATAGGATACTCAAAACAAGACCCCAAGATCACCAAACAGTAATATAAAAACAAATCGTCCCCAGACTACTTTTGGACTATTTTTGAATATTCCTCCTGCTGAGGAGGGACAGGCCCGACTGAAGCCTCGAGAGGACACCGAGGCCTCCGCTTCTTCGAGGGCGGCCCGCGCCCACGGGCCACGGGCGGTGACGGAGGGGAGGGCGCGGAGCGCGGCTGGCAGGGCGCCGTCCTGCTGCTGCAGGGCCGACCTGCTAGTCAGACCCGACATTCTGACGCGCACGTGGCCGTCCTCCTCTGGGGGCCGCGCACAGTTACCCATCGGACGGAAAAAGTAGGTAGAAACATGAAGTAGGAAGGCGTTGCAGGTAGATTGGGTGTCCGCCCGCCCACTAAGTCGGACTTCATTGGACAGGACACGCGAGAGTACACAAGACCCTTCCGAGGGCCACGCTGCCACAGGACTGCAGGAGGCATGGGTCGCGAGGCACAGGACACAAAAGTTGATTTGGCAGGGTCGACCTACTAATCCAGGCCGACTGTACTCAGACCCGACAACCTGACGCGCACGTGGCCGTCCTCCGCTGAGGGCCGCGCACAGTTATGCGCAGACGCTATAAGGTACGCAGGCCTCTGGCACAAGCATCGTTTGTGTACGTGTATTTTGTAGAGCGCCTCCCACGCGCGAACCTGCCCCGAAGAGTGTCCGCAATGCTGCGCGCGGTGGCGGTGGCGAACGTAATTTCACGGGCATGCTCCTGTCCCCAGTCTGAAGCCGGGCCTGTCATGTCCCTCTACTGGGGGAACATTCAAAAATAGTTATACAAAAAAATAGACTATAGGCCTATTTTTGGATTATTGTTTGACCATTTTGGGGCATTTTTTTTTTTTGATTTTTCGTCGAAGATCCCCCCTGTGGGGGCACACGCCCGCCTGAACCCCGGTCCTCCTCGTCCTCCCTGCGTGCAACCGTCGCGCTGCCACGAGGGCCGCAGAAGGAGGAGCGGACGGGGCTCTTCTCTGCGCACGGCGCGCCCCGGCCACGAAGAGGCTCCACCGCCCAAAAGGTCTGAAGGGGGCCCTGGGGCACACAAATAAATACTCACACAGGTAGCAGGATTCCCCATATATTTTCTGGGTTTCTGTCTTCCCCCCCCCACTGCCCACATTTTCCCACATGTTCTGCGGAAGCGACGATGAATGGTGTCTGTGTGTTTTCTCCTCCCGAAGGTCGGAAGAGCGGCCCGAGCACACGGGCCCCTCCCGGGCCCAAAGTGGCAATACATGCAGCATCTTGCCTGTGCCCCTTCCAAGCGCCCTATCACTGACCCCCGCGCCTGCTGCACGGACCCCGACGGCTCCGGGGTCTTTACACACCCACCGCCGGGGGCACCGATCTCCCAACTCCCAAGGCGCAATGAATATGGGCGTACTTGGGCGGGGCCAGAACATTGAAGATCCGTCAACATCTAATAGGAACATCGGATCGGATCGAGTCGGACTGTTTGTCAAATCGGGCTGCATCCACATGGAAGCGGAATCGAATCGGACCTTCCGTGCCAGGATGCGGAACAGCGCCATGTAAGGATCGTTGGAGCAACATAACCGAATCGGATCGGGTCGGCTGTCTCGGACATCGAGTCGGACCGATGGGATCGAAGTGGGCCAAGCAGGTGGCCTGAGTATATCCCCATCCGCCGCTTCGAGAAGTCCAGGAATGTTGGCTCCACAGACGGTGGACATCTCCAGTGCATTCGTGTTGAAGAAGGCTGAACGAGAAGGGACAAGGACCCAGACATCAAATGACCCGTTTAGAAGAATGAGCAAAAACCATAAACATGAACATTTGGCGCTCCGCGCGGATTATCTGCGCTGGACCCCCCTCCATGGCGCGCTCCAGATACAAGAAATCCGCGCGGAGCGCCAACAGTTTATGTTTATGGCGTTTTTCTTAGATTCCCACGGGGTCCTTTTCCGCCCCATACCCATTTTTGATGTTCTCAGGGCCCTACAAGGGGTCCCAGATGCCGACATCGAGGAAAAGCGCCTGGATTGAAAAAAACACGTCGTCGGAGACCCTGGGGGCGGAGGAAGAGAGGAGGAGAAGAAGACCTTCGGACTGCGCTGGAGATCTGCACAGACCCACGGCCCTCAACGCCCCCTAGGGGGGCAGCGGCCCGGCTGAACCCAACCCTCCCAGATGCGGGCAGTGCTGCTGTGCCCGAAGGAGGCTCGAAAGTGGAAGCTCTCGTCGGCTTCTTGCTGACTACCTACCAGACCACCCCCACCCAACCCGAAGACCCGAATTTCGGGTTGGCGGGGGGTATGGGCTCCATGTGTGTTTTGTCGATGTTCCCCGACCCCCGCCCCCGCCCCCCCCACACTGGAGATGGAGGGCGAATTGAGACGGAATGCCCGTTACGGTGCCGCTGAGGCCCTGGAGGGCACGTGACCCTGGCCCGCGGCGTGGGCGGGGCGAGGCGCGGGCGTGGCGGCTCCAGCTCATGCGCGCCGTGATGCGCACCTTGCCGGGCCGCCTCGCGGCACGAGCGCGGGGGCTCTCTCTCCATGCGCAGGTACCCACGTGTGACCCACACCCTGGCAGGTGAAATTTCTGAACCGCCGGTTGGGGTACACCCTGCGAAATGCTTAAGAAATCATGGGTTAAGAAATTCATAGTCTCAGAACTTGAGTAAAAACCCAACATTTCTATTAAAAGATTAAGATTTACATTGAAATGTTAAGAATAATCGAGACTCTGGCCGAAAACTTAAGTTTTCTTAAGCATCGCCTAAGGTGTACCCTTGCAGGTGAAATTTCTGAACCGCCGGTTGGGGTACGGTATCCGAGGAATGCCTGCAACCAAGTCAACCCCAGCGGGGGTGGCCGATACCATAACCTCGACTGGACACGCAGGGGTAGGTTTCGCAAGCGGTCGCCAACTCCCGTGGGGCCGGCTGCAGCCGGAACCCAGGCCTCCCCTCGTTGCGACAAAAATCACGGCGAGAGGCTCTTGGCAATTTCATGCCTCCAGGGACTGGACCGCAATTCGTCAAACTATGTTGCTGCGAGCGGTTCCTATCGCGAGGCGGGGTCCCTGGGGAGCACGGGCACACTTTGGGCCTGGCGGCCGCGGTATGCTATCGTCATCCGTCGAAGACGAGAGGCAGAAGAACCAGGGATCGACGGCACAGGTTGGGCCTGGCGGCCGCGGTATGAAGAGCGTGCGAGGCGGTTCGGGAGCTCTGCTAAGCCATTGAAACCTAACACGCCCATGAGATGCATCCAACATTGCTCCGAGGGGGCCACAACATGGTCAACAGAAGCATTCAAGGGGCTCCCGTATCGAAAGATCAAAGAAAGAACGTGTGGTTGACTCCTGGATCTCAGGCTGACACCGTGCTTCGGTCCTGTTCAACGGCTGCACCACCTCTCTGATCCACTGCTTGCTCCTACACTTCCCTGATCAAGGCAAATCTCCTGGGCATAATTTCTGCACGGGTGGGTCGGGATACGCGAAGCGTCAAGCATTCCCACGGATTTGTGTGGAGTCGCATGTCTTCGTGGGGCCCTCCATGACCCCCAGCGCACAGCTCTACTATGATGCTCTGGCATATGTAGGTGACGGGACCCTCTTCATCGAATGATCGAACACCCCCCTGAGAAGGGCTCGACGACCCTGATCACTGTATTTGAACTGCCCGCATCGTCGAGGTGGACAGAACTCACTTTACTATCCAACCACCCTGTAATGAAAACGGCCTGGGGACGCGCAGACCCGCACAAAGGGCGGCGAAATCCTTCTCTCAGGAAGCCAGTGCGGGACCCCGCTAATAAACATGGCCGGGAGGGGGTTCTGGGTGGGGGTTCTGCCCATCCCCGATAGAGGAAGCCTTGCCCTCAAGCCTTCGGGGCAGACCCCGGCGCCAAATTGCGAGAATGGGCGGAGACTTCGCCCCGTGCCAGGCGAACTTCAGACCCGCAAACGGACTCACATGTTACGAGAGCTTGTGTTGGGAATGAAATCCCGGAAAGGTTCCGCGGGAACACTTAGGGGCTATGCGCCCCCATTGTACTGCCACGACACTGGATTCAGCCAGAATGGTCGGCAAAGAAAGCCGAATCAAACCAAGTTATGCTGGATGGGGCAAGAGTGGACCCCATGAGAATTAGCGCCGATACTGAAGCCAACCTCCAAACAATTGCAACCCAACAAACGGCCACACTTGCGCAACAACCTCTTTATCTGAGCAGCGGTGCCGATGAGCCAGACCAGGACATGCGGACGTCGGATCGCGATCAACGCGCGTGCTTTCATGTGGCGGCTTCTGTACGGAACACCCGATAAGCTCGTACTTCGGACCTCTCAGTTCCAGAGCACCCCTTTCCCAGACATGCGACGTCCCGATTTTTGTCAAACCGCGGTCACCCGAACTCTCGACTCGTGCTTCTGGACAAATTGTTCATCCTGAGTCGTCTTTTGATTGTCCTGGGGCCCTGTGAAGGCCCCCAGAGGCCGGAAACGGCCAACTCCTCCTGTCCTGATTTCTTCACGACGCGAGCATTTATGGGAAGGTTAGTCAAGCGCAATGAGGGGTAATTAGGGGATGGGGGAAGGCTACTCAGGAGGCTGCTTCTTAGAAGGTGCCAGCCCTACATCCATGGAAGTAAGGCCTGCACCTTCTCCGAAGAAGGGTGCCTCCCCATCCCTCCTCTGCGCGTGGCCGAATGTGTGGAAAGGGACCCCTCTCCCGAGATCGTAAGGGTCAGCGTTAGGGGGGGACTGGCATATGGGGGTGACACATCGAGCTGGAATCGGCGATATATCGCCGATAGATCGGCGATGGGCCCCCGATGGTGGCCCCCCCCCTGAAAGGGGGGGGAAGTCTCGCTCTGGACCTTTGCTTAACGCGACTGCTTGCACCAATGCGTCATTTGGGGTGACTCCACCTGCGTGAAACGGGAGCCAAAAACAGCCAAGATCTACCCCACGGGAGGGTCGGAGGGGGCGGGGGGGGGGCCGCGGAGCCAATCGGCAAAATAAGGAACAAGACAACGATCACTGTCGTTGCCCCTGAGATCGCTCGACCGCCGTGCGTGCGTCTTGCGCCCCCGCGCGGGCCCGAACGCGGCGGCGCCTCGCCGTGCAGGCCGCGCGGTGGTGCCCCGGCGCGGAGTCGGCCCTGCGCCGTGGTCGCCGCGGCCGCTTGTCGACGCCCGCCTGTGGCGCGCGGGGGCGAGCTGCGGGTCGGGCCAGGATGAAGGAAGGCCCAGAACTGGGAGCGGCCAATTTTGGGACTCTGGGAGCCCTGGCCGGGCCTCTTGACCGTCAACAAAACGACTCAGGGTGAAAAAGCGGTCCCCGGGAAAAGGTCGAGACTTTGGGGGACCGCGTATTGACAAAAGGTCGAGCCATGCCGCAGATAAATGGTGTGTGGGGCTCTGGTCGTAACGTTTCCCGATGTTGCACTGTTTCGCAACGACGGACCTCAGGGAACGAACTTGGTTCCTCCTCCTCCTCCTCCTCCTCTTTCCCTCTTCTCCTTAGAAGTCGCTCTTCCATGCCGCACCCCGGGGCGTGTCGGTAGGGCAAACCAGGCGTACTCGTTCAGCATATTCGCGAAAGGAGGGGGGTTGGCTTTCAAAATGTGATTCTCGCCCCAGTGCCACGCACACCCTCTTTGTATAAACGTTCGCAACAGTTTCAAGCATACGAGCAGCACCCTTCCGGAATGGAAATCCTGCCTCAGCGGAGCCCGGCTCGCCGCCGACGCCCGTCGACGCGACCGTGCAGCCCAGAAGGCCTGCTGCCAGTGAAGCGCGAGTGAACGACTGCAGACGACAATTCCGATTCCGAGTGCGAGATCCTCTCCATGCACTTCCCTGGTGTGCAGGCGTGCAGGGCCGTGAAAAGAGAACATGGGGGCCGCCAGCAGCAGCGCCAGCGGCCTGGCAGCGCCCGTGGAGCCCGACCCCCCGCCACTGGACACGAGCCGCAGGACACCGCCGCAGGACGCCGCCGCCGCCGAGGCCCCCTCCGCCCACGGAGCCGCAGACGCCCGAGACGGCAGCACCGCGCATGCGCCAGCAGAAACTCACGACGAAGCAAATGGGGGCTTCGCCGAGGAAGGCCGCGCCGAATCGGCGGGGGCCGATTCGGACGCCACCTCCCAACCAGACGAACCCAGAGCTCGGCGCGCGGGCCCCGACGACGCCAGAGAAAAAAGGGGAGCCCACGGGACAGCAGCAGCAGCAGCTGCAGGAACAGCACAGCCAGCTCACGAGGCAGCAGCCCCAGGAGCAGAGCAGAAGGACAAGGCCACGGCTGAGGAACGAAGGCAAGAAACGACAGCCCGACGGAGAGGGGGCCCACGAACCCAACAACAAAAACAACAAAAACGATGGCGACGGCAGCGGCGGCGGCACGGCCTAGGCAACAACGCGCCGACAGGGATGGCCGCGAGCCATAAGAGCAGTTCAATAACACGTCCCGCAGAGCCGCGCACACCTCAAAGCAAGGTGGCCGCTGGCCGCGCTTCCTTAGAAAACATCGGCATTCGTCACATCCGCCTCCTGCACAGGAGGGCGCGTCTCGAGGGGGGGGGAAGGGGAGGAGCTGTGCAGGAACTGGGCGCAGAAGGTAACAGCATATGAAAAAGGGCGCAAGCACGCGTCAACGCCGCTTGCATGACCACGCGCAGGCAGCAGGGAACGGAACACCTCACTGGCAGTGGCGACGAGCGCTTCTGTGGATATAAGTGCATGCTCGTAGCGCGACACGCGCAACGCGCGTGCGCAGCGTGTGTAGGCGGCAGCGGCGGGTGCTTGAAATGCGTCGTAATAGAGCGCGCGCGTCGTATACGCATGTATGTCCCTCCAAGCAAATGTCCTGAGCAATTGCAGTTGGCGGGCCGCCCAACCAAGGAGCAGGAGGTGCTGGTGCTGCTCCCAGAGCACCCCGAGCAATAGTATTCGTGTAGTTCGTTGTGCCAAGCAAATTCTACAATATTAATAGACTTGCGGTCATGTGTCATGATGAACCATCTGATCCTTGCACATCGTAGCATATCTATGGCGCTCGCTGGACTTTTCTTGAACAGCCATATGCCCGAAGGCCGAAATCGGGGCGCGCATTCCGTTGGACGTACAAACGCCATCGCATCATCTTCTGCCCTTTTGCACAGGAGGGCGCCTGAGGAGGGGGATGCAAGGGGAAGAGGAGGGGAGGGAAAAGAAGGATAATGATTCACACCTTGCCATGTTTGGCATTGTTTGCCACTCGATCGCGTCACTCGACGACGTGAAACACCGCGGCCCTCCATCCGGCACGGTTGCTACGTTTTCGGCTGCAGCGCTTCAGTTGTCTAGCTTTCCTCATCGAGTGCCCTCCGCGCTGGTCTCGCGAGCAGCCTATTCGCCATTCCTCGCCCTCCTGGTGTGCGTGCCGCGCGGCTTGCCAGCGGCTGCCATGGGCGTCGCCAGCACCGCTTGCGCCCCTCAAAAGAAGGCGAAGGCCCAGCCCAAGTGCACCGCCCTCGGCCACGGGGAGCTGAGTCGGATGCCACTTCCTTGCGGTCCCACGGCAGCACCATATGTACTGGCGATGACAAAAGGAACACCGCCAAGGAATGCCAGGCGCAGTGGGACAAGCTTGCGAACCAAGAGGTCAAGAAACGCTGCCTGAAATTGCTGGAGAAAAACGGGCGCGGCAAGGCTGCATAACACTTGCAGTTCGCCGTGCACTTCGAACAGTCTTGTGACCGCGCCTAAGAGAATAATTAGCTTTAGAGCAAGGACAGGTACCTCGCGCAAGGAAGCGACTCAAGTTGCCGTCGGCTTGCACGAGACGAACGCGAAAGGGTTCGACGTCAAGGGGGCGCATCCGCCCACAACTCATGGCGCGAATTGGGGAGTGGACCAGGTGTTGTTCGTTGAGGATGAAGGGCGCAAAAAGACGCGGGCGCAGAAGCAATCCAAGGAGATCTCTGGCGGCGCAGATGTGAAGAACAGCTCGCGCCCCGCGAGCGTGCGCGACGCCATGGGCGCGCCATCCGGACTGCTGATCCCCGATGTTAAGAGGGCGGCAGAGAATCTCAATGCCGAAGGGGGGACAGACCATCGCCCCCGCCCCCTTCCCCGTTCCGCCGCCCCCTGGGCCAGACGTGGCGGCGGGGGGCGACGGGGGGGGGGGCTGGGTCGGGCGCGGTGCCTCCCCGTTCCAAGAATGGTTGTCTGGGCTGCAGAGGCGCCAGATGTCGCTGCGCGAGCGCGGCGGCCACCCCGCGGCGAAGGGCAAGGCTTCTAAGGGGGACAATAAGAAGAGGTCGTGGTCGGGTTGCTCGCAGGAGATCGAGGGCAGCATCAATGTCGCGGGCAACTTCGTGGACGAGCGCAACTGCAACATCGCGCAGAGCAGGTGCGCGCCACGGGCGCGAAGGAGCCGCCCGCGCGAAGGGCCGAAATCTTGCAAGCGCAAATATTCCGAGCTCCTCGAGCACGCGCGAGGCTCTGGCACGCGCAGACAGGAGGGGCGAAAGGGGGCAAGGGAGGAGAAGGGGGATGAAAGGGGGAGGGGCAACAGGAGGCGATGGTAGATCATGGAGGTGTTGTCGATATGCGTGATACTACAGATCCTAGTGGCCCTCGCTGGCTGTCCTGATGCAGCCGCGCGCCTGAACGGCGACTTCGCTGCTGCTGCGCTCTGAAAAAATATCGCACTCGCATTCTCGTTTGCCCTCCTGTGCAGGAGGGCCACCGATGTCGACCCGTTGTCCGCGATGTCTTCAGCAATGGCTGCGGCTCGAGATCCCCGGATTTTCCGAGGGCAGATCTGCTCGGCAAGCGCAAACGCCATTCTGATACCACCTCTGTTCCCCATGACAGGAGATCGAGGGCGCGCGTGGGCGCGCTGGCGACGACCAATGCGCTCGCCTACTCCCAGGCCCAGTCGCTCCTGGACGACGCCCGCGCGGGAGGCCACCTGGGCGCGGGCGACTTGGCCAGCCGCCGAGGAGCGGGCAAGAAGGACGTCAGCAAGTGGACAAACGTCGGCGGCAGTGTACCCAGGAGGCTGCGGACGCGGTTCTTCGAGTCAGTTTGTGGCCCAGAACGTGCTTCGCAGAGGACCGTTGCTGGGGCGCCAGTCGCAGCTGCGAGCAGCAAGAGCGGGTCGCTTTCGGCTTGCCGCGCGAATGCATCGCCCAACTGGCGCAGCGCGGCACGTTGGGAAAACTTGGCACACCAGCAGTCTGGACAAAGTCGGGGAAGGTTACGTGCAAGGCTGCCCCCCGGCAGTGCAAGTCGGTCCGAGGATTCCCGCGGGGCCGCGGGCCGACGGCGCCCCGTGCCGGCGAGGCCGCGGTCAGTCAATGGAAATCGCGCGCTCAAATGCGCCGGGGGCGCCCGCGACGACGGGGGCGCGCAAGCTGCCCGTGCCCATCGCTGGGCTGACGAAGGCTTCCATGAGCACGAATGCGCGGCATTATATTTTCAAAGCGATTTCTTGGGGCGCTCTGCTGATGGCTGCAGGTGAACGCCCCGCAGCCCGCCACGACGGCGGAGCTTGGTTGAAGTCTGACTTTCGCAGGGGCAAGAAGGCAGGTGCTGTTCTAGGATGCAGGTCTGCGCTGGCGCAGACGCGCGCAGATTGGGGGCGCTGGCGACAAGTGCCCGGGCCCCCGCGGTGCAGCGAGAAGGCGGGGCGCTGCTGGAGGTGCCGCGCGACGCCGCGGTAGGCCCTTTCAGCCCTCGCCTCCCCCCCCCGCGCCTCCCGCCCCCCCCCCCCCCCTCGCCCGCGCAGGCGCCCCAGCCGGGGCGCGTCGGCAGCGCGGCGCCGTGGCGGAGCGACAGGCGCGCGAAAACGCAGCTGATCCAACACTTAATGGAAAAAGTGTGTTACTAGATCGCCAATGATGTCAATCCCATGGGTGGGCCAGTCGGTCTGGAGAGCCGATTGGTTACGCGCAGTTGATTTGGGCGCGGCCGCATATGGCAGGGGCAAGTGTTCTTCAGACTAATATAATTAAAAGAGCGCGCTGGCCCCGAGCGCGACGAACGGCCCAAAGCGTCGCGCGGGCGCCTGAACACGAGCGGGCACAAGAAGCTGATCGAATCCACGCCTTGACCATGAAGACCGTCGGGCACAAGAAAGCGCTTCGCCTTTCGGGGCAAGCTGCTGTCATCCGACACATGGCGCCCTTCGGGAAAACGCTCGCCGACGAGTTGCGCGACCTGAGTGTCGCTGATGAGGCCGCGATGCGACGTGCTATGTTCCACTTGTCTCAGCCATGCCTTTGCGTGCGAAGTGGCGGCATGAGAAAAACAACTGCGCGTGGCCAGTCGGTCAAGTTCAGCCTGCAATGCGCCGCCCTGCGCGGCGTGCGCCCTAGAGCGGGCCAGATGATACCGAAGAGCCATCAATTGCTCGAGGCGGGCTTAGAATCAGAGCGTGAATTACCTCCCCCGCTTTCGCTTCCAGGCAAAACCAAGCCATGCCACGCGCCTCCTCGTCGAGCGTCCTGACCAGTGCAGGCCGCAATTTGGTATTGTTTGGTATCTCTTGGAAGCGAGGGTGGTCAAAAGCGAGGTAGGTTTGTTTTCCCCCGATAGAAGCTCCGCGTGGGCACCGGCCCGAGACACGCCGGACCTACAGGGGCGAGGACTTCGGGGGCTCGGGCGCGCACCTCGCCAAGCGTCGCGGCAGCGCGCTCGCGCCCAAAAGCTGCAGCGTCGCATTGATGTCCAGATGTTCCTCGCAGCCTTTCGTGCGGATCGTGTGGTGGAATCGCTTCGGCTCTCGCGAAAACGAAAGTCGCCTTCCCTTTCCCCCTCCTGTGCAGGAGGGCCTCATCGATCAGTCTCGGGGCTTCCCCCCTCGCCGCCCTCCCCCCGCGCCGTCCGGGTTCCAATCGCGCAATTCATCCTCTTCTTCACCTATTAGCCGCAGCCGTGCTTTTGGCCAGCAGGTTTATTTTCTTGCAAGCTGCCCGCGAATTCGCTATTGCGCAGATGGCTGCCCAGGGCGCTCGATGCTCCGCGCGCGGCGCCCTCGGCGCCGCGGACAAACAGGAATCCTGGCGCTTCGCGCAGCTGCAAGGCGGTTGCCGGCGGCATCGCCGCTGCCAGGAGTGCGTCCAGAATTGCTGCTCGAGCCTCGTCGCGGAGCTGCGCCGCGGAACGTCGACGCGCCCGCGGCCGAGAGGATGGTCGAGGGGCGCCCGGCGATCGCAGCGGAGGCGCGCGCGGCCCAGGGCGGCGGGGGGGGGCGGGCGGGCGAGCCAGCGGCGACGGCATCACTGAGCGAAGCCATGCGCCGTCCGCGCGCCCGGGATCGGGAGCGCGCTCCCCTTTGCGCTCTTCGCGCCCGCTGAAACAAAACATCGCGGCGCGGGGGGCGACGTCTCCTGTCGAGGAGACGCCGCATGGCAGGAGGGGGGAAAAGGAATAGAGGAGGAAGGGGGGAATGGTGGGGCGGACTAGCGCGAAATTAACCTGACATTAACATGACATCAACGTGGAAGTCGCAGGGGACCTCTGTTTTTAAGTCGAGTATATGTGTAATTCAAGCAAATAACTCTGCATGCCTCAACTACAGATGATAGCTAATTCATGCAGATTGGGCCCCGGCGCGGCGTGGGGCTAGCCCGCAAGGAACGCCGGGGCCAATGTGGGGCCAGGACCCCCCGCCCAGCCCAGGCTGGGCCAGGGTCCCGAGGCCAGGGCCGCGTGGAGAGCGGCAGCGGACGGGCGGCATTGTGCTTGCGCAGGCTTGCGCCATCCCAATCCGTTCGGGGGCTTTGTCCTGCATGTAGTACAAGATTTAGGTCGGGCCTGTCCCCCTACAGGGGGATTTTCGATGAAAAATACAAATACTCAAAACATATTCCAAAATTGTCAAAAAAATACTCAAGAAATTGTCCCCAGACTATTTCCTGACTACTTGTGAATATCCCTCCTGTAGAGGGACGGGCCCGACTTGATACAAGACTTCTGAGCGCGCGCGTCGCCCCCCCTGGGGGGGGGGAGCGACGCGCACGCAGACCGAGCACGTCTGGGCGATGCTGGTGGACCTGCGCTGGGGGTAGGCGGCCGACGCCGCGCCCCGGCACCCGCGCAGGCGCGACCGACGCGGACCCGCGGGCCGCGCGCAGTGGTCCGAGGTAGGGCGCACGAAGGCATATCAGCACCATACACGTCGGTCGGAAGAAATATGTAAAAACATGAAGTAGGAAGGCGAATTAAGTTGATTGGGTCCAGGCCCACCCAGGGAATTCGCTGGCCCGACGGGCCAGAGGCGTGCTAAGATCTCCGGTAACTGCTAAATAATATTTCTACTTCGCGCGCGCGGGGCGGCCCCTGGGGGTCCCCGGACGAAAAGTACCCCGGGCGATCCCCGGCAGACTCGGATCAGAGATGGTTTTACTCCTGGGCGCCGCCCCCGTGGCCCTCCAGAGAGCCCCAAGAAGGGCCACGAGGCCGCCAAGAGCCCTCCAAGATGGTTCAAGAGTGCTCCGAGATGCCACACGATCGTTCCAAGACGACCAAGATGGCCTCCAGACGCCCCAAGAGGCCTCCAAGAGCACTCCCCAGAGGGCCCCAAGAGGCAAAATGCATTACTTTTCCTTAGGTTTTGGGCAGATTTTGGCGTGTCCATCTTTTCGGCTTCCCGACGCCCCAAGACGGCCCAAGAGGCCCCCAAGATCGCCCCAAGAGGGCCCAAGAAGCTCCCAAGAAGCTCCCAAGAAGGCCCCAAGATGGCCCAAGAGGGCTCCAAGACGGCCCAAGAGGGCCCCAATCGATGCCCCAAATGGGGGAACACAAAGCAAAACTTCGAGCCCTCGGCCTTAAGAAGCCCCCAGGAGGCCTTAAGAGGCCCCTGAGAGGCCCCAAAAGCCCCCAAGAGGCCCTCAGGAGGCCCCCAAGCGACGTTGAAGAGGCCCCCCAGTGGCCCCAAGAGGCTCCCCAAACGCCCCCTCCAGCACGCAAGCAAATGCCAACGACCCGACGCGTTTAAGAGCCCACCACAACCCCCAAAAGTCCCCAAATCCGGCAAGGCTCAGAAGAGGCCCCAAAAATAATCATCAACACTGCATCCTAAGAAACTGCCAAGAGCTCTCCGAAGTGACCCCGAGCGTACCCAGGAGGACTCTAATCTTCTACCAATGCACGGTGGCAGGATCCCCTTCGAAACTTTTCGGCCCTCCTGGACAGCCCCGGCTTTATCTCGAAAGTCTGCAGAGGTCTCTCTGGCCATCTTGCCACTCTCGCCCCGCTGCTGCCCAGCTACGCGTCTTCCACAAGCGCGGTGGCGGATATGCGCGGCTCGGTCATGCGAACTGGGCCGGCGGAATGAGCGACGCGATTCAATAACAGAACACAGCAAAAAAGCGTGTCGAGTCTTGAAATAGGAAGGCGCTTGAAGTAGATTGGAATCTGGGAATCCCAAGATACCTACTTTCAACGACCGGCGTGTATGTTCTCCTTGGAGGCGGGCGTCCGACCCAAACACACAGTATGCGCATCTTGCGGTATATATCGTTTCCCGAGCGGTGTGGCCAGACAGCGCCCGCCACGACGCATGTGCTATGAGATTTCTCGGTGCGCGCGTCGCCCCTGGGGGGCGACGCATGTATAGTATAAGTATGTTGGGGTGACGCCGATGAGGGGCAACGATCTGGGGGAGCTGGCACACAGTCAACCCATATGGTAAGGATGCGCGGTAAGGATACAGAGGGCGTCGGAAAGCCATGCTCCCAGGGTACCCCGAGGGGCTGCAGCAGCGAAAGTTGCCAGGGATGGGCCGAAGGGGCAGGGATGCAAGGGTTGACTGTAGGGGGGGACCATCAACCAGGACTCGGCGATACATCGCCGATTAACCAGCGATAGGCCCCTATCGGCGATCCATGAGTGATCGGGGGTCCATCCATCCCCCCCTGCGCCTATCCCCCCTGATATTGCCCCCCCACTGGCCACTGGCTCCCCATCGGCGAGGGAAACGCGGAGGCCTCGGGCTCGTCCTCGCTGTCCAGGCAGCGGAAGCGGGAGCCCCGCGCCGTGGCGGGCATGGCGCCGGACCGGCGGGCGGGGCCGCCGGCGGCGGCAGCCCCTGGGCACCCTTGAGGGCTTCAGGGGAGCAGGGACCACCCTCCTGCCCCTCCCCTCCCCCTCCCCCTCCCCCGCCTCTCCCTCCTCCTCCTCCTCCTCCTCCTCCTCCTCCTCCTCCTCGAGGAAGGGTGGTGGTGGGGGTCGGCTGACCTGCATGGGGGGTGAAGACGAGGGCCCCAAATGGGGCCCTTCGGAGCTCCTTTGGGGGCCCCTGCTGGCTGCAGAAGGGACCCTAAGCGGCCCCCCTTGGGGCCCTGCTCTCAGCCCCCGTGCAGGTCACCTCCCATCACCACCCGCCCGATTCTCCACCGAGTGTTCTCGCCCAGTTTCGGGCCCTGGGGCCACCACGTATCGACCCGCTCGAGAAGTGCACCATGGAGATGGAGTCCAGGACTCCAGTCTTGAATTTTCTCGGTGTTCTATTTTTTTCGCAGTGACGGATCCCAAGGATCCCCGTCCAATTGGTTCTCGGTGGCGGTAGTCCCCGTTTCCCCTCTGAGATTTGGGAAGCCCGAGACCCAGACCGCCAACGCATCGGACAAATCTAGCTGAAAACTTCGTCCGCAGTTTCTGGCCTCCCCGTGTAAGTTCTGCAGAAGCACCATGCGTTCGGCGGACGTGAAACAAAGGAGTAACACGCCGACCGCCGACGCGTCCCCAACTTCGGCGTGCCATTGATCTCCGTCGTTCCCTCTCGCTCCACTGAGGCCTGACGCAAGAGCTGCGCAGCACAAAGGAGGCAGAACAAAAACAAGGGATCCGATGGAGGCCGCGCGCTGTTTCGATCGCGCGGCAACGCCACGTGCGAGCTCACCACCCGCACAGAAATCTACTGCACGGGAGGCACTGTATAGAGCACCTCGCACGCGATGCCCGACGCATTTGCATGCGTCGTGGCTGCAGCCCCACCCGCCGTGACGTCCATCTGTGCCCCAAGCGCAGCGTCTGCTGCCGACTGGCAGTCTGCCCCGTCCTTCTGCCACTCTAAGTCGGGCGTGTCCCCCTACAAGGGGATTTTCGACGAAAAATAAGAGATACCCACAAATCCTCCAACATTGTCAAAAAATACAAAGAAAATCATGTTTTAATATTTTTGAAAACTATTTTTTATTTTTACTTTTTTACACAAGTCCCCTGTACTATTTTTTAAAGTCCCCACTTTTTCTAAAATACAAAGATACTCACAAGTCCCCTGTACTAGTTTTTTAAACTATTCTTGAATATTCCTCCTGTGGAGGGACGGGCCCGACTTAATGCCAGTCCCTGAGCACACCTGAAGACCGTTGCCTCCTCGTGCCCCGTCGCCCTGCCACTCCGGATCCATCGACCAACACTCCACAGGCCGGCCCACCCTGCAGCCCAGCCCGACACCACCCACCCGCCCACCAACTCAGCATTCTCTCTCTCTTTGATTTGCCCCCCTCTCTCCTTCTCTCTCACACTCACGAGGTGCACCCCCCACGACCCGCGCGGGGACGAGCTAATCCCACCGGCTCGCGCGATCGGTCTGTCCCCCCCCCACTCCCATGAAGCTGCTTGGAGCCATGGAGGCCCGGCAGTGCGAGGCCAGAATGTGCGCACATCCACCGCCCGGGGGGGGACCGGCGTCCGAGGGCCCCCAGGGGCGGTGGACGTCGGTATGTTGGGCCCTCGGCCAAGGGGCCCGAGCATGACCCCGTCCACCGCCTCCCGAGCTCCGGGCAGTTCGGCTCTCTGGGCGGTGGATACGTGCAGATCCAAGCCTGGGAAGCAGGCTCGGCTCAGATCTACATGCGCAGCTCGCCAAACGCTCACTAGCGAGACGAAGCAAGCTGTGGTCCATCCCAGCGAAGGACGCCAGCATGAGGTTGCCGAACTAGCTGGCAGGCGAGGCCCCAATGCGCGCAAGCAACGATGGCAGCAAAAAACGAATCGAGATGTCAAACGAACGCTCGTACGCTCCAACACTGCGTACGCGCGCGGGCGATCAATGCACCTTGACGAATACGAACATCAACAAAACCATCGTGGGATAGCATGGTTCCAGAGCTCCCGCCCTAATTCCGCATGTCCTGACCTGCACGGAGCGCCACACATCACTGATGAAAGAACAGAGCACACAGTCTCCAACCTACAGGGAGTAGGACGGGAACAGGGGGCAGGGCGGTGCAGGCGCTAAAGGCATGGGCGCGAGTTGTCGGAGCCCAGCGGGGACCCCTAGTCGACATCTCACACCCGTTCCCACGGCGGACTCTGGGCCCGAGGTCAGCAGAATGACCTGAATTGTACACATTGTCTAATAATGTTCTTAGCCGTGTAGCGCACGGCGGAACGCCAAGCTTACCAAGAGCAAGTCTGGCTCTGGTCTGGCTGGTCTGGTTGGTCAAGTTTGAACTTCGTCTTGCAGCCTTAGCTTATGATCCGGGCGAGAGTGGTTTAGGGAAGGTCCGGCGAGGCAGCGCCAACCACCACGACGACCGAACTTGAGATTTTTTTTTTGCATAGCAATTGTTCTTGCATTTGTAGTTTTTTGTGCATGGCCCCGGGGACATATTAGCACCCTAGAAGAGAACCCTGGGCCGGCGCCCTTTCCAGGAAAAAGGATATGAGTGCATTGGAGAAGAAGGTGGCGGATTAGCAAGAGGATGAGAAGGAGGAATTGAATGACGATGAGGAAAGAGGAGGACGAGGACGATCACGGGCAGCAGGAACTGGAGTGGAAGCAGCGGGAGGGGCAGGAGGATCAGGGGAAGGCAGAGGGGAAATGCGGAGGCCGACAAGGATGGAAAAGGGATGCAGCAAAATTGCCCGCGCTGGGGCGAGGGCGCCATTCGGGGGCAAGCGCCAATCCGAACATGAGGCCCACGATGCACCAGGAGCGCCATCTTGAAACACTGAACAACTGGAATGCGACACTCGCATGAACAATCACTTTAACCTATGCTTCGTGCCGAGATAAAACAATACGCGAAGAGAGCGGCACATCTTTCGGACATAATTAGGGGAGAGAGGAGAGTAGTATTCGTAATGGATACTTGTCAAAGGGGGAGAGAAAGAGAGAGAGAGAGGGAGAGAGCGAAAGAATAATGCAACACAACAATTACCATGGCGAAAAACCCAACCCATTCATGGAAACGACCCACGTGACCGCTCAATGCACAAGAACTCGTTACTCCGCAGTGCCCCTCGGTGGAGCTCCACATGGGGCCACGAAACGCGTCAGGGGTCTGCCGAATTGGAGCGGGCACCCATGTGAACCCTGCCACTGGGGCACTCGGTGGACCCCCTATGGGGCCACGAAACGTTTGAGGGGTCAGCCGAAAAAGAAGCGGGTATCCATGTGAAACCTTCCACTGGGGCCCTCGGTGAAGCTCCCTATTAGGCCACGAAACGTGTGAGACCCTGCCACTGGGGCCCTCGGTGGGGCCCCCTATGAGGCCACGAAGCGTGTGGCGGGTCTGCCGAAATTGGGCTGGTATCCATGTGAACCCTTCCACTGGGACCCTCGGTGGAACCCACTATGGGGCCACGAAACGTGTGAAGGGTCAGCCGACAAGGAGGTACGCATGTGAACCCTGCCACTGGGGCCCTCGGTGGAGCCCCCCAAGGGGGCCACGAAACATGTGAGGGGTCAGCCGAAATGCGGCGGGTACGCATGCGAACACTGTGATGGGGCATGCCAAGATGCGGCGGGTACGCATGCGAACCCTGCCACTTGGGCCTTCAGTGGAGCTCCCTAGGCCACGACACGTATGAAGGGTCTGCCGAAATTGGGCCGGTACGCATGTGAACCCTGCCACTGGGGCCCTCGGTGAGCCCTCTTTAATGAAGCTACGAAATGTGTGAGGGGGCAGCCGAAAAGGGGCGGGTACCCATGTGAACCCTGCCAATGGGGCCCTCGGTGGAGCACCCTCATGGAGCCACGAAACGTGTGGCGGGTCTGCCGAAATTGGGCTGGTATCCATGTGAACCCTTGCGCTGGGGCCCTCGGTGGAGCCCTCAAGGGGGCCACGAAGCGTGTGAGGGGTCAGCCGAAATGCAGCGGGTACGCATGTGAACCCTGCCACTTGGGCCCTCGGTGGAGCCCCCGATAGGGCCACGAAACGTGTGAGGTGTCTGCCGACATGCGAAAAGGCAAAAGAGAAGAGGATCATGAAACCTCCTACGCTGCTAGAACCGTGTCTGGGGCTTTCTGTGGAGCTCCCTAGGGGGGTACGAACCGTGTGAGGAGTGTGACGAACATGCGATGATAATGATACGGTTTGTGTGGGTGTATCAATATGATGATGCTGACGAGGAGGAAAGGAGGAAGGAATGAAGGGGGGAGGAGGAAGGCAGACGCGCAGCGCTGCGAACTCAAAACGAGAACCGAAAGTGGGGGAAACAGAGAGAGAGAGAGACAGAGATACAACACAAGAGAGAGAGAGAGAGATAGAGGACGAGAGAGAGAGAGAGAGAGAGAGAGAAATGTACACCTCGTACAGAACAACAACATTGGGTGTTTGGTGTATATATATGTATATATATATTATAGATACACGTAGCACCTCGCAGATGCGGATAAGAGTGAGGGGGCGGTGGGGACGTCGGCAATTTACGAGACTCTGGAAAAGCCCGCAACGGGCGCCAAAGTTTCACAAATTATACAACGAGCCCGCCGCAGGCGCCGATTTTTTCGTTAAACCAATTTGGGTAGGTCGCAAGTGGGCCGCAGGTGGGTCGCAAATGGGTCGCTGTTGGGTCGTGAGTGGGTCGCGAGTGTAGAAGGCACAAAATCTACCCCGTACTTTATCACCCCGACAAGCGAAGCCTTTTAGTAAACGCACACAGAGGAAGAATCGAACAAGGCAGGTCTGTCTAATCAACGCCCAAGGCCGTTTAAAACCGTCAATTGTCGGGTCCAGGTGATTTTTCCTCCCTTGAGGGTGGGTCGCGGGGTGGGTCACGGTGGGTCGCGGGGTGGGTCGCGGGTGTGTCGCGGATGGGTCGCGGGGTGGGTCGCGGGGTGGGTCGCGGGTGGGTCGCAGGGTGGGTCACGGGGTGGGTCGCGGGGTGGGTCGCGAGGTGGGTCGCGGGGTGGGTCGCGGGGTCGGTCGCGGATGAGTCGCGGGTGGGACGACGACAACAAACAACAAACAGCAGGCAACAAACAGCAAGCAACAAACAACAAACAACTAACAACAAACAACCAACAACAAGCAACACGCAACAAGCAACAAACAACAAACAACAACAAACAACACACAACAACAAAAACAACAACAACGACAACAACAGCACCAACGACAGCACACAACAACACCAACAACAACACCAACAACAACAACAGCAGCAACAGCAACGGCAACAACAACAACAACACCAACACCAACACCAACAACAACACCGCAACAAACAAAATTCCCACCACGAATTCATTCAGCCACGCACCCAGGGACAATGAATAACCGTTCGGCCCCCTCATTCTGATATACATATACACACATACACACACATATATATACATATATATATATATATATATATATAGATATAGATGCTCCTATAATTATACGTGCCGCAGTGGAAGAAACAAAAACCTCCCCAGGATGGCCGACCTCCCCACATGTACCTTTTAGACTGCATTCCCCAGCCCCTGGGGCACCTGTCGGAAGAGCCCCCGGACAGCCGAAAACGCTCCCCGCAGTCCCCCAAGCTGGCCCAAGAGGCTCCCAAGGCGCCTAATATACCTGCAGAGTGGCCTAAGAGCGCCCTAAGGGGGCCAAGACGGCTGCTGCGTGGCCACAGACGCCCTGACAAACGCCCTAACAGGTTCCCCGAAGGTTCCCGAAGAAGCGCAAATCGTAGTTTTTTTTGGGGGGGGACGTGCATGTTTGGCATATTCGCTTCTTCGGTCCTACCAGCCCCCAAGACGACCTCAAAGGCCCCCTTTCTCGTCATCGGCCCTGTAGGCCAACCGGCGCCGTGAACACTAAGGCCCCCTAAAGCCCATTCGATCGAGCCCCAGACCCTCCCACAGGCGTCCAAACAACGCCCGAGCCCCCTCCAAAACGCGCGGACACTCGCTATCGTCATCGTCGACCTCCAGCCACGAAACGACCAGAAAAGGCAACGAAATGATCCTTCCAAACCTGTTGATGCATTTTTGGGTTTGGCGCGCCCGGCCCTCCAACAGGACGGCGCAGAGGCCCCAGAGGCACGTCGGAACACTTGCAGACTTGGCCACGACAGCAAGCTTTTCATTGCGTGCCCCTCTTGTCGCGGCGGGGTTCGCGTCGCCCCCTCATCGCGCCGACCCTTGCCCCTCTCCGACGACCGTCGCATCCACCCCGATCTCAACGCACGCGGTCCCCACTCGCACCCATGGTTACATTTTGTTCGACCTCGGGACCATCGCCCACCACCTCGCGGCCATCCAATAAATTCTCGCGCTACCGGAAAAACATTCTGTCATGACCTGTTACTCTGTGTCCCTCAATAGTTCTGGGGGTACCTGTAGTCCGGGGTTGGGGGGTGGGTACCTGTAGTCCGGGGGGGGGGGGCCAGCAATCCGCGGGGGGGGGGACCTGTACTGGGATCGATGGGCCGTTTTCTAAGTAGGTGTGTCGGTTACAAATATCTATAACAACGTTGTAACAAGGCTATAACGTCGTTGTAATTTGTCAAAGGCCGTTGTATATGGTGTAAGTATTTCTGCGTTGGGGCTATGTAGATCGCACGTTTGTTTCAGGATTAGGAAGTATTGGAACATATTATAGTGGATGTTATTCTACTTAGGCGAAGTGAGGTTTTCAAGTTCCTGAGGTTAGCATGAATTTAACAACATGGTTACATATATGTTGGATCCCCCTGGTAAGTTATGTTGAAAGGGGTTCGCTTGCTTGCAAAACGGGAACCTTGACGAGTCTGAGGCTGCGTTTCTTCTCAGGGCGGTGCCCCCCCTCCTCACCGCAGCCCTTTCGGTCGAGTTGTTTGCTGGCAGCGGGGAGGCCCGTTTTGAGGACAACGATGGCGTTGGATGCCATCGAAGCAGTTCGCTCTGAGATCGAGGATTGTCTTTTTAGTTACAAGCATGGCGACTCGAAGCAGATCAAGACAGTGGGTGATTCCGTCATCCAGACGCTCTTGAACAACAACCTTGCATATCTACAGATATGCGACATCGACGAGATAGGAGTCAGCAGCATGAACAGGGACGGTCTAGGACTCGACGTCGTCGACGTCCACGAGCTCATCCCAAAGATTTTGGAGAGCGGGTGGA
Source organism: Prorocentrum cordatum (assembly GCA_963575745.1). Lineage (NCBI taxonomy): Eukaryota > Dinophyceae > Prorocentrales > Prorocentraceae > Prorocentrum > Prorocentrum cordatum. The sequence goes on from CAUYUJ010015060.1 coordinate 963,562, forward strand.
GCCTCTTCGAGGTTGCCGCGGCCACGCTGTTTTGAAATGCCCCCTGGAGAAGCAGGAAAAGCCGAGGCTGCGTTCAACGAGAGAATTGTCAAGGAGTCCGAGGGGTATTTGGCACCGTTCGTCAAGCCCATCCATTTTTTGACGGTGTCGAGCAGCCGCACCGTCGCTGGATGCCGCGCCACGAAGTGCCCTTGGGGGGCGCGTGGGGGAGGGGATGGGGGGGGGCTCACGGCAGAAGCCCTTTGGTCTGCCAGACCCGCCCCCTCCTCAGGACGAACGCCCGCGGAGGTGAGAATGTATAAGGGCCCATGGCCCTTGTACATTCTCACCCGCCCTCCCCCCCTTGCTCCTCTGACCCGCCCCCCCTTCCAGCAGGTACGCTTGCAAGACCAACCAGAAGGAGATCGCCAACGAGGACGGGACCATCAATCGGGACAAGGTTTTCCACATGGCCCCGAGCTACATGCAGCCCATTCAGAAGGGCATCCAGTTCACAGTGATACGATGGGAGGTGTTGGCCGCGTTCCCCGATCTCGCGGACCTGCTTCAGCAAGCAGGCAATCGAGGTCACGATGCACACCAGCAGCTTGGACTGGTGCAGGTTCTTCGTCAGATCCACGAGCGCGCGAAGCTCTACAAGACTGGGAGCGCGATCGATTGGCCGAAGGTGTCCTGGGAACCCGCGGGAAACTCGCCCCTGGAGATGCGTCGTAGGTTTTCGGGAGGTGACCCCAGCGGAACGCGATAGGCACACGTGCGCGGCAGACGCCGCGCACGTTTGCTGTCGTGAGCCGATGGGGTCACCTCCGACAGGTGCAGCTCAGGGTCAGCCAGAACGCGCCGCACATGGAGGACGCGATCGAGGACATGTGCACATTCGTTGGCAAGTACGGCGGCGGCACGACCCCGAAGTTCATCAACGCCCTCGAGCAGTGGAGCCGATCGCTGAATTCTCGGCGAGCCGTCCACAGCTCAACCTTCAAGGCTCTCGGCGCCCTCGACTTCAAGCAGTGCCCCGAGTACCCGTGGATGATGCTCAAGGCTGCAATGAGCGCCCCAGATGGCCCCTGGATGCGCGACGGGCAGTCTCGTCTGATATCGTCTGCTGACGCAGCCCAGGTCATTGGCTCCAAGAAGTCGCTCTGCGTGGCTGCCACATCCTACATGCGGGTCGCCGTCGACTGGTTCACCGAGAAGGTCGAGGAGTACAACCCCGTGGAGTTCGCCCAGGTCGTCGGCCGCTTCGAGGTTGACGCAGTGATGTTCATCCACGGGAAGAAATGCAAGGACTTGGTAAAAGCAATCGCGCAATCAAAAACCAGATCCTCCCCCTCCTCCTCCTCCTCCTCCTCCTCCTCCTCCTCCTCCTCGCCCATCCTCCTCCTCCGATTCCTCATGTTCCTCATCTTTCTTCTCCTGCTTCTCCTCCTCCTCCTCAACCTCCCCCTCCCCCATCCTCCCTGCCCCCGCCGCCCCGACTGCGAGGAGGTGGTGTTAAGGAGGAGGAGGTTGGGGGTGCGGGTGATGTGGCCACGGCTACCACATAGGCCCACCCCCTCCCCAACCATAGGGGGGCCAAGAGGCACCCAGAAGCTACCGCTCCCACATCCCCCCCCCGAGGAGACCATACCATCCCCCCCAAGAGGCTACACCACCCCTCCCAATGAGGCCCCAAAGGGCCCCCGAGAGGGGCTAACAAAACCCCCCCCCCCCATGCCACGGCCCCTCCGACGTGCGAACCTCTTCGGCCGATTGTCCGAAGGGTTTGGCGCGTCGGAGGGGCAGGGCCATTGCCGCTCGCCCGCCACAGGGGCGGCCGCAGCACTCGAGCATCGAAGAGATCGCAAACGCGATGATGGCTGACATCGTGAAGCGCTTCCCCATCACCGCCCCGATGCCCAAGCCGTGGGCCTATGAGAACGCTGCGCCTGCCCCCCCAGAGCCATCGTCGAGCGGGATGGTTGAGTACAGTGGGAGCTCAGTTCCCAGGGCCACTGTGAGGTCGATGGGTTTCGATGTGGGCAGGCAGGTCAAGAGCAAAGATGATGGCATCACGATATGCACAATTTCTGAGATGAAGGACTTCACCACCGTCTTGACTGCGGCCCCGACGGACCCGCCCGTTCGCTCCAAGGGCGGCGGGACGGCGGCGCCCGTGGCTCAGGAGGTGGGGAACGGCGCGTTGGCCGACGATTACCAGGACCACAGTTTCAAACAATTTCTGTTCTGTGTTGGCACTCGCCCGCCCATCAGTTGGCCGAACTGCTGCCCCACCCCCGTCATCCGTGGGTCCCCGAGGCTATCGAGGTCGGACGTTTCGGCCAGATGGGGGGGGTGCGGACTTCTGCCAACTGGTCGTTCGGCCTACGCTCGCTCCTGCGTGCTGCCCGTTGCGTGCTTGACCTTCGCGCACTCCCCTCATCGTCGGGGGAAGTTGGGGACAGGGGTCACTGGGGCCCCCTCGGGCCCCCCAAGCAAGGACTGCCCCAATTAAGACGGCCACAAGAGGGCGTCAAGACACATCCACGGATACGATAAGCAAACACGCCTTTCTCGAGAGCTCCTTGAAGCCGTCTGAGGCAATCTCGGGGTCCTCTCGGGATCCAGTTGGGGCTCTCTGGAGGGGGGGGGCGTTGTCTTGGCGAGGGCGTCAATGTGGCCTCGAGACGGCCCCGAGGGGAGAACGTATGGGTCTTGAGGGAATGCAGGCACCAGGGCGAGGAGGAGGAGGAGGAGGAGGAGGAGGAGGAGGAGGAGGAGGACCATGCGGAGGATGGTGGGAGGGGAGGGAGGAGGAGGAGGAGGAGGAGGAGGAGGAGGAGGAGGAGGAGGAGGAGGAGGAGGAGAAGGAGAAGGAAGAGGAGGATGAGGAGGAGGAGGAGGAGGAGGAGGCGGAGGAGGAGGAATCGGAGAAGGAGACGGAGGAGGAGGAAGAGGAGAGGGAGGAGGAGGAGGCGGAGGAGGAGGGGAAGCAGGAGGAGAAGTAGGAGTGGACGGAGGACCTCGAGCCAACAAAAAATCACACCTCAGCTCGTGGTGGACCTGGCCGAGATCAAGATCGCACTCGACGACGCGAACGACCTGCTGGACCGAGATCTCTCGCTATCTCTCTATCCCTCTCCCTCTCCCCCTCGGATGGGGAGAGAACGAGAGTGAGAGAGAGCGAGAGATAGAAATAAAGCGGGAGCGAGAATGAGCGAACGAGAGGGAGAGAGAGAGAGAGAGAGGGACTGAAAGGAGGGGGCGGGAGAGGGAGAGGGAAGAGGAGAGGGAGAGGGACTGAGCGAGAGAGAGGGAGGGGGAGGGAGGGAGGGTGGGAGAGAGAGAGAGAGAGGGAGGGATAGAGAGAGAGAGGGGGAGGGAGGGGAAGAGAGAGAAAGAGAGAGAGAGAGAGAGAGATGGAGAGAGACAACGAGAGAGAGGGGAGGGACGAGCGGGAGATACAAGGAGAGAGAGAGAGAGGGGAAACGAGAGAGAACGCGAGAAAGAGAGCGAGAAAAGGTAATGGAGGTGGGAGGGAGAGAGGACGGGACAGAGAGAGAAAGGGAGGGACATACATAGAGAGAGAGAGAGAGAGGACGAGTGAGAGAGATCTCACTCTCTGTCTCTTGCGCGCGCCTCCCCCTAGCGCCACCCCAGGACCACAAGGACGTGGCCCTGGAGATGATCAAGTCCAAGTACAAGGTCGCCCTTGGCGCCGCCTGCTCGATGTTCGACCCAGGCCCAGGGAAGCTGCACGCCGTCGTGTCGCCGTCTTCGAAGGGTAAGGGTTCGATTGAGAAGTTAGTAGCAGCAGTTGATTTCAAGAGCCGAGAGCTCACGCTGGTCCCCCTTGGCGTGAGCATCGGTGCAGGCCCGAAGGCACCCGCGAGCGCAGTTGTGCTCACGGATTGTGCCCATACCATCGATGGCAGGCCGTTTCAGTTGTGGGTGAACCCTCCAAAGATCGAGGTACCCGACGACCGCCCCAACAGCGGGTTCGTGCCCCCCTACTGGTGTGTTAAATATGCTGGAGACAGCACGGACGCCAACATGGCGGCAACGGTTGTTTCTATCAATGTAGTAGCAGAGCTCAAGACCGCTGCCAAGGTGGCCGCTGCACGGTCCAGCGCCACTGAGGTATCGATCCCTGTGCTCTCGAACACCGTCAAGATTCCCAAAGGGACGGAGTTGGCGCTCAACCCCCTTTCGGCACCCTGGGCCAACCCGAAACACGGCAGGGACCCGATCGGGGGCAGCGCCCAGGTGGCAAAGAAGGCCAGGCAGAGTTGAGCTACAGTGCAGAGCGTGGTGTAGGATCAGCCGTTGCGAAGCAGCATCGGTGCACGCTCGCGCACGATAGGGAGGCAGAGAGGTTGTGATAGGGAGGGAAGTTCAGGTCGGATGCGATTGCTAGCACGACAAGACACGCATGCGATAGGTGCGTGTGAGTTTTTTGTTTCAGCGGCATGTTGTTCGGTGAAATGTTTGATGCCGATGGCCGCCGCCCTCATGAGGGCCATGGTGCACCATGGCCTGTTTGCCCTCGTCGGTTGGCCCAGAGCGAGTGCCGCTCTGCGACCGCGCCAGTGGCCGCACGAAACCGCCACCGCCCGACTGCTAAATCACACGAGTGAAACAGAGGTCGGGTCCAGAAGGTTTCGGGATGCGTTTTTATTTGCCAGGATGGCGTCCCTGGGATTGCACCCGAAACTCCAGGGCGCGTCCAGTCAGGTCGGCCCCCAGGCCCTTATAGGGCCAGGTGGCCAACGCCATCATTGGCCACACTTGTTCCAGAGGCGACGGTTGTCTCAAAGGACGGCGAGAAGGAGGTGGCTGACGAGGAGGACGATGAGGGAGATGGAGGAGGCCACAGATGAGGTGGATGCAGGGGTGGCATGGGCGCTGACAGAGAGGAGGAGGAGGAGGAGGAGGAGGGAGGAGGAGGAGGAGGAGGAGGAGGATGCGGAGGAGGAGGAGGAGGAGGAGGGAGGAGGAGGAAGGGGATGGTGAGGATGGGAAGGAGGCTGAGGAGGCCGAGGAGGAGGATGAGGAGGAGGATGAGGAGGATGATCGCAGCGGGCCCCGCAGCCTCGCAGTCCAAACCACAGCAACGCGATTGCGAGTACACACCACCATGCAGCCGCGTCCGCCAGATGGGCCGCCCCCGCAACGGCTGCTCCTCGCCGCGCATCCACGGCCCACCGCTGCACCGCCCTACCAGCGCAAGGTCAGGGTCGAGGACTGCCCTCCGCCCACGCAGCCGCCGCCGAAGAAGCAGGCGCGTACCGCGTCGCATGTGGGGGAGCCGCGCGTGGTGCCGCCGAGTGTGCAGACCCCTGTGCAAGCTGCGCCTGCTGCGGGTTCGCCCACCGACGAGCCTGAGCCCTCGCCGACGTCGTCGGGTTCAGCGGAGCCCCCGCACCCCAAGCCTGAGCCATCGGTCGAGCCCACGTCGCCCGCCATGCCGCCCGCCGAGACCACGGGCACGATGGACGACGCCGCGGCGGCGTGGAGCAAGGTCGTGGCGCGCCACAAGGTGTGGGTGGACCTCGACAACAACACCAGGCGCCTCTACGCCGTGCTTCGCGCGGCTGGCAAGGAGACCGACGATGCATATGCTGAGTACCGTCGCGCGCACGAGATCGCGCGCAAGATGCGGCCCCCGACCCTGGAGGAGCTGGATACGCTGGACCAGGCGAAGTTCGAAGACTAGGACAGCTTCATTCAAAAAAAAGGAGGATGAGAGGGCAGGGATGGCAGGGAGGAGGAGGAGAGGAGTGAGCAAGAATATGGTACCCCCCCCGCTTGAGCACGCAAGAACATCTGGGGGCAAGACTGCGCTCGCTAAAAGGTAGGCCCCTCCCCGCTTGAGCTCGAACGAAACATATAGGGGTCAAAAAGGAGGGGGCGATCACTAAATGTTTGCCCCCACACCCGCGCCTCTCTGCCCTCTCTCAACCCCCTGCGCACTTCACAGCTACCCCCCAACATCTCTCTTTCATAATCTCCATCCTCGAACGGCCGCAACACTGGTGTTCAACAAGGGCTATTTTAAAACGGGCAATTCCCATTGGGGCCCCCAGGCCCTCCCGAGAGTTTGCCGCGGTGGCGCCCTGCAGAAATCATTGCCGAGCCTTTACACGGGCATCCGTTTGAACGTGGTCCGCCGCTCCCCGATCGGGGAGGATGAGGGCGAGTTGTCGGGAGAGGGCCATGCTAACAAGGGGAGGGTTTTGACCACGCCGCTGCCCTTCGGAGACTTGCTCGGGGGAGGCGACGCCGAGAGTGAGCAGCGGGCGCGCCGAGCCCGCTTTGTCTCCAGCAGCTCCGCAGGAGCCTCATAGCCCCCCACCCCCGCCCTCTCCTGGGGTACCTACGGGGGGGGCGGCCCTGTCTTGCAGCTCCACAAGCGCCCTGACCCCCCTCCCCTGGGGCACATGTGAAGAGGGGGGCCCAGTCCTCACTTCCCTGATCTCACTCGTGGTGCTCATTCCTGCCCCTGCCCGTCCTTCACCACCAATACCTCCTCCATCCAAGTGCAGCCCATTTTGGCTCGAGTGTGTTTCGTCAGCCGTCGGCGGTGCCAGCTGTGGACTTCAAGTGCTGCGCTCGGTCATGGCGCACATCAGGCGCGACCTCATCAGCGTCTCCATGGACGGTGACCAGAGCATCCCATCGTCGTGGGTAGCTGAAACCAAAGAGGTTGATGGCGTGGTGTATGTGCTGGTGGACAGGACGTGCTCCAAGTTCAAGTCTTTCGTGAAGTCCGACATGTCGATGCTCCACGCAATCGTGGATGCGCGGAACTCCGAGGTGGATCGTCAGATGGCCTCGCTCGCGCCCTTGAGCGATCCGCTGAGCAGCGGATCATCGAGCAACGGAGACAGCCCTAACAGCTTGCCAAAACGCCCGAGGCGCGAGATGGTCGACGATATCCCTTCCATATTGACCGTGGAGGTGAAGGACGCCCAGGGCACGATCCACGCGCTTCGCGTGCAGTCCGCGGCCCAGCACCGCAGCAAGCTTGCCATCGAGTGCACGCCCGAGGCCCTCGCTCTCCTGACCAAGAAGGCTTCCCCGCAGCATAGTGATTGCATCGCCGATGTCGGCTCATTGCCTGAGCACGTCGCTTGGTTGCCACACAGGTCGTCAGTGAGGACGCGGTACTACTGCAAGGAGAAAGGCAAATGGAGAACCCACAGCATCCCCGTCCCCGCGGACTCCGAGGATTTCGACACCCGCCTGGCCACGGCGGCCACTTCACTCGCAGATTTTCGGTTGGAACACCACTCGGAACCACCTACAGTGCCGGAACTCCCCGATCGCTGATGATGGGTAGGTTGTGCGTTAGGGAGTTGCGCGTAACAGCCGTCAGTTTGTAGTTTTCGCTGGTGCTAGGGGGGGCATCGGCAGTGCCGTCGACGTGGCTGTGCCAGTGCAGCCGCCAGGCAGAGTAAACCATGCAGATAGCAACGAGTAGAACGCGCTAGGGAAACATCTGCGTTCCCATCACATATAGCAAAGGTTAGCGCGTTTGAGGGGTTCAATACTCGCTGTCGCGACCACCCGCGCACCCTCTCCACGTCGATCCTGAACGGCCCCAGGGACCGAACTTAGTCGTGATCTGTATCGTCTCGGACCTGATTGCTAACGCCCCCAACGCATGACCCATACACATATCCGTTCCGTTCAGGTTGTGGCGAGCCCCTGAAACGCCTGCAATGTCCAGACATGTACGCCGTCTGGCGGCGTCCGTCGGATGCGGCGGGGCTCGTTCCGCACAGAGGTGTTGGGGGTGCCCCCGATGTTCCAATCGCCAGCTGGCGATTGGAACATATGTTCCAATCGCCAGCTGGCGATTGGAACACGTGTTCCAATCGCCAGCTGGCGATTGGAACGCCAACATGGCTTGTTAGGCATGTTCCAATCGCCAGCTGGCGATTGGAACACGTGTTCCAATCGCCAGCTGGCGATTGGAACATTGGGGTGCCATACTTAGGGGTGCCTAAGTGGAGTCGAGTCGCAGTCATCCCATAGCATCTCTTGGCAGGCCGTACGTGCCGTCACGCTCGCTAGAGGGCGCGCGGTGGCGCTGCTGGGGCCTTCGGTAACCACCTCAGGCGTGAGTTCTGGGTAGCAACAATGACTTCACAGGTGCCACATCCCCACGTGTCTGACGGCGGAGTGCACCTCAGGCCTGTGTAATTTCAGCGGTTGGCTACAGTTTCCCTCGCTCGTGTCAGTCAGTAGTCGGCAGCCGTTTTGGCTCAAACCTTTGCTTGTCATCACTCGCACTCGCTACTCAGGCTGCCCAGTGTTTGCCGACTGCAGTGGCGGCATGGCCGTGACGGCGGCCGATGCGATGGTCAACACCCTCAGGCTGCGCGTTCAGTTCGTGGAGGCCCAGGTGCGCAACGGATTGGACCCTGCCACGCTGCTGCAGAGCCAGACGAACGCCTTGGTAGCCCACACCAACCAGATGGGCACCGTCAGCATGGCCGACGTCAACACCATCTCGGCCGAGGTATCGATCGGCCCGTGGACGGATGATCAGAAGCAGGCCATGGCTGCTGCGCTGGGCAACGCAGCGGCGTCAGGGCCAGGTGTGCCTGTTGCCGCGAGGCCGCAGCAACGCTGTGACGACCTCGACCACTACTTGACCGAATCGGACTGGGCGACCCTGCGCGACGGGAACTTGGCTGAACCTCCGAAGGTTGCCGCACTGGCAAGCCGTATGTGGCGTTTGGGCATGACGTGCCCAAGCGAGCGGCTTCTGAAAGCAGCCGTCAGCATCATCATGGACTGTGACCCGCGGGTCAATGCGAAGCCAGCGCATGACCTCAAGACCATAGCGACGAGCATACAGTCAGCGATCAAGACCCTCGACGGCCAGCACAGGCACACGTTCGCCCACATCAGGACCTACCCGCCGCTCCCTTCCCACTTGGGCGCTGACTTGGTTGCCTTTGCGTACGACGGTGGCGCTGGGCCCGTCGCGCCGCCAGTGCAGCGCGGCTTGGGCATGGGGGGCTACAGGAAGACCCACAAGGCCTTCAAGGACGGTGCGGCTCCCTCGAGCCACTCGCCGTACGCCGCAGCCCCCGTGCTGAACCTCCAGCAGGGCATCCAGCCTACACCGATGGAGGTCATGACGCAGATGGCATCGTTGCTGCTCCCTGCGATGCAGATGCTCACGGGTCACAGCGGCGCCGCGGGCACGGCAAGCGGTGCCATCGCGTACGGGAGCGGTGCCCTCGCCGACATGAGGCCTCGCCCGCGACCCAGGACGCTCGCAGAGCTGTCCATGTCGCCCGCAGGGGGCCAGGAGGCGTCTTCGGCACCGAGTGGCGGGGCATCGCCTCTGGCGTTGTTGGACAGGCCTCAGCAGGGAAGCGTGCCAGCTCAGTTTGAGCCGCCTTGCCCAACTGCCGCGCCCACGGACGCGGCCGACGATCTCGAGAAGAAGAGCTCTGGGAGCGTAACATGCCCACCATTACCATGTGTCCCAGGGTTTCTAGGCACGCTTAGTTTTTGCAGTTCAGGGTGCAGCGAACCAAACCAGATCCCCACCGCATGCTACTCACCCCACCTCCCCCTCCACGTCCTCCTCCTCCCTCGAGTCATCGCACCTCGTCGCCGCCCTGCCTCGATCTTGCTAGACGCGCGTTTGTAGTATGAGAGATGCCGATACCTCCTTGATACTATCTGCGGGGTTGCCGCTCCCCCCTCCCCCTCCCACGGGATACCACCCAGGGCTACGCATCGAAGCATTGGGGGTGAGTGGAGTGCGCGATGGGGTGGGAAGGTAGAGGGGGAGCGGGGCGACTGTTGATCTTTGATAGCGTCTCCACGCAGGGCCCGATTGAGCCATCAAGGATGGGGGCGTGCGATAAGCTCACGAAGCGACCGATGCGATGACACTGCGAACCACTGTCTCGCCGAAGGCCACCAGGATGCCCACCCCCAAGAACCCCCTGAGGCCGCGAAGGTGCCCCCAAGATGACACCACAAGGGCTTCAAGGTGGGCCCATCAAAATCTCAGTGGGCGCCCAACGTATATTCAATAAGACACCGAAAGGACGGGTGCTTGCGATGCCAACCGCTACGACTCTAAATTGCCATCGGCTGCGTTGTCAGTCAGGCCCCTGAGCTGCCCCGAGAGAGCCTCGTGAGCGACTCAATGCACCACGACTGATCCAACATGCATGCGTATGCTATGCAATGCTATGCGACGCGGGCGAAGAGCACGTATGACAGCTTAAACAGTAGGTGTGGGAAGGAAACGTTGGTCACCTTGGGCTTAGGTCATCCCCCTCCCTCACCCTCCCTCCTCCTCCCTCCTCCTCATCCTCCTCCTTCCTCCCTCATCCTCCTCCTCATCCTTCTCCTCGCCCTTCTCCTCCGCGCCCTCCTCATCCCCTCCTGGGCCAACGCCAGCGGGCCGCAACGTTGTCCTAAGCGCCACTCCGAGTGGGATTGGCGGTGCGTTTGGACTCGTTCGGGTCAGGGGATCAGCCAAGTCAAAAAACACACGCCCCTGGTTTCAACCGCCCCTAGTACCGCCGTCCCCGTCGCCGCCGTCGGTGGGGTCCTCGTCGCACTAGCCGTCGCCACCCCCCCCTGCCACCGTCGGGCGGGTGCTGTGCCATCCCCCCCCCCTCCCTCTGCCCGCGAGGATGGCGCTGGCGGCCGAGGCCCGCGGGGCGAGGCTCGCCGACCTTGGCGGAGGCGCCGAGGACGAGGTGGGCGATGAGGCCCCCGAGGGCGAGGCGCTTGGCGCAGGCGCTGCCCGCGGCCGTGGCAGGGGCCGTGGGAAGGCCCGCGGCAGGGGAGGTGGCGGGGGCCGCGGCGGAGCCCGCAAGGGCATGAAGGCTAAGCCTGCCGCCGCAGCTGTCTTGAAGCGCCCTGCAGCGGCCGCTCCAAGTGGCGCGGCGCTGCAACTAAACTTGCCCAAACCATATGCGTCGTGCAAACCTCGGCCCCTGGACCACCCAAAAAACATAGCCGTGCTAAGTGTGCTGCTCATCTCGGGGTCGGTGGGCCCGCGACACCGTTCTAATCACCCCACTTCGCGCGCCCTCGTCGCTGCCGTGTTCGGGGGTGGAGGGAATGATGATGAATATGTGGTGGAGGGGGAGTGCGGCAGAGGAGTGAGGGGGGAGGTAGACTCTATATCCCTACCAAGTGGAGAGGGCGAGTGTTTATGATTCTTGTTGCCAACGCACGGCGGTTCGCCCAGGTGGGGCTGCCAAGTTCGCGATGCCGAAGGGCATCGACTACAGCCGCTGCCTCAACAAAAAGGACGCCATGTGCCGCGACAAGAACACGTTCGCATCTCGTGCGTATTCTGCCGCGATCTCCTCGGCGAAGGCCATGGGGATCACTGGTGACATTTTGAAGGTGATTGGCCGCACGGCCTACGAGGACGCTGGGAGCTTCTGGAGCACCGCCCGCTAGGCTTGCCCTACCGACGCTGCAGCTTTGATGTGGCGTGCTATACTTTTCCTCGCTCGCCAGAGTTCAGCGCATTTTAAGTGGCATGCACATGCATGCCAGTGCGCATGGGGTTGTTGGCGTGCTTTCGTACACGAAAGGGCGAGTGCACTGTTGAACTGCGAGCTCTGGCACCTTTGGAGTGCATAGTCGTACGGGGGCTGAAGCCACGTGGACCGTCAGAAACACTAGGCATCAACATTGCGGTTCAATCCTCGGCGCCGTCAGGGCCAACATACACGCACCCCCCAATGGCGGTTTGTTCATGGCCTTCTTAACCATCATGTCCCAATGGCCGTCGTAGCTTCCGCGGCCCTCTATAGCATTTGTGCTTGAGGGTGGCGCCGAAAGCTGTGATGGTTAATGGGTGCCTGTTGGATACGATGGCGATGGCGGCTATGCCATTGTTCCCGCCCTAGCATCCGCACCCTCGGAGCCCCCGAATGTTTTGTAAAGCGCACTTCACCGTTGTTCCCCCCCTGCTCTCTAGGCCATCCCACCCGATCACGCACCCCACTCTCGAACAAGGCCTCATCAAGCTTGGTCGTTAGCATTCCCAATGGTTGGCGTGAGGCCGCAGAGATTCCAATCCTGGCATTCGTCCCTAAAACGACATGTCGACGCTGAAACCGTGCGCCCACGCACCCAGCGCTGCGCCATAGGCAGAGCCAATATGCATAGCGTGGCGTTGGGGGAGGAGGAGGGGAGAGAGGAGGTCGGAGGGGGTGATGGAGGAGAGGGCGAGGGGGAGAGGAATGAGGCGGCGAAGATGAGACGATGGAAGAGGAGGATGACGAAACAACAAACGGTTGCACTGAAATGCGGCCCGTGGCAACGCGCACGGTGGCTACATAAACTGAGCTGCGCAAGTGCGCTCGTCAGTAGCCGTTTCGGCCCAAGCAAATTCACGCATGACAGACCGCCCGAAGAAACGAGCGTGTCTTACAGACCTCGGCAGGGAGTCACATGTCAGCGCCGCGGCGCTATCGAAGCTGTTGAGAACCCTTTCCAATGAGGACCTCCCGTCGGCATACAGTACGTTCTCGATTCAGAGAGCAAGGCAGCAGATAGCATATCAACAGACAAGTTTCGGACCGATCGTGCAACCCCTGCCTGCGCGCTGCAAATCGACCAACAAGGATTTAGGCATGTTCTGCATCCACCCGTGGGCGTTTCTCGAAGCTGCGTGCAAGGAGTCCGAGTCGTTCAAGAGCACGCTGGTGAGCGTGCTGAACCGCACTGGCAACTTCATCAATATAGTTTTCTACTCTGACGAAGTGGTCCCTGGCAACCCGCTGGGGGACCACAATTTGCGGCGCCTGGAGGCGGTCTACTGGACGGTGCGGGACTTCAACTGGCCGCTTCTCGCCAACGAAGATGCATGGTTCACAGCATGCGGCGCGAGATCAACGAGCGTCTCGAAGCTGGCGGGAGGGATGTCAGAACTCGTCAAGTTGGTGCTGCGGCTGTTTCTCGGCAGCCCGTCGGGCGTCGACCTCCGCAGCGGCATATCGTTCCACGTGCCAGGCGAGGAGCGGCCGAGGCTGCTTCGCAAGGCACAACGCACCCCACCGTTTCCCTCACCCCAGGCCGAGGAGGGCACGTGAAGGAGAGGAGACGGTGGAGGACGGAGGGCGAGGGCATGGGCCGAGGGCTTGGAGGCGGTGGGGGACGAGGAGGCCAACGTAGAAGATGAATGGGGGTTCGGGTGAGGGGAGCGTTTGCGAAAGAGGCAGGGGAGGGTAAGGATCAACACCCACCCTCAAACCTGCTCATGAGGGGGATCAGCACCCACCCATGGGAGAGGGAAGGGGGTGGGGGGTGATCAGCACCCACCCCAGCTTCGATCCGCCTGCGTTGTGCCCACCCCCCCAAAAAGGCTGCTGTTCGGCAGGCTCGCCCAGGTCGTGCAGGGCGAGCGGGCGCACAAGTTCGCGTTCCAGTGCATGGGGGCGACGGGGCACAAGGTGTGCGCCTTGTGCGCCAATGCTGTATCGCACAAATCGGCGTGGCTCCCCGATGGCACAGGCTACTTGCAGAGCGCAGCCAACTTGGACCCCACCGTGTTCGAGAGAGCAACCAACGAGTCACTGCGCAGCATTCAGGCGAAGTTGAAACACACGCATGACACGTCCAAGGCCAAGTTGGCTGCACTAGAAACGGCACTTGGATGGCGGTACGTTGCATCGGGGGTCCTCCAGGACCCGCACATCGCCCTTCGAGTAGTAGATGTGTGGAGCTGGGACTGGATGCACGTCTATGTGGTTGGAGGAATCTTCGAGATCGAATTGAAAGCTCTTTTCGGTTTGCTCCCGTCCGAGCTTGGGGGCAAGAGGCTGACTGTTTTTCTGAGCGTATGGGTGTGGCCTGGCGCGTATGCAAATGCGCGCAGTATATGCGATGGCAACGCCGCCTGCAAGCCAGGGGGGTCGGCATCCGAGTATATCAGCTTGTGCCCAGTTCTTGCCAAATACTTGAGAGATATTGTGCAGCCACGGGGCGTACTCCCCGACCATGTTGATAGCATGCTCAAGCTGTGCGCAGTCATGGACTGTCTGCACCGCTCGAACGGTGGTTCAGTCTCCCCAGTGGAGCTGGGAGAGGCGATCATCGATCATCTCAATGCGCAGAAGAAGGCCTACGGCTTGGAGCTGTGGAGGCCCAAGAGCCATTGGGCGACGCACCTCCCGCGCCAGCTTCTGCGGGACCAGTGCCTGATATCATGTTTCCTGTGCGAACGAAAGCACAGACTTTTAAAGCGCTTTGCTGATGAGCGCCACAGCACGTTGGCCTACGACCGTGGATTAATGGAGGAAGTTGTGTTGCAGCATCTGTGGGATTTGAGGTCGCCGCTCGATCGGTGCGATCTCCTCGAGCCCCGACGGCCTAGCAAGAAATTGTTGGCGTCGCTGGGGTCCGTGTGCAATCTAGGAGGGTCTGATGACCTGTGGACGGCAAAATCCTGCTACATCAGATGCAGGACTGTGAACATGGGAGATGTTGTGATGGTGTCGGGTCCAAGTGGGCTGTCGTTTGGACAGGTGTTTTTCTGGGTTCGCGTAGGGACCTCGTCCGTGCTCGCTTGCATTTCGTGTTGGGAGACGTTGGACATGTTTCCGACGTTTGCTCGGTGCAAGGTTCTAGAGAACCCCAGGATAGTCGACGCATCGTGTGTCCTGGCAGCTTGCATTTACCTCGCCGCAGACCGCGATGAAGTGTCGCAAGTCCTGATCCCGTCAGGTTTGAGGCCGTAATGGCTGTCAGCAGGGAGGGGATGGGACGAGGATAAGACGAGGAGAAAGAGGAGGAGGAGGAGGAGGAGGAGGAGGAGGAGGAGGAGGATTACGAAGAGGAGGAGGAAAAGGAGGAGGAGGAGGAGGACTACAAGGACGAGGAGGAGGAGAAGGCGGAGGAGGAGGAGGAGGACTGCGAGGAAGAGACTGAGGAGGAGGAGGAGCAGAAGAAATATGAGGAACAGGGGCAGGGGGAAGAGGAGGAGAAGGAGGAGAAAGATGAGGAGGAGGAGGAGGAGGAGGAGGAGGAGGAGGAGGAGGAGGAGAGGGAGGATGAGGAGAATGAGGGGGAGGATGAGGAGGAGGAATGCAACACGGATGTATTGAGGGCGCCGTGCAACAATGATGTTTTAGGGGCGCCGTGCAACAAGGATGATGTTTTAGGGGCTACCCCGTGAACCAAAATGGCGGAGGAGGAGGAGGAGGAGGAGGAGGGAATATGAGGATGACGAGGTGGATGACGAGGAGGAGGATGAGGAGGATGAGGGGGAGGAGGGCACTGGGGGAGTGATGGCAACAAAGAGCAGGAGTGAGCCGACCATGAGAACACGGCAAGGTCGGAGATGTCGGAAAGGGCACGGTGCAGCTTCTGTGTTTCACGCCGCTGGGGCGGGTCCGTTAGCTCGGACTCGCGCTTCCATCGCTCGGTACCTCCTCCTACTCCTCCTCCTCCTGTTCAGCGCCCTTCGCCCTCCACCCTCCTCACCGCTCCTCCTCCATCGCCTCCTCCTCCTCCTCCTCCGTCGCCTCCTCCTCCTCTGTCGCCTCCTCCTCCTCCTCCTTCTCCTCCTCCTCCTCTCCCTCTCCTTCTTCCTCCTCTTGCTCCTCTTCCTCTTCACCTTCTCCTCCTCCCCCCGCTCGTCGTCGTCGTCCTCCTCCTCCCCCTCGTGATCCTCCTCCTCTCAGTATACCCCCTTCTCCTCTCATCCTCCATCCTCCTCCTCCTCCTCCTCCTCATTATCATCATCGTCATCATCATCATCATCATCATCATCATCATCATCATCATCATCATCATCATCATCATCATCATCTTCCCTCTCCACCCACCCCCGATTTCTCAACTTCATTCTTCGTTCATCTCCTCGTCCTCATCCCCTCCACACACGCATCTTGACTCGCCCTCACAGTCAACTTTGCGCTCTCCACCTTAATTGCACTCGCTCTGCCTCCTCCTGCTCCTCCTCCTGCTCCTGCTTCTCATCCTCCTCTCCCTCCCTCTCCCCACTCCCTCTTTTTATGCTGCGCTCGCGGCTGGAGTGCCAAAAGCGCATCTCATCCAGCACGGCGAAAGCCGATATATATGTAAAATATCGGCATTTGTCTGGCCCGAAGGCCGTTCCCATTTTCAGGGGCCGCGTCTGGCAACGCCGTTTCGCTGGAGACCCAAGTAACCGAACCAGGATACAAGCGCGCCGATAAGCACCTTATAAATCGGCGCAAAAACAGATTGCAAACTTGAACGTATCTGTCTTTGAAATTGCCCAACCAGGATCGAATCTTGGCATGTCATTAGTAAGCAGGGCATCGATCCCAGTAGTCTGGGGAAGGGGTACCTGTAGTCCGGGGGGGGGGTACCTGTAGTCCGGGGGTGGGGCCGCGCGGGGGTACCTGTAGTCCGGGGGGGCACGCATGGTATTCGTCGAAGCACGCGTGGCTCCACGCGCGCGGGCTTCGGCGCGCGAATGTCTGCGCGCGCGGGACTGTAGTCCGGGGAGGGGTACCTGTAGTCCGGGGAGGGGTACCTGTAGTCCGGGAGGGGGTACCTGTAGTCCGGGGAAGGGTACCTGTAGTCCGGGGGGGTGTACGGAAGGGGTACCTGTAGTCCGGGGGGGGTACCAGTAGTCCGGGGACCCAGAACTATTGATGGACACAGAGTATCCCCCTTTCTGGCGGAAGCGGGGCCGTCTGTCGCGTCGCACCCGTCTTCCTCGTCAGTCTCGTCGTCCTTCTTCTCTTCTTCGCCCTCGCCGTCCTGAATGCAGATCATTCGCGTCTGCTTTTGAATTCGTTGACGACCATCGCATTGCCCTTCAGCATCATGACAATCGGTCCCCTGGAGGTCAACACTTCCTCCCACCACGCATGCGTGACTTTGGCCCCGTCAAACCGATGCCCTTTGACCTCATCCAACGACATGACTGTGGCCCGTTCCTGGATGATGACCGTGATCCCTCTCGTGGTCATCATCAGCTTTCACCAACCACCCATTCACCGAATCATTGGCAGCTTGTGGGCGCAAGACCAAAATCGAAGCGAAGCGAAGCGAGCCCTTAAATCTTGTGTAATACGCGGTACAAGGAGGACCCAGGATAAGTGGGCGGGAAGTGGAGAAAAGTGGGAGAACCGCGGAGCGGGAGGGAGCGAGCGACAGAAAGAGAGAAAGAGAGAGAGAGAGAGAGGGAAAAAGAACAACAACAATTATCCCGGCAAAGCAACCTAACAGCGATGTGTAGAAGCATATCTGAAAGCATTCCCCCTAAGATTCAGATGAAAATCCAGTTGTAGAATTCTGCTGTTCTCGCAGTCGTAGTCGCATTCGCGATGACAGTCGCAGCGGCAACGGCAGTCGCAGTCACAGCCTGAACCTCAGCCTGCCTCAGCCTCAGCATCAGCCTGCCTCAGCCTCAGCCTGCCTCAGCCTCAGCCTCAGCCTGCTTCAGCCTCAGCCTCAGTCTGCCTTCAGCCTCGGCCTCAGCCTCAGCCTGCCTCAGCCTCAGCCTGCATCAGCCTCAGCCTCAGCCTCAGCCTGCCTCAGCATCAGCCTGCCTCAGCCTCAGCCTCAGCCTGCCTCAGCCTCAGCCTCAGTCTGCTTCAGCCTCAGCCTCAGTCTGCCTTCAGCCTCGGCCTCAGCCTCAGCCTGCCTCAGCCTCAGCCTGCCTCGGCCGCAGCATCAGCCTGCCTCAGCATTCAAAATGTGGCCCAGGAATGGAGTTCTGGGAACTAGAAGAACACGAAGTGGCCTACAGTTGGCTCCGGGCATTCAAAATGTGGCCCAGGAATGGAGTTCTGGGAACTCGAAGAGCACGAAGTGGCCTACAGTTGGCTCCGGGCATCCAAAATGTGGCCCGGGAATGGAGTTCTGGGAACTCGAAGAGCACGAAGTGGCCTACAGTTGGCTCCGGGCATCCAAAATGTGGCCCGGGAATGGAGTTCTGGGAAGTCGAAGAGCACGAAGTGGCCTACAGTTGGCTCCGGGCATTCAGAATGTGGCCCGGGAATGGAGTTCTGGGAGGTCGAAGAGCACGAAGTGTGTGACTGTAAACGAGTGCGGCGGCAGCCGCGCCGGGTCCCGCCCCGGGTCCCTCCCCGACCCCCCTGAGGAGTCATGATGCTCTCTCTTTTGGGACCACTAGAAACCTATCAGTCTTCGCTGTTAGGTAAAAAAGAGAAGGGGGAGAGAGCGGACAAACAAAAACGGGAGCATGGCTTTCTGAACTCCACGCCCTCTCAGTCTCAGGCGCATGCAGCGGCAGCTGGACGCGCTGCCAGCGCCCAGCGTGGAGAGGCGCAGGTAAGAAAGGAACTCGGAAATGAGAGAACAACTCGCAACCAGTGGCCCCACTTGAGCGACGCTCAAACCCGGGTGTTACGCGAGATGAGAAGCCTTATGCCGCGGTTTACGCGGGCCGCCAGCGCGGCACGCCACATTGGACACGAAGGCGCTTACGCGCAACCTTACGCGGGCAACTTCCGCGCGAATGTCGGCGCAACCGAACCCGGTTTCTTTGCATCGCCCGACCGTCAATGCCGACATGCACGCAGGCAGGCCTGCGCGCCGCCGGAGGCCAACGCATACGCCGTGTGCGGGCAAGCCCGCAAAAGGTTGGCGTCGCAGGGCCCCCGGGGGAGAGCCCACGAGCAGAGGCCAGCACAGGCCACGGCACGAGGCAGAAGACGGCCCCACTCCGACAGGAAGTTTGCGAGCACGGCAGCGGAAACGAGGCAGGGCGTGGACGACTGCCCTCGCTGATGCACCCTGAGAGTGCCAGAAAACAGGGAGGTGCGCACGCAGCCCAATGATGGCGGTAGCGAGCAAGCTCAAGCTGTCAGATTCCTGTGGTGACGAAGCTGCTACCTGCGCCTTATCGGCCAGAGTGGCCAACTAGGAGAAGAGTGGATTGCGAGCACCCACGGTGAGCCACAATATATATATATATATATATATATACATATATATATATATGCGTATACCTATATAGAAAGGACGACGAGAGAGACGGCCTCCGTAATGGACGAACTTGGCCGAAGATTTCACAGACTGAAGCTGAAAATAACAATCATGACCACCACATGCTTGCGACGAATATTCCAATGACTTACTTTTCCAACAATCCAGCGAATGGTACTCAACACCTCTCGACGGGTGTTCCGGAAGCAACAACAGGGCAGCGGAGAGATGGTCTCTCAGGGCTCTGGTGGTGATCCCAAGGGACTCAGAGAAGGACGGGGCCGTGATCTCAGGGATGGTGATCTCAGGGGATGTCAGGTCTTAGGGCTCTGGCGGCTCGGACGACGTCGGTTCTCAAAGGAGTCAGAAAAGGATGGGGAGGGGGGAAAAGAGACACATCGACAATTTTGGACGCCCGAAATGGGTACGGAAAGAATGGGTACAATGCCCAACAAATGTTGTCCCAAACCATCAGCGGCCGCTGTTGGGCAGGCGGCCTTCTGTCTCGAATGGACACAGGCCGCGGCGGCGCGGACAGCGAGTCCGGTTCAAAATGAACCAGATCCGCTGTTGGGCATGGTGCCCATGCTCTCCGTGCCCATTTCGTTCGTGCAGAGCAAAACTCGCGCTGGGTGTTTCGACTCTGTTCCGTCATGCAGGGGCCAGCCTCGGGCCCTGGAGCCATCAGCAGTCCATCCCGAGCGGGAGGCTGGCCAGTGCGGGCACGCACCGGCAGGGGTCTGCAAACTGATGTTGCGCGGATTTTGAAGAGGATCGAAATTTGAGGAGGGAAAAAGGGTTTGAGCAGGGACCGACCGTCCCGGCATTCCTATAGTCCTACCACGCCATGTTCTTAAGAACCCCAGAATGTTCCAAAAACAAAAATAATGTTCTTAGAACATAAGCCCGATGTGATAAAACAAGACAGACTCCGCCAGACATGTTCTAAGAACATTCCGTGGGAACCACACGAGGTTCTTAGAACATTGCTCGGTAGGGCTATAGGCGAGCCAAGACGCTTCGCCACTACTTGAATTGAAGGAGAAGGCACCGCGTGGTCACCCGGGTCGCAGAAACGTGGTCGGGAGCAGCAGTGCACGGCCCTGCGGCGCACTGCAGAGCGGCTGCTCCTGCGCTCGGGTGCAAATGCTGCGCGCGCCGCGGGGTCGCGGGGGCGGGGGCCGCGCGCCGGCCTGACCATCGTCGTCCCGTAGCCGCCCGCCGGCGGCACCTTCGCCCGGGGCGCGGGGCAGCAGAAGCCCCGTCGGCAGATCACCCGTTGGGAGAGCGTGCTGTGCAGTCAGCCCGCGCACTGAGGATGGGCAACTTTCCAAGGCTGCCCTTGCATCCTTCCCCGTCGGTCTATCCTTGACCGCCTTCGCTGGCCAAGCCCCGCTCGCAAAGTGTCGGCGTGGCTGGCAAGGCCCTTGCATCCTGACCCTGCGTCCTCATGATGCTGGTTGACTGCAACGAATGCGGCACGGGGCAGGACCAGGCGGGCACGGGTCGGTCCAGAAACGGCTGCGGCCGCGACGCCCTCCCGAGAACCCAGAGGGAGCGGTGCGCCCGTGTCGGCGGCGCGCCACGGGGAGAAGCGGGGGGGGGGGGCAGGCCTTCTCAGATGGGGGCGGCGGGGCCTCTCAGATGCCCCAAGCGGCCTTCGAGGAGGCCCCCCGTGTGGCTTCGGAGAAGGCCTGCAGACCTCCTCGGATGGCCAGAGGCCCCTTGAGCCTCCCGAGACGGCCCGCGCCCTCTGCCCTCCCCCCTGGGCGCGCCGCCGAGAATGGCCAACTCGGCAGGGCGTGGCTGCCTACCAAGACCACCTCAACCGAACCCGAAGACCCAAATTCCGGGTTGAAACTACGGGTTACAGGGGGGGGGGTGCGGGTTTCACATGTCTTTTTCCAATGTTCCCCGGCGTCCCCCCCACTGGGAATGGAGGGCACACTGGGGCTTTCAGGCTGGGTTGGGGTGGTCTGGTGGGTGTTGGCGGCGAGCGAGGGGGGGAAATGAGAAGGAGAAGGCCTTCTCAGAAGGCGGCGGGACTTCTCAGAAGTCCTCGCGCCTTCGGAAACATGTTCGGCGTCTTCGGTTAATAAGGCCTCGGAAATTTCTCAAAGGCCGGGGAACTTCCGAGCCTTCTGAGAGGGCCCACCCCTTCTCACTTCCCCCCGAGGGCTCGTCGCCGAGGGTGGTGAGGTGGGGGGTGCAATCAGGCCTCCGAGCTGGGGCGCGCCCGCGCGCGCGAGCGCGCGCACACCGCCCTGGCTGGCGCTGCAACGGCTCGGCCCGGGCCCCTCGCCCGTTCTTCGTTTGTGCCTCGGTTCCCTTGTTTCGACGCGGGCTACCCCAAGCTGCAGCTGTGGAGTCCCATCGTTCCCCTCCTCCCCCTCCCTCTCCCAGCTCCTCCTCCCCTGCTCCTCCTCCCTCGCCTCCTCCTCCTCCTCCTCCTGCCCCCCCCGCCGCACCTTCGTCCTACCCCGCCTCCTCCTGCCCCACCTCCCACTCCCCCGCCTCCCCCACTCCCTCCTCCCCCCTGGGGTCGCGTCTGTTTACCCGCTGCTGCACATTCCAACCTGCCGCAGGCGCGCGCCCGTCGCGAACCGAGTCTGATCCCGTCGCGCCCCTAGATCCGAACGCATGCCGCAATTTCAACGAGAGAGCCCCGAGCCGCGAGCGCGAACCGCCCGCGACAAGCAGCGCGCCCCGCAAGAGCAATATCAAAACACAAAACATGTGAAAGAAAGGGGATTCCCATCGAGACGAGCGGGAGGGCGCACGGGGATGGCCGCGGCGATGACGAGGATAACGGGAACAGAGAGGCGGCGCGAAATCTTCGAAGAATCGCCAGGGCGGAAATTTCATAACCAACCTGGGGCAACTTCGCTAGGGCTGCTAGAACTTTTGCCAAGCACATCATTTTGCGACGATCGCAATTCAAGGCCCCTGGCGGCCAGGCAAGGTCAGTGTAATTGTCGCGTCCCGGGGGAACCTCCCGCGCCAACGCATGAGCACGAGAAACACATATCAGGGCCAGGGGGCAGGGAGGAACGCAACGAGGAGATGCCCGACACAACAGGGAAACAACAAAACACTTTTTGCGTTTTGCATGCAGGCTCTTTTTTGTTGGCTCATGGAGGGCCATGCGAGTGTCCCGCCCGCGTTGGCCGGTGGCGCGCGTTGTGGGCCCATGCAAAGCGCGCGTGGTCCACGCGCGCTGCCGCGCCTTCCCCTCAAGTCCTCTGGTCCCGGAAAAAAGGTCCAGAACATCAGCAGACGTCGCCCCGGCAAGATCCGCCCGCGCTTGAAACGGGCGGCGCGCTGCCGGACAGCGCGCGAAATAGGCCGCGCTGTCTTCGTGTCCGTCGCATCCGAATAGCCGCGTGTCACCTCCTTGAAACCGGCAGCGCGCGCAACGCATGCCACGCACCAGCCGCACATACGCGGCCCGGACGCGCGGCGCACAGCACCCGGCCAGCAGCTGCCATCGGGCCAGGACCCGAGCGGGCCGACGCCCCGGCAGGGCACGGCGGGCCAGCGATTCAGTTGTCGTCGGCCGTGTCGGGGAGCGCGCTCCCCAGGCGGCGCCTGCTGCGCCAGGTGGGCCGCAGGGCGCTGTCAGCCCGACTTCTCCTGTCAGCCAGCGCTCGCCGGACGGAGTGCGCCGAAATAGCCGCGCGGCCTGGTCATCCGCGGCGTCGAATGGCCGTAGAAAGAGTCTCGGCCGCCACTCCTCCAGTCGAGCCTCGCCTATGGCGGAGCGCTCCCGAGCGAGGCTCGACGGATCGCGGAGCCGCCTGGTCCGCCTGCGCATCCCGAGGGCGCCCCCGGGTCCGAACGGGAGAAGCTTTCCACGAGAACACCAACCCTGAGACCCCAGGACGTCCCTTGATTTAATGGCGTGGGAGACGTGCACGTTCATTGACGTCCACGCTTCCCATCGAATATCGGCGGTGGACAAACCTCCCTTTAGTAAACCTCCCCTTCGTGAAAACGGCCTGGGACCGAAACCGACGGACCTGGACCCGCAAAAATGACGGCCGCGACGCCCCCTGGCGAACCGACAACGGCCAATTCCTTCATCAACGTGTCAGGGTGGGAGGTCTGTCCGCCTCCGAGGATATCCGACGACACCCAGGAAACCGAGCGCACCCTGGAGGCAAAAGCAGGGTGCTTCTCGGCGAGGCTCTTTACGTACTTGTCATCCTCGTCCCAGCCGGGGCCCGACGTGCCCAGGACTAGGGAGCCCACAAAGGACGTACGCGCCCAGCTATGTACATGAGCACGGCCCCTTGATCCGCGAGACCGGCCGCGTGATACGAGTATTCGCGCAATGCGAAATCTGGAAAACAGCGTGGATTCATGAACGTGCACGTCCTTCTTTCGCTCCTGACAGGACGGGGCCCACGGCCGGGCTCGGGCGGGGTGCTCCGCGGACGACCCCCCCCTCCCGCTGGGCAGCGCGGGCGGCTGGCACCGCCGTCCCGCGGAAGGAGAGCGATCTCGAGCTCGCCTCCGCGGGAGCGGCCTCGCGCGCGCGCGAGCGCCCCGCTCGCCCGCCGGGGCCTCCCCGCCCTGCTCCTCGGCTGCGTCGCTGTGGTCGTTGCGCCGTCGTCGTGGCTGTCGTGGGCGTCGTGGTGGTGGCGGTCGTCGTGGTGGTCGCGGCGGTTGTCGTCGTGAGCGTCGTCGTGGGCGTCGTCGTCGTCGTCGTGGTCGTCGTGGGCGTCATCGTCGTCGTGGTTGCCGCCGTGGTCGTCGTCGAGGACGGATGATCCGGAAACGCCTGGTCGGCACGCGCCCTTGTATACTGATGCCCCCCCCCCGCCGCACCCAGCAAGACGATATCCTGTGGGCGCCAACTTCCGGGGCGCGCTCGTCCTCTGGTAGTCGGAACGCCTTTTCCCAAAACTTGAGCAACACTCTTTCTTGCATTGAGCAGGGACTGACCGCTCCGGCATCCGTATAGTCCTACCACGAAATGTTCTTAGAACCCAAACATGTTCGAAAAACAGAAACGATGTTCTTAGAGCATCAACCCGATGAGTTGAAACAAGACAACCCCAACCCAACATGTTCTAAGAACATTCCGTGGACACCACAAACGGTTCTCAGGACAATCTTTGGTAGGCCCATAAGCGAGCCGGGACGCTTCGCCACTGCTTGATTGCACCCGGGCGCCTCAGATAGAGGCTTCCTAGATGCGGTCGGAGTAAACGGGGTCGGAGGATCGCGGCGCATCGCTGATACATCGGCGATACATCGTTGATGCATCAGCGATGCATCGGAGATGCACTGGCGATGCATTGTGGACGTGGGCGATGCCTGGGGGACGTCGACGTGACGCAAATCGGGCTGCACATCGAGCGGCATCGGCGATGCATCGGCGATGCGTCGCGATCATTCGACCCCGATCTACTCCGACCCCATCTCGGAGGCCTAGATCAGACCTGGTCGATGCAAAGCCCTCCGCCGGCGCGCCGCCGTCGGTCGGTCGAGAGTCGCCCTCCTGAGGCCTCCGGGAGGAGCGAAGGGAGGGGAGGGGGGGGAGAGCAGAGGTTTGGGGGTGGGAGGGGGGAGAGGAGGGCGAGCAGGAGGAGAAGGGGGAAGAGGGGGAGGAGGAGGGGGAGGAGGGGGAGGGGGAGGGGGAGGAGGAGGAGGAGGAGGAGGAGGAGGAGGAGGAGGAGGAGGAGGAGGAGGAGGAGGAGGCTCCGTAGCCATTTGGCTCAAGGCACGGCCAACAGATTGTTCCATAGCGTGCATCGCTTACTGAACGTCCTCCCTTTGTGGCCCTCACAATGTTTCCCGATCCGAAGTCGGATGTCCATTATCTTGTCGCTTTCCTTCACAGGGAAAATTTGCTTCGCCTTTCAAAAACTTGCGGCAGCCCTCTTCAAGGCTGTTCATATGTAGCAAAGAAATGCGCAATGACCTCCCACTGAAGGCGCAGGTGTCGGGAGCTGGACACTAGAGCAGGATGGTCGAGGAAGATCTCCCCGGAGAAAGTCAGTAAGTTTCTCACTGAACTCGACTTGGAACTCTCGGGCCAGAGGGGACACATGGAGGACGATGTGCATTCTGACAGTGCCAATGAATCCGACTTCTCTCCGCCAGACCCATTGGAGGGAGCCGTACATTCTGAGTATGGACAGGAGGTGGAGCTCTTCAACATATTCGAAGAGCGCTCAAATGTAGCAGCTCAGACTCCACACGGCGAACTCTCAAAAGCCAGCGTGGACATTGAGAGCCAAACCGACATCAACACAGCCAGGGGGTGCTTAATCATGGACGATATTGGGCTGCTGAACACTACCGCCAACGCCACGTTGGCCGCTCTACATCAGCAATTGCAGAAGGAGGTCTCAGATCTCGATTGTTTGTATGAAGAGGCTATGGTACAATATTTCATTGTGGAGCCACACATGAGTACGCACAGCAGTGAACACGATGGCCATGAATCGGCCAGTGACTGCACTGAAATTGAGAAACATGTGTTGAAAGATCGTGCTCTCCTTCCCGTCGCACTTCGGGACTTTAGCGTGTGTGCCACCTCGGCATACCAAAAGGAAGAGCCCCAGACAGCAGGCGCCGTTGAAGATACGACAGCGGACGAGGCTGACGGGAGTTCAACGTTTGAGGACTTGTGCAGCAATGGCAACATGTCATACAGTTCTGCAGAAGGCTACCCGTGCAGGAGGTGTGCGGGAATATTCGGGCGCTCGTCATTCTTGGTCCCTTCGAGCCCGTCTGGCAAAGCGAAGTGTTACATGTGTGGAGATAAATGTGCCAAGTTCAAGAGGGCCGTCCACTGCCAGAGTTGTAATACATGGGCACACGACATATGTACCGCCTCCTTCTTCGCTTGCAATCCCAATGCGTCAGAGGGATAATGTGAATGAGACTGTGAATGCAGTGGTTCGCAGCAGACTCCTCAACAACTGATTGGGCAAGGCATGCAGGCAGCTTTGTCTGAGACCCTGGGCCACTGCCCAACAGACGCCTCCCCAGCTTTCCCTTGCCCCCTACTCCAACCATATCCTATCGTGTCTTCCCGATCCCTATCCCTGAGAGCTTCTGCTGCTTCCTGCCAGCCATTTCTGGAGGAGGAGGGGGAGAGGAGGGGCCGAGTATTATAGTGTATGTGTGTGTTGCGTGTTTGGGCTGCGCGTGTTTATCGGAGGAGGAGAAGGAAGATTCCCCCCCTTTCCTCCGCAGCTGCTGCACACACCTGGGAAACACCCGCGGCATTGTGCCGCAACGGAGTGGGCTAGTTTAGGCCACATGTGCTTCCAAGCAACTTAGAAAGTGAGGCTGTCGCTCTCTTTCCCTAAACAGCGAAGCTTGGGTCCTCTATTCAACTTTAGCCTTATATTCTGATGTTTGGTATCTTCGCTTTTTAGCGTCAGCCTCCCACAGCCAGGGTGCAAAGTGAGCTGCACTAGGCTCAGCACCTGCCCCTTCCTTCACTTTCGAGCAAGTTTCCACCTTGGCGGCGGGAAAGGCGGAGGTCCCTGGGCGAGGGCGGGAGCGCGGAAGACCCCTTCCCGCCTCTGCGTGGCCTGCTGCCGACCGCAATTTCGGTCAGGCAGCCCAGAGGCATCCATAGCCCCATCTCTCTTCGCTTCTCTCTTCTCTTCTTTTTTTGTCTCTCTCTCTCTCTCTCTCTCTCAGGTCGGTTTTGAGCCGTGCTTTCAGCCTGCTGTTAGCTGCTCGGCTTGACATCATGTTGTGTCTGTGTCTGAGGAGGAGGAGGAGAAGGAGGAGGGGGATGATGAGGATGAGGACGAGGACGAGGACGAGGACGAGGATGAGGATGAGGATGAGGATGATGATGATGATGATGATGATGATGATGATGATGATGATGATGACGAGGAGGGGGAGGAGGAGGAGGAGGAGGAGGAGGAGGAGGAGGAGAGAGGGGGGGGCGGCGAGGAAGAGCAAAGGGGGAGGCAGGGGATGGGAATCGGAAGCGGCTCACACGCACAGCGTCACAGCATCTACGGTACTTGGGTCTCAAACTTCTCCAAAGCCGATCGAGGTACGCTCGCCTCTAGGGCGTGAGACGGACGAGGGCAACGGATCTGCTCAGACCGAACCGAACTCACTTGCGACAATACCACGTACGACTCACCGCACTCTGCAACATCGTGCGCGAAACAGAAAGAGGGGGGAGGGGGGGGGAAGGGGGGGGGCGCGGCAGAGGGGAGCAGGGAGGGGCAGGGCAAGGGAGGTGGCTGAAGGTGTCCACGAAGTCTCCCGAGGTCTGATCTGACAGGTCGACGAAACGATCTCGGCCTGGACTGAGCATCGTTCAGCCTACCGATCCTATCCCCACGGGCGTGGCCTGGGCCGCACTGGCCGATTTACCCCGCTGGATGGGATATAGGCGGGTGTTGACAAGTATATCCCCAACTGGGGTGGTGGGACGGTGGGGATCGGGATGGGGGAAGGGGATAGCAACCGGCTAAGTGATACTGATGGACTGGAATTGGTCGAACTCCACCACGGTAACCCCCAGCGACTCTCCCCTCACCCCATACCATTCAGTCAACATCGAATCGGGACATCGGATCGAGTCAGACTGCGCGCCGGATCGGCCAGGGAGCCGAGGTCGAATCAATCCGGCTGCGCCAAGATGCACATCGACATCGTGCAAACATCGGAGCGTATCGGATCGTCGGAATGCTGGGATCGAATCGGGACAGGCCGACCAGAATCGACATCGAGCCGGATCGATCGGATCGAAATCGGGCCCTGCCTCCTCCGTGAGATGTTGCATCGGGGAGACGTAAGGAGTCGGGATCGCAGGACTCGGGTTGGCCTGACGGGCCCATCATGAAAATGACGAGACCCAGCCTGGAAATTGACGCGAGCTCCCGCTGTAAACATCCCACGAACACTGCACCGTCAAAACCCAGGCCACGATCGTCAAAAAGCATCGGCAAACTCGAGCTCTGGCATGCTCGAGCCTTACGCTTCCCCACTTGGAGGCACCAGGTGGCACAGCTGCCCCGCCAATGGGCGCTCGTCGGTCCAGGGGGCGGGGGGGCGCGAAGGCAGGGGGCGTGGCGGCTGCCAATCCGCCGCTACCCACGCCCCCCCCCCGCTGCTGCCCCTCCGGAGCAGAAGGGGCGCGAGATCGGGAGGAAGGAGGAAAGGGAGGGAGGTCGGAGACCTACTGACCCGGGCCAATTCAGACCCGGGGCAGTCAAGCTCTGCAGGCTCCTGCAAGATCATGCACCCAAGCCCAAGTCAATGCGCCCCTGGCTCTGCAGGATCCTGTAAGATCCGGCTCTCTGACCGACCCCCGTTTGCATTGCCCCCCGTCTCAAGGGATCGAGGAGGCCGACGAGCAGGGGAGCCGACCGCCTCCCCTCGCCTCGGGTCTGGGGGCCTGGCCAGACGAGCTGCGCAAGCGGCAGGGAGCAGAGCAGCTTTTTCGCGCGCACGGCGCCTCCGCTTCATGCACGGACCTTGAGACTTGGAGTGTGCGCCAGGAGGAGGGAAGAGGAGGAGACCTTAGACCTTAACGCCATTGGGAGCGAATGATTCATCCACCTCAAAGCTGTGTCAAATCAGACCTACAAAACTTCTCAAACACCACTGACTAGAATACAGAGTTGCCTGAGACCGCTCCTGCGCAGCTATTGACTAGCTTATACGCTGCTAGAGTGGGAACTCTGGCAGCAAGGACTGCACGGGCTCGATGAGCAGCATGCCTCAGAGGAGGCACGCGGCCAGAGGCAGCCGCCCGAGAAAGCACTACCTCCCTCTTCCCTTGCGACCCCGACCCTTAGTTCGAGGCTCACGACGGTATTCTACTAATGGGCCTCCACTGGCATCTCTAGCAACTATCTCTTTGGAGCCCTTCCCCCCCGATTTCGCTCCAACGGAGCCCTGAATACTGGGGGGGGGTCTCTCCAGGAAGGCTTGAATTAGGTTGGCTGGGGCTCGAAAAAATTCTGGAAGCTAAGTCCCTACCCCGCTCACTTAGAAGGCCTCTACTGCGGAGCTCCCTGAACCTCTCACTCTTCATGAACGCTGCCGCCTCAGACGATCGAGGATGGTCTGCACCTCTCTCTCCAGGGCCCCCCTCGGCGCGCCTCCTAGCATCTTCTTCCCGCCCTTCTCCGAAAGAATCCTCTCGAACTCGCACTTGAAGGCTACTGCGACGGGGGAGTTCTCCGTCATCATCTGCAATTTCACCAACTCTGGCTTCCCCTCGATCTTTTTGGTACGCTTCACCTTGAGAACCTTGAAGTGTTCTGCCGCTTTCAGATCTCCTCCCTCCTTCGACATGTGCTGCTCCCAGAACTCCTTTAAAAGAACTAAGTTGGGGTCCCCCGCCTTCTCTGCCTCGATGTTCGATACGATGTGATGAAGGGCCACTCCGAACAACACGAGGTGTGGCGGCCCTTGCGGATTGGGCGGGGGGTCCTCTGAGCGGGCGACGGCCTCTTTCTTCTCCTTCGCCCACGCTTGCGACTCTGCGTTGTGCTGCTGACCAGCCTCGAGCAAGTCCTGAATCACTGCGACCTCTAGCGGCGCCAGGAAGCACGTGAGCATAGCGCCTAGCATCATGCGCAGGTCGGCCGAGTTCGCCAGCTCGAGCTTGGCCGCGGCCTCGGTCAGACTGTCCACGTCCTGTCGCCGCTGGCCTCCACGAGGGGGTTGCCGACCTCCGCCGTTGCCACCATCTTCTCCCCCAGCCGCCGCCTGAGCACCGGTTGCCGCTCTCTTGTGTGCCGGCTCCGACGACGCCATCGCGACCCTCTTGCCCATCCAGGCGGGCATCGCCGTCACTTCGGGCATGAGTGATGAACTTGTGAGCGCAGCAATCCCAGACACCCAGGAACTGAGGGAAATGGCTTCGGACGTGCTGGAGCAAGTCGAGCTCGGACCCCCCGTCGAACTCACATATCTGGCATCTGTAAGAGGAGGCCCCAGTGGTATTGAGAGCAT
Organism: Prorocentrum cordatum; assembly: GCA_963575745.1. Taxonomy (NCBI): domain Eukaryota; class Dinophyceae; order Prorocentrales; family Prorocentraceae; genus Prorocentrum; species Prorocentrum cordatum. The sequence goes on from CAUYUJ010015060.1 coordinate 993,463, forward strand.
AAGCGCGTCCCTTAAGACAATATCCACGTCCCAAAGACCCAGACAAGTGCCTAGCCGCCAGTATCTTACTCGCGAAAATCTCGAGGCAGTTGGGGCATCTATTGGAGCTCACCAAGAGGGAAGACAGGTTGCGGATCCCGTGCCCGTGACGAACGTGTTCCAAGAGGCCCCGATGAGACGAGAATACTTCCCCACAAACATGGTTTCCCCGAGACATCAAGCACTTAAAGGTACATTCATCGACTCGCTGAACTTCAGGACCCACTTCAGGAACCTCTGGAGCCTCGAACCCAGGGGGAGCTATCTTGACTGACAGGAACTCCTTTCTGAGCACCGAGGGGTCCAAGGAGCAGAAATCGTGAGCCGCATCTCTATCATGGAAGAAAAAAGCGATAGACCCAGCAGCAGCATCGAGTAGATCATCTCTTTCATAGACTCTGCAGAGATCCACGCAGTCGCTCCAGGCCTGAACAGCCCACGGATTCGCACGAGCAGTGACCTTGCCAGAGACGCGGTCGACGGTGTCGTGCTGTTCAAAAGAGAGCCGTCCAAAGACCACCGTAACCTCCTGTACATGATTACGCGGGTTGCGGATCCATGCCTGCAGCCACTTGGTACGAATGACCTGACACTCCAATCGCGTGGGGACGAGCTTCCAATGTCTCAAAACGTCATCATTAGTCATCGTCTTCATGTGAGCCCCCGAGTCATCTGAAGCCCTCCCACGCATCAAAACTCTAGCGTACTTGACAAGAGCAGAATCCAGACGCCGATAGTCCCAATCGGACACGATAAACGCCTCCAGATTCGCTCGAGCAGCATTGACACATCTAGCAAGAAACATGCACCGTCTCCAGCGCCAGGGAATACCGTGCAACTTCCAAAAACGACCAGCCTGATGAAAAGCCTTCTGAATAGCCTCTAGACGCTTTGTGATCTCCGCCGTCGACGAACCTCTAAAATGTATTTGTCCCCCAAGGCTTCTTTTTACCTCATGGATGGTCCCCTCGATCGGAAGGCCAGGCTTTTTTAGCAGTTTGCGACCGATCCCAGACCCCACACCCACCAGCGAAAACAGGTTGCTCTGCTTCGAGGCGTTTTGTTTATATCCACGGGCTTCAAGACAATGATCAAGTAAACTACTAGAATGCATAGCCTTATGGCACAGCTCAAAAACTCCCGCTCCAAATCCCCGAACAGCTTGATACCGTCCAGTCCATGGAATACAAAGCACATCATTTCGGACCCAGGGAGTTTCGATGAAAAGCTTCTCAGCGTCGTCGGCGTACTTCGTTAAAGACAAATCAACACGAACATCGGGAAGGAAGGGATGCTGAGTCACCAGAGCATCCGCCATCGGGTCGAAATCTATATGCTGCTTCTGCCAGTCATCGATGGCAGGCCGAAAAGCTCGACAGAAGCCGTGCACAGCGTACGGATCCCCCATAAGAGCTCCCACCCTGGTTTTGACCGTCACGTTCCCCCCTTCAATCGGTAAACGCACTGCGGCTTCTTGATACCGCTGCATCCCATAAACACGCTCACCAGGATTCAAAAGTTCACAATTGGCCTCCTCAAGGGCAGCCCAGGAAGACGAAGCAAAAGCGTTGGCCATATCCTTGCCTTGTAAGAGACAAGACAGACCGCAAGCACGAACTCTGTACATACTGCACTGCTGGACCAACATTGCACCCTCCTTCCTCCGTCCCCTGCAGAACCCATGTTCACAATCTCCCAATCTGGTAGAGACGCCGCGCTTGATCGCCGACGCGAAAAAAACCCTTGCCGAGCACATCTAATAAATGCACAACTCGTTTACTGGTGGCCCCTTCGACATGTTTTTTATGAAGAGCTACTCCCTGACTTCTATTCCATTCCAGCGGGACCCGACCAGAAGCGACAATCTTCCCAAATCCTCTGTTCAGGAGCGCCTCGAAAGCCTGCGGGATGAAGCCAGAGTTCTCAGACTGCCAGCCCAACCCAGCGTGCCGAAAACATAACCTATCACGAGGTCTGCAAAGCATCAACCACACCTCCAGCGGGGCTGATTCAGCAGGACACACCCTGCGCTTCGGAGCTCTCTTCATATACTCCACCACCCCCTTGATCATCTCCTCTGCCTCCTCCAGGTAGTCCCCCCAGTACCCCTCGTACACGAAACACCTCCTCATCCTCTGGCGACGATGCTCCTCCCAGTCAATCTTCACCGCCTCCATACCTCCTTCACCTCCTGGACGACTCCAAACCTCCAACCATTCTTCTTCTGTGATTCCAGCTCCCGAAAGATGGTCGTAGTTCCTCTTCCTCGGTCCCCAGGAGCTCCCCGCCGCAAGCCTAGACCAAGTATTTACTTCTACGAACTTCCGCTGCCGCCAGGCTTCCTGAAGGAGTTCGAGGTAGAGCCTACGTCTAGCATCAATTTGAGCGCGCCTGATCATGTGGGCGAGCTGGGTAACTTTCTTCAGCTGCATTGCAATCTCCTCCTCCTCCTCGTCATCAGCCTCAGACAACCCGAGTCTAATCTCTTTGCGCCGTGCCAGAAGAGCTTCCCTTTCTCGCCTCATCTCCAGCAAGTCATGGGAATGTGGCTGCTCTGCACCGTACACAGCAAGTCCTTGACGAACAATCAGCTCATTCAGGACAGAGAAAAAACTGTCAGGAGTACGTTCACTCAGCAACTCAGTCAACTCCAACTCTCTCTCCTCACACTCATCATTGATCGCTTTCAGCAATTCTCTCCTCCTCTCTCCCTTCATCAACCCCTCCATCAGTAGATTCTGATCCCATCTAGAGAGGTCCTTCTTGCGCGGACCGTTGAAATATTCTAACTTCCAAGCAGCGTGCACGGGTAGGTGATCACGACAGGCTTTGGTTCGGATCAACTGAACTTGGCGCCCCAAGCGGTGAAGGACTCCAGCTCTGTACACTCTAGAGGCCATCGTAGAAGGAGCAAAAATCATATCCAGCCGTTTGCTTTCACCTTTGGGTCCGTACCAGGTATTTGTGAGAGGACTACCACCATCCACAAAAGAGAAATCAAATTCTTCGAGTAATAATCTAAGAGAATGCCCAGCTCCATCTCGCCAGACTTCACGCGTAGCTACCTCAGAGCGAATAACCGATGTTCCCGAGAAATCATAAGAACCAGCAGTCTCCTCTAAACCCATGCCATCATTCAGATCTACGGCCAGTATCGGAATCGAACGTCCTCTGATCTTCTGGAAAACCGATCTTAGCCATCCAATAATCTTCTGCACTGTCGAGAAATAGTTGGCACGAACACGTCGTTCACATGGGCGAGGAGGGAAATAGGCTCCGACTATGGTGACATCCACCCTGTTCGCCTTCAGCCGTAGCCCAAAACCTCTACCCTGCAACTGTCGCGGAGGGAGCAGAGGAGGTCCCCGAATTGAATTCTCAGAGAAGCAACCACTGAGCAAGAAAGCCATGCCTGCCGCCTTGGTGACGAAGGGCGACGGCAGCCAACCTGCCTGCACCAGCAAGCTCTTGCCGATCCTGCGTTTGGTCACCTCGCCGTCGGGGGCCGACCTCTGCTGCGTGCCGACGATGACAGCCACATCAAACGAGCGAAAAGAGCATTCAAGATCTTCCAAACGATCCGTAGTCGACGCACTCAGGGGATTGTAGGCCAGGACCCGCAACCAACGAAAACAGGTAGCAGTCCCCACCGTTGTCAGCTCCATGAAAGCTCTCACACTCTCAACAATAAAGATAATGAAAAAAAGCAAGTTCATTATGCTACCCTGCCCCCCCCTCGACCCATCGCGGCAGCTGGAAGAGGAGGAGGAGGAGGAGGAGGAGGAGAAGGAGGAGGAGAAGGAAGAGGAGGAGGAGGAGGAGGAGGAGGAGGAGGAGGAGGAGGAGGAGGATCGGGCCGGGCGAAAGGGGGGGAAAGCAAAGGGGAGGGGTTGAGAGTCAGCTCACGTAGCTGATTTTCCCGGCGCCTCCCGGCGCCGGGAGGCGCCCATGTATCGAGGAATGGGCCCGGCGGCGGGGCCGACACCAGCTGCACGCCGCAGATTTCGTAACTCCCCCTTTCCCTGTCCCCCCCTTTCGTTCGGCCCGACGGGAGGAGGAGGGAGCGAGGAGGGAGGAGGAGGACGAGGGAGGGGAAGGAGGACGAGGGAGGAGGAGGACGAGGGGGAGGAGGAGGACGAGGGAAGGGGAGGAGGAGGAGGACGAGGGAGGGGAGGAGGAGGACGAGGAGGGGAAGGGGTCTGCGCTTATGTCTCGGGCCGGCGCCGGAGCCCCCCGGGCGGCGCCTCTGACGCTGCCCCTGCCGAGGGGGGCCCCCGGCGCCCCTCCGAGAAGTCCGCGCGGAACTCCGAACATCTGCCCACGACGCTCCTCTGCTTCGAGCCGGGGGAGCGCCAGCGACAACCGGACTTCATTGGACAGGACACGCGAGAGGACCAAAGGCCCTTCCGGGGGCCACATTGCCACAGGAATGCAGGAGGCACGGGTCGCGAGACACAGGGCACAAAGGTACCCTTGATCTGGCAGGGTCGACCTACTAATCCGGGCCGACTGTATCCAACAACACCGGTTCTGGCGAGGCCAATGGTGCAGGCTCTGGCTTTGCGCGCGCAGCCGGAACATGACCACGAGAGCGTGAACACGAACTCCGTCGCCGAGTGCCTGGGGCCCCGTCAGTGGAAGGGAAGAAAAAAGGGGACCATGACCAAGACTGAACGCGAAAATAGCGCGTCGACCTTTGTCACCGTCCAGCTCGAGCAGCGACAATTTGTGGATCATCCTCCCGCATCGGCGACAGCCTGCTCGGTCCGCGAGACTGAGGAGGGGAAACGCAAGGAGGGGGGCCAGCTCAGGGTTAGGTCGGGCATGCCCTCCTACAGGCGGGTCTTGGAAGAACACAGCGAATGCTTACACCAACAAACATCAAAAGAGAACGAAAACTCGTCCCCAGACTATGTTTGCAATACTCTTGAACCTCCCTCCTGTAGAGGAACATGCCCGACTCACGCTCAGGGGGGGGGGCACCGCCGACCTGGAATCGGCGATGCATCGCCGATGGATCAGTGAGCTCAGCCCCCGATAGCGAGCCCGCAAGTTTCCGCGTGGGGTGGGCTGTCGGGCCCCTGCCGGCGAGCAGTGTTCTGTGGCAACTCATGGGAGCCTCCCACACCATCCTGTTGGCACTTGTCAGTCGAAGCACATCGACGCTGAACGACGCTACATGGACGCTGTTCGACGCTGTCTAATCGACTCCCAAACGCTCGTCGACGCCAGTCGACGCTAACGACGGAATTGCGAGGCTATACCAGGCTCCCATGACTTGCTACATAAGCAGAGGGCGACTGGGGCACCGGATGCGCTCCCTCCCTGACTACCTACCAAACCACCCCAACCCAACCCGAAGACCCGAATTTCGGGTTGGGGGGGGTATGGGCTCCATATGTGTTTTTTCGATGTTCCCGGACCCCCCCCCACTAGAAATCGAAGGTAAATCTGAGCCTTCGGGTTGGGTTGGGGTGGTTTGGTGGGTGGTGACTCCCTGGCAGCCCATCCCCTGGTGGCTTTCGGGTCAGAGCTCGGGCCTCCAGCGGCCGTTCGGGACGACTCGGGCACCCCCGGGAACGCTCCCGGCGAGGCGCAGCCGCTCTGGAAGGCCTCCCGAGGCTGGAGGCCCGCCCGGAACCGACGAACACGCCCGAGCACCTCGAACCTCGAAGCTGCTCCCCCCCAGGAGGAGGAGGAGGAGGAGGAGGAGGAGGAGGAGGAGGCGGAACGAGGAGGAAACACGCCCGAACACCTCGAACCTCGAAACTTCCCCCCCCCCCCCCTCTGAGCCGATCCACCAAAAAACGTTGCCCCTGCACGGAGCCACCGCATGGAGAGGCCGCGTCCCGTGCGGGCCGCAGCGCCGCCGGCGTGCCGGGCGGGAGAGGGGGGGGGGGGCGCCGCCTCGTAGAACTCCGCGCTGTACCTGCGCCGGCGGCGGCCAGCAAAGGAAAGCCGCCGCCTCCAGACGTGCCCTCGCACTTCCACAGATCAGGAGGGAAAAACACACAGGCACAACGAATCGTCGATTCCAAAGAAGGTGACTGTGCGAAAAGATGGGAAGTGGGGAGGAAGACGAAAGTCCCCCAAATATGGAAAAGTATGGGGAATCCTGTTATTTGTGTGTCTTTGTTTGTATGTCCCAGGGCCCCTTCAGCAGAGGATGGGCACGCTGAGGCGGCAGCGCTGGCGGTCGCAAAGCGCGCCTGCAGGAGCTGGCGGGCCGCGGCGGGCACGCAGTGGGCACACCACGGAGGAGGCCTGCCGTGGCTCGGACCTCTGTTTCCCGTGCACGTTTTAGTTTCGCGCGTGCAATTTCTGCTGCTCGATGGTCCAGGGTGGTCCTCGATGGTTCTCGCCGAGACAACATGCACACGTCCGAGCGATGCCAAGGAGGGAGCGAGGAGGCCCAGAAGAGGGCAGCGAACAGCACCACACGGCGGTCCCTGCCCGCAAAAACGCGAGGCGGGACCCCCTCTGGGCCTGGCGGCCGTGGCACGCGGCCGTCGTACTCGTCGGGAGCACGAGGCGGGACACCCAGGAAGGGAAGCACCGGAGGAGGAGGAGGAGGATGAAGAGGAGGAGGGGAAAATGGAGGTGGAAATGGAGGAGGAAAAGGAGGAGGAGGAGAAGGAGGGGGAGGAGGAGGAGGAGGAGGAGGAGGAGGAGGAGGAGGAGGAGGAGGAGGAGGAGGAGGAGGAGGAGGAGGAGGAGGAGGAGGAGGAGGAGGAGGAGGGTGTGCGAGGCGGGTGGGGAGATCCCCAACGCGTCGTGTGGGGATCATCGCGGGCAGAACCTGTCGGAGGTCCGCGCGGCTATCTGTGGGTGGGCGCAGGGCCGCCGATCCAAGGAGTCAACGCGGCCTACGAACGTCGAGTGTACAGTCGGGCTTGATTGGAGAGGACACGTGAGAGGACACAACAACCTTTCGAGGGCCACATCGCCGTAGGAATGTAGACAGCGTGGGTCGCGAACCACAGGACACAAGGGTACCCTTGATCTGGCAGGGTCGCCCTACTAATCCTGGCCGACTTTATACAGTTATTCGCTCCTTCTTCGAATACAAGCCATTATCCGCCTTCCCACGCTTCGTGCGTGATCGCCAGAACCTCCCTGCTCGTCGTGACAGCTCCCTGAGCTGTCACCATATTCCCCACGTTTCCCACTGCTCCCCAGACTGCTTCTTCGCAGATTAGCGTGCTCATCTTGACCACCCTATCCATCCTTCTCTCTCTCTCTCTTTCTCACTCAGTCGCTGTGAATCAATCGTTTCCATTGCTGAACGCTGCACTCATGAACATCCTCCATTGCCCCTGTGCTACCCCCAGGGTAATACGACCTGCCTCCACCGTTAACATGCTCTCAACATCCCTGAGGTCGACAAAAGACGCCCTGTACACGTAAGAGCTGCCAAGTGTAATGCAAGGATATCGAAAACAGACGTTTGTTGTCCATACGCTGTTGGCAATTCGCTCCTCAGTAGTATGGGTAGTCGGATTCGGCTAGAGTCTGGGCGAATATGGCATTGCTCGAACAAGCTAAAAATCCTGATTCACGTCAGAATGCCAGGAGCAATGCGTACAACATGCAGCTCATCCTCCCCCCAGCAATGGCGCACGCTTCAGGGCCGAAGGCTGACGCTTCTGAAAATGAGCTCCTGGGTGCTGGCTCACTAGATGTTCAGCGTGCACGTCGCAAGCCCAACGAGAAATATGGACAATGTCAAACAAGTGCAGACATGCGAACCGCACATAACATTGTAAACGTCCATTGCGTACACTGGCAAAGTGGGTCCTGCGAAGTATTGTGGATTCGGAAAAGACGTATGACACCACGTGGTTGACGACTGTACCGCATGCCGAAGCGTGTAGCTGCTAGCACTGTCGCTACACTGCCCCCCCCCCACACACACACAATAATCCTTCGGCACATGAAATTTACAACATGCCACAGGTATGTGTCAAACAACTCATGGCCATACGAAGTGTATGTAAAACTATCGTGCTATATGCTATACATCTGGATCTACGTCGACGACCCAAGCTCGCCCCAAAAACCAATATGGGAACCATGCCTTGTACCCAGACGCTGCCTACCATATTACCAATCCGCGCAGACCTTGCAAGACAGATTCTGCCCCCGACCACCATCTTGAATCAAAAACTGCCCTTGGCAATCCTGCCCACCATTCCTCGCAGACCCTGGCCAAGCATGCGACGATGACCGACGGCGCAGCTGTTCTCTATCACTAATGGGCAGCAGTGGCCGGCCGCGACGCCATCACCCTTCAGCCTCCCCCTGGCGCAACATGCGTACTGCGCCTCCGTATGCCAAACTCCACTCGGTGGTCACGCGTGGCAGGCCGTGGGACGCATCGAGGCAGCCTTGACTCGAGCGGCGGTGCTCTGGGAGAGGGCGGCGTCCTGAAACTCATCTTCAGGTACGGCAGCAACTCCTCGCTGTACCTGGAAGGCAGACGCGTGCTTCTGTTTGTGCGCATCGAACACCTACTGCACTCTGCACTTTACCCCGCCCTTGCGTCCATGATCGCATGCGCGGACCGACAGACCAATGCTCGGGGGACTGGGCACGAACAGTCACAACCGGTAAGCCGGTAAGGACACGGCGCCAGACGTAAGTCCCTGGCGCTTCTCGTATTCCCATTCCCGTGCACCACCCATCCTCATCCTCGATATTCCCCCTCCGAATTCCTTCCTGCCCCCTCCCCCCCCATCACCCTTCCAGGCACGGTCGCCGCCCCACCACTCTGATGTTCCTGTCTCCGATCGGACTTATGCTCCTCATACGTTTTCCCTCTCCCCCCATCATCCTCGTCGTCGTCATCCCCTTCCACCTCGACGTAAAAACCTCCCGAATTGGGTCGGAACGGAAAAAAGGCAGGACAAATCGCGCCGCACAAGCGGTACTCTGCCACCACTACTACTGACCCGAACATCCAGAAGGATGCGTGGGCAGAAGAGCGCGCGATTGGCATTTCTTCGGGGGAAGACGAACAACGACACGCAAAACTTGACGGAACAGGCGGGCAAGACAGAGCGTACCCAAAATGTGTTGCGTCAGCTTGTGCGCTCGAGAAGCCCACTGTCGTTTGCCCTGTTCTCGCCGTCTGTGTACCACCCAACATTTCTGGGACCTCAACAGTATCACATACGCAATGTCGTACCAACAAAAAAAGACCCGCTTGCTGCGATTTTGAAATGTGACTCCACTTGCCATCTAAACACAACTTCGGGGGAAATGTTGGCGCCATCTTTACTCATGACATCCGCTTTGCCCGCGCGACAGATAACAGCGCGGCGTGCCCAGGGGGTTGCCGCAGGCAGCGGCTATGAAATGCATTGAGCCTGCATGCGTCTTCGTTTAACAGCCGCCACAAATCAGGTGAATACAACAGTTCACTTAAAACAACTCACTCGCACAAAATGTTCGTTCTTGTCCAGCCCACTGCAGGTATGCGGCCATAGCTTTGTGAGCTTGTTGGGGATGCTAAGCGTTTCCCTCGGGCGGCGGGTAAACAATTTATCGGGGCCCGCCCGAAATAAAGCGCTTCTCGCACGGTCTGGGTGGGGCCTCCATCCGGCCGAGAAACAACGACAGTGGTAGCAACATGCATGTGGAATTGTCGCCCGAGTCAAGCTCACGACCATCTTTACGCCCCTCCGCAACAATACCGTTCAACCTGTTCTGGACATTCGCCTTTCTCTGCGATGCCAAGAGCACGCCGCCTGCATACAACAAATCCGGCGTCACCATGTAGACGGGGTCAACCTCGAATTCAATCGTGTCAAAAACACCGTGCAACATAACCAACTGTACCGCAAACAACAAAACGAACGAATCAATTCCTGCGTGATGCCTGCCTGCGGTGCTTTTGAATTACCGGTCTGGTCCACGATCGTGAAGTAGTGTTCGGCCTAGACGGTTTCAATGATGGGCAGCATGCCCCAAGGAAACCCAAAGCGCTTCAAAGCGTCGCCCATACTTAATTGTTTGAGTCTGTCAATAGTTGTCGTCCAGCCAAGCATCCATAAAATGCGCCACCGTTCCGCTTAGCGTATCCTCGGGTCTTTTGCCCACTCGTCCAAAGCTTCATCCTCACTCCAGAAAAATCTTGGTGGGGCCAGGACCCCAAACTCACAAATCTCCGGGGGGGGGTCGCAGTTCTCCGCGGCTTGTTGCATGATTTGTCGGGAGCCAAGAGGGCCCCAAGATGGGCCAAGAGAGCTTTGAGAGACCCCCGAGATGGTCGCTCCAAGACGCCCGTGATGGGCCCCGGGCGGCCCAACAGGCCTCCAAACGCTCGAAAAGGACTCCAAGACGCCTCCCAAGATGGTGTTTGAAGGGTTTGGGCGTCCTCGCTTTTTCGGCGCCCCGACGCTACAAGACGGGCCGCGAGGCCCCACATCGTCCCGACACAGCCGAAGACGCCCCCAAGAGGGCCACAAAAAGGCCCAAAGTGGCGCCAAAACGGCTCAAGAAGCGCCCAAGACAGCTCAAGAGGGCCCAAAGACGGTCCCAAGGGGGGGCCCAGATGGGGAAACCGAATGGTTTTTTCGAGTCGTCGGGAGTTCCCAAGAGGCCGTCGAGAGGCACCCAAAAAGCTCCAAGACGCCCCCAAGGGGCCCAAAGAGGCCCCCGACAGGCTCCCAAAGGCCCCAAAACTGCCGCCAAGAGGCCCCCGAGAGCGCTCCGAGCAGAACCGACGACGCACCCCTGAAAACCCCGACCCGCAACCCAAGCACGGTGGCGGGATGGGCCGAACTTCCGACATGAGCTAAGCATAATTGCAGAAACGTCGGGGTTCGACACCAACGTGTGGTATCCCACGAGGCTCAGCAGCTTTACAACGACGTGGCCAACGAGGCGCCTCGACAAATTCTCACATGGTAAACGAGCCCGTGTTGACAAGCGGCGGGTCGCTCAGGGGGGCGTGGCTCCGGGTGTTTTCTGGGAGGCGCACTTGCCATTGAACATCTGCATCTGCTTGTTAAGGTGTGTCTGCAAGAATTCCATCAAGACGCTGTATCGACACATGTTTAATACTTGCGGGTTCTCGGAGATGTCGAAATGCTTCCTGATCTCCCCATTGTATTAATACGGCCAGTCAGTCTGTTCGATCTGGCGCCCCTGATTTCCGAATCATTTTGTGAAGCCGTTTTCAACTATGTGATCCATGCTCGAAGGTGCAATTCTGGGCTGCTCGATCAAGTCAAACTTTGGGGCAACTTCTCTTGTGAGCAACACTTCCGCTGTTTTTTTTTTCGAACACATGTCGAACCGAACAGTTCGCATCATCGACCGACTCCTTGTCATTATCCATTGAGCTGCCGACGGCCCTTACAAATGCTGATATGCAGAAGTCTTTTGTGTGTGGATGTTTGAGGCTCGACGTGTCCATGCACTCCTAGTTAGGGGTTCTTCGACACTGAATGTCAAAGTTGACTCCGAAATGGTGAGGAAGTTATGTGTTCAGTACGTCTCGTCGGCTCGTCCAGATATCCTTGACAGTGCGTAAAACGCTGCGATCGCACATCACGTGGTCAAGTTGAGCAATCTTACGTTCAGATATGTAGTTGTCTGTGGGATCGATGCCATGATTCCTAAACAAGATCTTCATGATGATTGGATGGTCGTAGTAAGTGTTAGCCACCCGGACATCGTACGACGTAAAGACCGTCCGGAAACGGCCCAAGACGCCCCAGAGAGGACCCCCAGACAGCCCAAGAGGGCCCCCTGACGGCCCAAGAGGCGCCCAGGAGGGCCCCCAAACGGCCCCGAGAGGGTGCCCAGATGGGGAACCCGAGCGGATATTTCGAGCCCTCGGCCCCGATGGGCCGCTAGGAGGCCCCAAGAGGCCTCCAGTAGGCTCCAAGAGGCCCCCAGCGGGCCCTTAAGAGGCGCCTAAGAGGTCCCCTAAGAGACCCCGGAGAACCCGCGGGGTCGCGCCGAAGAGACCAGAGGCAAGATCCCTGAGAACTCTGACCCGCAGCACAGGCACGGTGGTGGGATGTTGTAGCACATGTTGGCACAAATCCGCGGACCCTGTTGGCGTGTGGAAGAGGCTGTTCCATTTGACTCGTCGTCGTCGTCGTCGTCGTGGTCGTTGTCGTCGCCGTCGTCGTCGTCGCCTTCTCGGCTCCTCCTCCGCCTTTCCCTAGGCTCGTCACCGCTCCCTCCACTTTCACCGGGCCCTCCTTCTCGAACGCGCCAGCCACAGCGATATTGAGCAAAGTTGTAGTTGAGTCGAAGGGAAGCCCGTTCCCTTTGATCTCTTCCCCGCGGGGGGGGGAGATCCCGGGGGCGGGGTCCCGGGCGGGGTCCCGGGGGGGTCTCGAAGGGGCCCCAGGGAATATGCAACTCCCCCTCGGGCGGTTCGGCCCCCCAGATCGCCCCAAGACGGCCCAAGGGCCAAAACGGCCCAAGAGGGCCCGAAGACAGCCCAAGGCGCCTCCAAGACGGCCGAGGCCCCCCAGACAGCTCCAACAGGGCGCCCAAACGAGGGACCCGAACGGACATTTCGAGCCCTCGGCTACGAGAGGCTCCCAGGAGCCAAGAGGCACCCAAGAGGCCCGAGAGTCCCCCAAGATGGCTCCCAAGAGGCCCCTGAGCTGTCCCCCAAAGGCGCCCCACGGCGGGGCTCGGGCATCCCCGTCCCCCTGAAAATCCGCAAGTTCATGGCAACGATGCGTCGGGCGCATTTGTTCGTGTCTTATAACCATGACGCAGAGTGCCTCATCGTGAACGACAGCGCAAACGATTTCAAGGGGTTCAATAAGAATCCTTCTTGGGAGGATCTCGATAAAAAAAAACCTTCTATGGAGGATTCCAACAGGAATCCTTCAGGGGAGGAATCCAATAGGAATCTTTCGGTGGAGGATTTCAACAAGAATCCTTCTGTGGCGGAGTTCCATAGGAATCCTTCTGTGGAGGAGTTCAATAGGAGTCCTTATGTCGAGGATTTCGATCGGAATCCTGCTGTGGAGGGTTTCGATCGGAATCCTGCTGTGGAGGCTTTCAGTAGGACTCCGTCTATCAAGAATTTCAATAGGCATCCTTCTGCAGAGGATTTCAATAGGAATCCAGATTGGGAGGATTTCAATAGGAACCCGTTGTTTTTTCTAGGATTCCAATAGGAACCTTTCTGTCGAGGTCTTCATTCGAAATCCTGCTGTGGAAGGTTTCCACTCCTGCTGAGGATTTCAATAGGGTTTGAGCAAAAGCCTTTCTGTAAAGGATTCCAATCGGGAACCTTTTGTCGAGGATTTCATTCGAAATCCTGTTGTGCAAGGTTTCAACTCATGTGGGCAGATTCAAGAGGAATCCACCTTGTGGAGGATTCCACGAAGAATCCTGCTGTGGAAGACTTCAATCGGAATCCATATGTGGAGGAGTGCAATAAGAATTCTTCCGTGGAGGATTTCGATGGGAACCCCTCTGTAAACGACTTCAACTGGAATCCTTTTGTAAAACATGTCAATTCGAATCCTGCTGTGGAGGCTTTCTGTGGGACTCTTCCTAAAGAGGATTTCAAAAAAGGAATCCTCCGGTGGGGGGTTTCAATAGGAATCCTGATGTGGAGGGTTTCAACACGAACCCTTTTGTAGAGGATGTCAATAGGAACCCTTCTGTCGAGGATTTCATTCGAAATCCTGTTGAGCAGGGTTTCAATTTCCGCGGGGGAGTTCAATGAAAATCCTACTCTGGAGGATTCCAATACGGATCTTTCTGTCGAGGATTCCAATACGAATCCTTATGTGGAGGATTTGAATAGAAATCCTTGCGGCGGAGTGCAATGAAGCTGCAAAGGATTTCAACACAATCCTTCAGCCGGGGATTTCACAAATAATCCCTATGTATAGGCTATCACCAGGAATCCTGCTGTAAAGGGATTCGATACGAACGCCCCGGCAGAGGCTATCACTAGGAATCCTGCTGTGGAGGGGTTCAATCGAATCCCTTATGTAGAGACTTCCAATCGGAACCATTATGTCGATGATTTCGATCCGAATCCTGCTGGGGAGGGTTCAATTCCTGTGGATAATTCCAATAGAAATCCTGCTGCTGCTGTGGAGGCTTTCAGTAATACTCCTTCAGTAGAGGATTTCAAATGGAATCGTTCTGTAGAGGCTATCAGATCGGAATCCTGCTGTGGAAGGTTTCAATAAAAAAAATCCTGTTGTAAACAAGGATTTCAATAGGAACCCTTCTGTCGAGGATTTCATTCGAAATCCTGTTGAACAGGGTGTCGATTCGTGTGGAGCATCGCAATGGGAATCCTACGGTGGGGGATCCCAATCGGGATCCTTACGCGAAGGGTTTCGATATGAATCCGTATGTAAAAAGATTTCAATCGGAATCCTGATGTGGATGAGTTCGATCGGAATCGTTATGTAAAATATGTCAATCGGAATCTTTTTGGAACCAGACTTCAATAGGAGTCATAATGCGGCGGGTTTTTGTAATATTCCGTATGTAAAACAATCTCGAATGGAATCGTTGTACTTTCAATAGGACTCCGGATGTGGAGGGTTTCAATAGAAACCCTTTTGTAGAGGATGTCCATCGGAATCCTTATGTCGAGGATGTCATTCGAAATCCTGCTGTGCAGTTCAACTCCCGTGGAGGATTTCAATCGAAACCCTGTTGATGAGGGTTCCAAGAGGAACCCTTTGTGGAGGATTTCAATCAAAATCTTTGTTGTCGGGGGTTACAACAATAACCTTTGGTGGAGGAGCTCACCAGGAATCCTGCCGTGAAGGATTTCGAAGAAAGAAACCCTTCTTGTAGAAAACGTCAATGGGAACCTTTTATGTGGACGATTTGGAATCCTGCCGTTTGGGATTTCAATGGGAGACCTGATGTAGAGGATTTCAATCGGAAACGCATTGTCGAGGATTCCAATAATAATCCTTGTCGTGACAGATTTCAATGGGGTCCACCCTCTTAGAATCCTCCTTTCCAACAAACCAAACCCCCTCTCAGCACCGCCTTCACTTTCGTGTCCACCTCCTCTTGCCTCACCTCCGCCGCCGCGCCCGCGGCATCGCATGACGCCCATTCCTGATCCCCCACTCCTGCCGTTCGCCCCCAATGGGGCGGGGGAACCGAACCCCCCCAACCAAAAAAATACCCCGACGGAAGGACCCCGCATGAACATTTGTTTGGTTTTTGCCCTTAGACCTTTCCTCCTCGCCCCGGCGAACACCCTCCTGTCGCCCTCTGCTCTGCCCTCTGCTCTGCCCTGTCCTCCTCCTCCTCCTCCTCCTCCTCCTCCTCCTCCTCCTCCTCCCCCTCCTCCTCCTCCTCCTCCTCCTCCTCCTCCTCCTCCTCCTCCTCCTCTCCTACTCCTCCCTCCTCCGTCTCCTCCTCTCTCCTCCTCCTCCTCTCCTCCTCCTCCTCCTCCTCCTCCTCCTCCTCCTTCCTCCTCCTTCCTCCCTCCTCCCTCCTCCTCCTCCTCCTCCCTCCATCCGATTCCCTATTTTATTTCTCGTCCTGTTCCTTATATTTCGCATCGTCATCCTTACATCCCCCCCTCCTCCTCCTCCTCCTCCTCCTCCTCCTCCTCCTCCTCCTCCTCCTCCTCCTCCTCCTCCTCCTCCTCATCATCGCCCTCTCCCTACCCTTTCCCCGTCCTCATCATTCCCCTGCTTTTTCTCTCTGTGCTCTCCCACTTCCCCTGGTCGGGGCAAGCAAATCGACGTTCCTCGGCGCCGTCGCCGCCTCGGCCAGCGCGCGCGCGTTCGCCCGCGGCTGGTCCGCGAAGCATTTGGGACAGCCCTGCGGGCCACGCCTTCGCGGCAACCCCGCGGGCCGCCGGGGCGAGGGGGCAGGCCGCCAGGACAACCCCGTGGGCCAGACCGCTGGGACAACCCCGCGGTCTCTAGCTGCGCGCCGCGGCGCTCGGGCGAGAGGCAGCGCGAGGCCAGGCTCCGCGGCGAGCTGCCCGGCCTCATCCCCGGAAGTCTTCGCTTTCTCGTCGAACTGCCGGAGCGCCTCCCGCAGGGGAGCCGGCGGCCCGCGTTCCCGGATGTCTCGCGGGGGCAACCGCAGGATCAGCATGATCCGCACGCGCGTGGCGCGGGAGAACATGACGTAGAGGTGCAGCCACCGCTGATCGGGTGACATGCCCGTGCGTCCAGCGCCCTCATCCCTGGCGCACTCAATGGTGACGCCCTTGCGCAGCAGCCTTTGGCCCTGCGACAGCGTGGACGTCAGGTAGGACGCGTGCGTCAGGGTGAACCCCGAGCGGCGCGCGACGTGCGTCCCCGAGCTCTGCCACGTGAGCTCCTGCTCGCTGGACCTGAACATCAGCAAGTTCCTCGCCCGCACTTCGGCGTCGCCGCCGTCGTCAGCGCCTTCGGATCTGTGCAGCAGCAAATCGGCGACATCCTTGTAGATCGGGGGTTCCTTGAAGCCGTGGGCCTGCAGCCAGAATCCTTGCGGTAGAAAGCGGGGGCGAAAGAGCTGGCCCGGCGCGCGCTCCTCGCATTCCCGCCCGTCGTCTGGATGAAACTCGAATGACACGATGGTGGCCCGTAGGGCCCATAGGGAAAAAGGCTCACGCCTGAGATTTCCTTGCAATTCACTCGCAAACGAAACTCCCGCCTGACTTCTCCTCCAAATTCAGATCTCAGAAGCCCAAGAGTGACGACGGCTACAGGGTTGAGGATGACCCGTTCGGATTACCAACGTGAAATGCGGGACCCATGGGGAGGGGGTTCCCGCCTGAGACTTCCTTGCAATTCACTCACGGACGAGGCTCCCGCCTAAGATTTCCCTGAATTCAAGCCTCACGAACCCAAAAATGACGACGGTTACAAGGTTGAGGATGACTCACTCGGATTGCCAACGTGAAATGCGGGACCTATGAGGAAGGGGCTCCCGCCTGATTTCGTCACAATTTACTCACTAAAAATGGCTGCCGCTGCAGGCTTCCTCTGAATTCAAGCCTCAGGAGCCCAAACATGGCGACGATTACGCGGTTGACGACAACCCGCTCGGATTACCAACATGAAGCATGGGACCAATAGGGAGGGGGCTCCCGCCTCAGACTTCCTCATAATTCACTCACAAAAGAAGCTGCCGACTGAGACTTCCTCCAAATTCAAGCCTCAGGAGCCAACAAGTGACGACAGTTACAAGGTTGAGGATGACCCGCTCGGATTACCGACATGAAGTGCGGGACCCATAGGGAAGGGGTTCCCGCCTGACTTCCTCACTCTTCACTCACAAAAGAGGCTGCGGCCTGAGTCTTCCTCCATCGTGGGGCCTGAGGAGCCCGACCGTGACGACAATTTCAAGGTTGAGGATGACCCGCCCGGCTTACCAACATGAATACGGGACCCATAGGGAGGGGGCTCCAGCTTGAGACTTCCTCGCAATGCACTCACAGACGAGGCTCCCGCCTGAGACTCCTCCAACTTCAAGCCTCAGGAGCCCAAACATTACGTCACTTACAAAATTGAAGACGACCCGTTCTGATTACCAACATGAATACGGGACCCATAGGGAGGGGGCTCCCGCCTCAGACTTCCTCGCGATGCACTCACAGACGAGGCTCCCGCCTGAGACTTCTTCAAAATTCAAGCCTCAGGAGCCCAAACATTACGTCAATTACAATGTTGAAGACGACCCGTTCGGATTACCAAGAATACGGGACCCATAGGGAAGGTGCTGCCGCCTGAGACTTCCTCAGAATTCACTCACACAAGAAGCTGCCGCCTGAGACTTCCTCAAAATTCAAGCCTCAAGACCCCAAACAACTTACGAACGTTACAGAGTTGAGGATGACCCGCTTTGATTACCATAATGAAATGCGGGACCCATAGGGAGGGGGCTCCCGCCGGAGACTTCCTCAGAATTCACTCAGAAAAGAAGCTGCCGCCTGATACTCTCTCTCAGTTCAAGCCTCAGGAGCCAACAAATGATGGCAGTTAAAAGGTTGAGGATGACCCGCTCAGATTACCAACATAAAGTGCGGGACCCATGAGGAGGGAGCTCCCGCCTGAGACTTCCTTGCAATGCACTCACAGACGAGGCTCCCGCCTGAGACTTCCTCCATATTTAGACCTCAGGAGCCCCAAAATGATAATAATTACAAGGTGGAGGATGGCCCCCTCGGATTACCAACATGAAGTGCGGGACCAATAGGGAGGCGGCTCCCACCTGAGACTTCCTCACAACAATTCACTCGCAGACGAAGCTCCCGCTTGATACTCCATAATCAAACTAGGGAGTGAGTGATGACGAAGTGATGCGTGAGTGAGTGGTGAGTGTGTGGGTGGTGATGATGAGTGAGTGGGTGAGTGGGTGAGCGATCGAGTGCTGATGGTGGTGACCATGATGGTGGGTGTGGGTGTGTGAGTGAGCGAGTGTGGGTGTGATTGTGTGAGTGATGACAATGAAGTGAGTGAGAGTGGCGGAGAGGGTGGGGGTGAGCGTGTGCGTGTGTGAGTGTGTGAGCGTGTGATGATGATGATGATGATGATGATGATGATGATGATGATGATGATGATGAGGACGAGAGGGGGTGGGAGAGATCCTGCACGGGGCGTGTGCCGAGAAAACCAGAACGCCACGTTGGATGTGGGGAAACACACGGAAACACACACAACCCAATAACAATTAAAAAACAGTGCTGGACCCCCCAACAACAATAAAACACAGGGAATAGCAAACGAAACAAAAAACACATAGACTTTGTACCCCCCCCCCCACCACCCACCACCCACCCCAAGAGTAAATACAGTTTGTTTTGGTGTGTCTTGTTGCATTGGTTTGGGTTGTTCTATTGGGTGTTTGGTGTACCCGCCGTGGGTCTTGGAGTTGTGTTGATTGTTTGGTTTTGTCGTGTGTGTTTTTGTTGTTCCCCCCCCCTCAGCTGGAGGATGAGGGAGGAGCAGGAAGGCGATGATGAGGAGAGAGGGAGGAGGAGGAATGTGGAGAGGCATGTGCACCCCCACGTGCAAGCTCACTTGCGAACACCTGCACGCATAACGAAATGCAGACAAGAAGAAGGCTTCGAGCTCAATCAATGACCTTTGGAATTTCCAGGGGGACGGGGATGCTCGCACACCCGCGTACATACATACATGACTATTTATAGATGTATACATATATAGATATAGATGTCAGCGTATGTAAAGTTGTGAGTGTATGTCTATGCATGCGTATATGCATGTGTATGTGTGTATATATATAAACATATGTAGGTGTGCGTGCGTGCGTGCGTGCGTGCGCGTGCGCGTGCGTGTGTGGCTGTGTGAAAACGGCGGCTTCCGAAAGGCACATGTAGTCTGCGTCAGATGCTAAGAAACTACAAACAATTCGTCGCCTTCCTGAACCTCGTAGACCAGAAATCAGCATAGTGCAAAGACTCTGCATGGGCACTTGGTGCGGACTGTTTTCCTCGCCCTGCTCGTCATGAAGAGGGCTACCACCTGGACGGGGCACAGGGGGGGTGATAAAAGCGTGGCCCAATGCGCAACCCGTTCATCATGCTCACATGTGCTGAGGACCGCTTCACCTTCCACATTCGCGCTGCACCCACAACGTGCATGTGCGACGCAGGCGTGGCAGGACCGCGTGGCAGCTTCAACAACCCCACCGAGCTGGCGCAGATGCTGTTGATGCCAGTGGTGCAAATGAGTTGGGGGCAGGGGTCACACACTCCCAAAGGACAAATCAAGACAGATCGCAGCGGTCACGAAGTGAAAACGTAGGCGCATCGATCCACATCGAACCGGCACACAATCGGAAGGCAGATCGGACGGCATCGAGGTTGGCGCACACCAGCAAGAGCCAGGGCGCACGCAATAAATCCGAGCCAATGTCGAAGTTCGGAGTCGAATCGGCATCGAAACCATCAGAATCGAATCCAAACGGCTCCTGCTCACATTTCACAGCCGATGTGTCCAAGGCAGCACCTTCAACACGTGCGGCACCCAGCGGGCAGAGGTTGCCTAGAACGGCGGGCCCCGCGAGCATCAGGGCGCCCACTCTCGCCTCCCCCCAAGGATGACCAGGAGCCAGCTACTAACCAACGTCGACCTTGTCCCTATCCCAAAGATTGGCAAGCCAAAAGCGATGAAAGTCTTAGCGATTTTCACTCAGCGACTCAGGGAATCCTCAAGGTCAGCACCGAGGTGAGCTGATGCCAAACACATAAGGATAAAGATATGCTTCCAACTGGTAAGCTACGTCTTCGACCGTGGACTCATTTCTTACCCATCGGCCTCTGGCGGCCTTAGGCGGTCTTTTGACGGTTCTCTCGAGGGTTTCGGCGGTTTGCGGCGGTCTTCGGCGCGCAAATCAAACAGTTGCGTTGTGCAGCGGGCCCATGATCGAATGCATGCACTGATATTGTTTGCTTCTGATGCAGTGCTTGCAACCCCATGCAATCGATCGCGCCCCCCAGCAATGATTGTGCACCACTGCACGCACCAATTCCGTCCTGCGCCCCTCCCCGCGGCCCCATCTGGGACGGCCCTACTACTCCGGCTTGGAGGGGAGCTCTCTGTGCGGTGCAGAGTGTTGGGGCGCGGGGTGCGAGGGTCGCCCGGGCCACCCGCGCCAGCAGCGGCATCATGGCCGGCTGGGAGCGTGAAGCGTGGCAGTAATGCCCAGGGCGCCACGCGGCGGCGACGGCAGCGGCGGCGATGGCGGTGACGTGCCATACTCAGATCGAGTGGGGCGGGCTTTCCGTGGGGAATGCCCGCGGGCCCACTTGACAGCTGCGGCCAGGGCGACGTTCGACCCTCGGTGACGGTGGGGGGGAGGTGCGAAGCGTGGCGGATACAGATCCCAATGCAGTCACAAGGCCCCAAAGACTAAACACTGAGCTCCAGAGCTTAGTGCTTGATGGTCTGGAGCCAGCTGCTTTTCTTCGAGACGGCCGCAAGGGGCCCACAGGAAGCTGAAGTGGCTCCCAAGAAACCTTCCAGAGACCTCCAAGAGGCCCCCGAGAGGCCTCCAGGACGCCTCTGAAACAGAACCCCAAGCTTAGATTCACCGCCTCCATGCTTGCAAAGGGGGGCGCGGCGTGCTAAGTGCTAACTGACATTTGGGCCCTTGCAGAATATTCCAAATGGGGTCTTGGCTCGACATGCCGCCCACCAAGAGAAATCCCCAAGAAACCCTCCTCCGCAACCAAGACGCTCAAACTGGCCCACAATATCACCTCCGAGACAGTCCAAGATGGTTTCCAAGACGGCCCAAAGTACATGGAAGACGGCGAAAACGGCCTCCAAGTCGGACACGAGAACTCTAAGACGCCCCCAAATGACCTCAAGACGGCACATACTGCCTCAAGGCGGCTCACAACGCCCCATAAGTGCTCCTTCCAGGAGGGCCGAAGAGCACAACATCACGGATTTCCCCGAATATGTAGACATGGTTTAGCGCCCCGACGGCCCAAGTCGGCCCAACAAGCCCCGAAAATGTCCCCAAGACAGCCCCGTAGAAGCCCGCAAGAGGGCTCCAAAGAGGCCCCAAGGAAGCACCGTATACCTCCAACACGGCCCTAAAGCGTTCCCCAAAGAACTCCCAAACAGCATCCGAACGCAAAGAGGCCTCTTCCAAAGGCCCCCAAAGGTTCCCAAGGGGCCCCCAAGAGGCCGAAGGAGCCCCCCAAGAGACCCTCAGAGGCCTCAAGAGGCCCCCAAGAAGTTCCCAGAAAACACAAAGAGGTTCCCGAGCCACCTCCTCTTCCTCTTCCTCCTCCTCCTCCTCCTCCTCCTCCTCATCCTCTCCCTCGCTCTCTTCCTCCCCCACATGTTTCCCCAAGGGTTTCCACAACGACTTGGGGAACACACAGTCCAATGGCTTGGCAAGACTTTGTCGGCTCTACGTTTGTTGAAAAATGACGGGGACAGCAGAGGTTCGCCGTAGACAATCAAGGAAGAAAAGGCAAAGGAGAGAGTGAACAGAATCAACACGATCTGTTCCCGTGGGCGACCACAGGCTTGGCTCTGGGAGGGACTAGCACGCAGGTAGGAAAAGAAGCGGCAACGAGCCGAGACGGTCCAGAAATCTGCCAAAACGCCAACCATTCCCCTCCAGGACTCTCAATCCCTCCATCTCCCTCCCCCTTCATGCTTCAGCATCGGATCGAAACATCGATTCGGATCGGACCATGCGTCGAACCGGGCTGTATATCGGCACGGAGCCGAAGGCACGAATCGGATGGTGGCGGCCGCGCCAAGATGTGCAGCCGCGCTCCGTGCAAGCGTCGGGAAGCACCCGATCGTCGTAACACCAAAAGGAAATAAGATCGAGCCAGCCAGAATCGATGGCCAAAACATGCTGTTCGGGGATACTAGACTCTGGCCATACTCAAAAGGCTCGCAGCCGCTTCAAAGATGGGAGAGGGCGTGATCCACCGCCGCTTTACTGTGGAAAATTGCCGCCCTTTTCCTCCGGAGCCCGGCGGTATATTGGAGAATCGATATCCAATACACAGGCATATGGAGATGCGTAACCAGAAGCTCTCGGAGCTGCATGCGGCTCTCTCGGATCGGCGCTGGGCCGCCCTACCATGGCGCGCGGCCACTGCCATGGGGCGGCGAGGGAGGCACCGCCGGGAGGGCCTATAGCGCCGATGGAAGGAATCCTCCCGGGTCTCCGGAAGTGTACGTTGATGCTCCTGCTTCTCCTTCGCGAAGCGGATCGGTCGGATCGAAGCGGACCCCAGAGGGTGGTGGATGGGCAGGGGCCAGCGAGCGCCAAGCAGCGTCGGATCCGGATCGATCGGATCGGAGCGTGCGCAGGATCTTGCAGCATCGGCACGGAGCAGCCAGGATGCACGAGTCACTGCTCCCTGCAAGCGTCGGACTGCGCCGGATTGTTGGAAGATCGGAGCCGAACAGGATCGAGACAGCCGAAGTCGGCATCGAATCGGAGTGATCGGATCGAAACGGTTCCTGAGGGATGACCCGACTGGACGGCGCAACTGTTGGGCCATGCCGCTACCTCGGAGAGGCTTCGCGCGCGTGCTCGTCACGCCCATCTCCTGTTCTGAACACTCCAGAGCAGAGAACGGCAGGCGAGAGCGGCACGGGAGCCTTGAACACAAATAGCACAGCAAGTCCAAGGATAGCTCCTCCTGTGGTGAAGCTGCACGACACAGTGTCCTGCAGGCGCTTGCCGATGCAACTCCACGTGTAGGCAGGTTGCGAGCACGACAGGGCCCATAACAATATCAACGGGCCGTCTCGCCATGGCAAGCGCGTCTGGGTACAACTCGCTTTGCGCGCTTGGAACAAGCATACCACTAGATTGGCAAACAGAGCCGCCATGATATCATCATACAATACGGCATCAACAATTCTATATCGACTGTCATCGGGCATGCTGGCGCTCAGCCTCTCAACCACACGTTGGAGACACATGCGAAACCACGGGAACGCATCAGACGAAGATTCCACGAGGCGCTTCACTAAATCCACAACCAGCAAAAAAACAACAACACGTCAACATAACAACATAACATAGATCACGCCAGCGTCGGATCGATCCACATGGGTAGATTGAAATGCAGATCGGTGTGACGAAGCGCAATTTGGGGCATCAGTTAGAAACAATTTCTCACACCAAAGCACACATTCGCCAAAGCAGAACATGTGCACAGGCATACAGGTTCATGTGTACGCAAGCGAGCAAGTGCAAGCTGACTCTGGCAGAGCGGCGATCACGCGACAGTCGTGCACTGCAACGCCACCCAAGCGCTGGAAGCACACTAGGTCGAAGGCGAAGGCGCGGAAAGGATACGAACCCCCCACCTTCTCCCCCCTTTATCCCCCCCTTTCCCCCCCCTTTCCACAGCCGGCGAGAATCAAGGCTGAACAGGGAAGGCGCGGCCACGACAACGAGCCCCTTCTGGCAACGCTCGACACATGCAGCCGCGATCGCACAAGTTCGAGCGGTGGGTGCAGCAACACAACCACGCCCAGTCGCGCTCTTGAGTGCGCAACGAACATGCGTTCGCAGTCGAACTGGCGCGCGGGCACTCCAGTGCGAGTCGGTGGCTCGGGCGGGCGCGGTATCGTGGTGACGTCGGCGGGGGCGAACACGACGATGGCCGACGACAAGGCCAATGACGGCGCTGATGCTGGTCAGTCGATGACGGTGATGGCGTCCACGTGTCGGTGATGACGGTTTTGGACGGATGTCGATATGCGCGCGCGGCCGACGCGTGCGAGTGGCCTGCATGGTGTTATTTGACAGGGATCGTGCCCCTCCCCGCCCGGCAAGCGCACAAGGTCGTTCGAATGACTTCACCATGCGCGCGCGAGAGGCCCGATTGGTCGAAGGTTGTGCAAATATTGAAAACGCATTGTTTTCATATGGATTCGCCAGAGCGTGTGCACAGATTGTGTTGAGCAGCCAGGTTGCAAGACCCTTGGGTGCTGAATGCGTTCGGGAACCTCGATCTTGAGATCCATACTAAACCTAAGGGTATCTGAATAATTGTATTATGCGCGCGAGACAACGCGAGCGTGTGGACATTGCCTCATGTGTTGCACTGGGTTCTTGAAAACTGATGATTATTGGTACATGGGTGCGCGCGCATACAACCGACTGATTTCTAGTGCTCAAATATGTGGTGCTCACTTCAGTTCTGAGGTATGGGCCTCACATGCACGCACATGCCGCACAGTCGCATGCACATGCCCACGCAACCCTGCATAAGTCTCAACAACGTGGCAACACATGTGCGCACATGCCACACAGTCCGATGAACAATCGGTGGCACAGTCTGGACAAACTCTGCACGAGTAAACGCACATGCCCGCACATGCCGCAGATTCGAAGATTCGGATGGGGGACAGAGAAAGTAAAAAAGAACACAGGAGAGAGGACTGAGGTAAGAAACGAGTAAAACGAGGGAAGCATAACTACCCGACTAAGCGACGTGGCAGGAGACAGCGCCAATCGAACAAAAGCGGTGGCAAGCGCTCGGATGATGTACCACGCCAAGATGACTCAGGCGCACGTAGCCTGACCACCTGCAACTCGGAACCCAGAATTGCGAGGATGTCTCAGGCGAAAGTGACCTGACCACCTCAGCTCAGGGAATCTCGGAGCCCAGAGTTGATAGGATGTCTAAGGTGAAAGCGCCTGACCACCTGAGCTCAGGGCATCTCGGAATCCAGAGTTGCGAAGATGTCTCAGGCAAAAGTGGCTGGACCACCATGGTGCAGGGCATCTCCGAAGTCAGAGTTGCGATGGTGTCTCAGGAACAAATTGCCTGACCTCCTCAGCTCAGGACATTTCCCAGGTCAGACTTGCGAAGATGTCTCAGGCGAAAGTGGCCTGACCACCTGACCTCAGGGCATCGCGGAACCCAGAAATGCCAGGATGTCTCACGCAAGTGGCCGGACCACCATGGGGCAGGGCATCTCCGAGGTCAGAGCTGCCAGGATGTCTCAGGCGACAGTGGCTGGACCACCATGGTGGAGGGCATCTCCGAGGTCAGAACTGGGAGGATGTCTCGGGCGAGCTGGCCGGGTCCCACCAGTAGAGGGCTCCTATATGGGGTCGGAGTAGATGGGGTCGATGGACCGAGCCGCATCGCCGATACATCGGCGATACATCGGCGATGCATCAGCGATGCATCGGCGATGCAGCGTCGATGAGGCGTCGACGTGGGCGATGCCTCGGCGACGTCGACGGGACGGAAATCGGGCTCCACATCGAGCTGCATCGGTGATGCATCGGCGATGCGGCGCGATCATCCGACCCCATCTACTCCGACCCCATCTAGGAGGCCTAGAACCAGCTCATGGCATTTCCGAGGCCAGACGTCCGAGGACGCCTCGAGCGAGAATGGCTGGACCGCGGCTCCGGCGTCGCGCGCTGGGCGGCGAGCGCGCGCCTGCGCAGGCACTGCGCGCGCCTGCGCAGGCCGTGGGCGGGGCGCCCGTTGAGTCGAGGACGCTCCCGGCCGGGACGGCCCTGGCGATCTGGCACGTCCCGCACATGTGAATCGGGAGCGGCCAAGAGGGGGGTGTCCAAGAGGGGGGGGTGCAAATCATGACCGGCGGCATGTGCGCGGCCCAGCGGGGGGGCCTGGGACGTAATGAAATAAGAAGAGGCGCCATGAAATCTGAGGAAAAATCATGGCCCGCGCCATGAAATCCCCAGCCCCTAGTCATCACCCCCCTCTTTTCCGCTCCCGAGTGAAGGGGCCCTGGGACACACAAATGAATACACACAGATGGCAGGATTCCCCAGATTCTCCCCTATTTTCTGGGTTTTCGTCTTCCCCCCCACTTCCCATAGTTTCCCATACTTTCCTGGGAATCGACGATGAATTGTGTCTGTGTGGTTTTCTCCCTCCTGGACATGCCCCGCAGCCCCGCACAGCAATTGCACAGGCCGAACTCGCCGCCGGCCCAGGCGAGCGGTCACATGCTGTACGGAGGGCGAACGGTGCGTGCCAAGGAGGTCCGTGCAGGACTTTTATGAAGGGGCCCTGGGACGCACAAATAAATACACACAAATAACAGGATTCCCCATATTTTCCTATAGTATCTTGGTGGTTGTCTTCCCCCCCACTTCCCATATTTTCCCATATTTTCCTAAGGAATCGACGATTAATCGTGTCTGTGTTTTTTTCCCTCCTGATTTTAGAATCCCGTCATTCTGAAGCCTTGGACTCCGAGTTTGTCTCACGCGGCGTGACTCACGCGAAACGGGCCGGAGCACCTAATGAGCGCATCTGGGCCCAGAATTATGAAGATGTCCTGCCTAGGCAAATTGGGACACATCAGCTCAAGCCAAACATTCTCGAAGCCCCGAACTCCGAAGGTGTCTCGCGCGAAACGGGCCGGACCACTTCAAGAACCGCATCTTGGAACCCAGAACTTTGGGGGCGTCCCAAGCGAAACGGGTCGGACCACCTCTAGTCAAGGAAGGCATCTCGGAGCTCAGAGTTCTGAGGATGCTTCATGCAAAACGGGCCAGAACACTACGAACATCGCATCGAATGACGATGCGAATTGCGGGCGCCTCCTCCTCCTCCACGTCCTCTTCCATGGTTCCCCCCATTCCTTCTACTCCCCTCCCCCTCTGTCGGATTCCAGTCCTTTCATCCTCCTCCCCCTCCTCGTCCTGCTCTTCTGGCCGAGCCGACCAGGCGCGAGGGAAAGAGACTTTTACAGGGCGCGCCAACAAGCGCTGCACGGCCACTGGACGACGGCAAATAATGAAGCACATCGACGTGGCCCGTGGGCGAAGAACCGTGAAGGGGCCTACAAACACATAAATAAATACACACAAACAAAAGGACTCCCTACAATTTCCCATATTCTCTGGGTTTTTGTCTTCCCCACCACTCCCCATATTCTCTTATATTTTCCTGGGAATCGACGATTAATTGTGTCTGTGTGTTTCTTCTCCTCCTGAAACCTCTCCCACCAGCGCTGGGCGAGTAAAGCCCGCAACTCTCTCAGCATGTCTGGTACTGGCTCCGGGAAGCCCTGGCAGGCCCCAGGAAACTCTGCGAAGGCCACGAAGTACTGGAGGCTCTTCTTGGGGGTCCCAGACAGCTCCGAAGGCATGTGCGGGCATGGGCGCCAGAATAAGCGAGCATGTGCGGACGCGCGTTTCAACACATGTGGGTGCATGTGCGGGCCCGCGCGGTCATCCGCAGGAGGATTGCACAAGCATGTGCGTGCATGTGCCGCTGGCAGATCTGCGATAATATGTGCGGGCATATGCGCCGTCATGCGCGGGAATGCGCAGACAAATGGTGCATCAAACACAGCCCACATGACCCTGCACATGCCCGGGCGCGCATGCACGGACGTCTAACCCAGAAGGTCCGCACAAGCCGGGCACATGCCGCGCATAGGCACGCACATGCCAGCAGAAACGCGCCCGCACATACACACATACACACCCACCGACGGGTACAGAAATGAGTGCGTTGTAGAATCACTTGGCAGGCATGAGGGGGATGGGGCGATGAGGGCCTGCCTGAAGTGGTATGAGTTCATATATAGAATCCACGGTCGGGCAGACTAATAAGTAAACTGCAGTGTCCCAGAAGGGAGCGTTACTTCCAGTAGGGGGGGGTAGATGCAATTTTGGGTAGAAAGGAAAATCTATGTTGTACAATCTACGTGGTGCAATTCACTTAGATTGTCTTGAAACTGTCCTCTCCACTGCTCGTGCAAACCTCCCACCCTCCCACCCGCACTTTGGTCGCAAGTCCTCTCAAGACCGTGACACAGGTACCAAATGGCACTTGGCAACGACACCGACACCGTCGACGAACGCGACAACGACGACGACAACGACGACGACGACTACGACGACACCGACGACGACTCCTACGACTTCGACGACGACGACAACGGGGACGACGACGACGACGACGACGACGACGACGACGACGACGACACCGACGACGACGACGCCGACGCCGACGACAACGACGCCGACGCCGACGCCGACGACGCCCACGCCGTGACGACGACGACGACGCCGACAACGACGACGACGACGACGAAGACGACGACAACGACGTCGTCAACGAAGTTGGCGACGACGACGAGGAAGGAGGGAGGACGACGACAGCGACAACGACGACAACGACGAGGGAAGAGGGAGGATGGCGACGACGCGAAAGATGAAGTAGGAGGGAGGACGGCGACGCCGACGACGACAACGAGGGAGGAGGGAAGACGACGACGACGACGACGGCGACGAAATAGGAGGGACGACGACGAGACGCCGACGACTGACGACGACGACGAGGGAGGAGGAAGAACGACCACGGCGACAACGACGACGGAAACGACGACGACGCCAAAGACGACGACGACGAGGAAAGACAGACGACGACGGCGAGGGAGGAGAGGGAGGACAGCGACGACGACGACGACGCAAGAGCGAGCGCGCACGCTGTTGTTGAAAACCCGTGTTGCGAAACGTTGTGTTTTTGTATGTTTTTGTGGCAACTCGATTTTGAAATCCTTCCGAAACCGAAGGTTGTTGAAGGATTTCGGCATGCGCGCGCAACGACGCGCGCGCGCGTGCACTTCGTCTTATTTTTTGAAGAGCATTCTCGCGACGGCACGCGCGAAAGGGCGTTCGAACGATTTCGACATGCGCGCGTGAAGCCGTTTGGTAGCAATTTCTGAAAATCTTGAAAACCATATGGTTTTCTCAAGACTTCGCAAGAGCGCGCGCGTAAGCTTTTGTTGAAAATCCGTGTTGCGAAACCTTGTGTTTTTGCAGGCTCTTTGGACATTCGATGTTGAAACCCTTCCGAAACCAAAGGTTTTTGAAGGAGTTCGGCATGCGCGCGCGACGACGAGCGCGTGTGCACTTCGTCCCATGTTTTGCACGGGATTCTTGAAAACTCAAAAAATTGTTGATAAGCGAGTGTGCGCGCAGAGCATTTCTTGCAGAGGATGGCGCGGGGGAACGACACCGGCCCCCCTGGGATAGTGTAACATTCATATTCAAGATGGACGATGGGGCAGAATCACACGTAAATTGCGATACGCAGAGGGGAACATTTAAGTCCGTGGGGGGGGGGGGAGGGTGGTAGAACCGATTCTCTTTATAGAAAGGAGAATCTATGTCACGCAGCTTCTGTGGTTGAAGGCGGCGGCAAGACGACGGTGACGAGGCGGACACGGGGCGGCGACGAGGCGGCGACAGGGCGGCGACGGCCACCACGGAGCCGTCAGGCCGACAACCAGGCCCAGACGATTGGCGGCGACAAGGCGGCGGGGCGGGGCGGCCACGGCGAGCGCGGAGCCGCCAGACCGACATTCAGGGCCAGCTCCCGAGAAGAGAGGCGATAACCCCATAAATGCCAATACTCGGGAATCTGCACATACGTAAAAACAGGTTCGGGCCCGACGGGGCCCGAATCTGTCCACATCTACCGCCCCTGAGGTCCAGGAAGATCGGTCCCCCAGGCGGTGGAGATCCATCGTTCGGAAGAAATGGGTGGAAACAGGAAGTAGGAAGACCTTCGAAGTAGATCTGGCTGCCGCCCGCCCCCTGAAGAGGCAGGAAAAGGGAAGCCAGTCGATTCTTGAGCTAGGATAGCGCCTGCACAAAAACTGGAAGCGGAATCCAAAACATGCCTACTTTCTGCCCACGATGGGCATGGAAAAAACCCGCGCGCTGGGAGGAGGAGGGCAGCGGGCAGCGGGCCGCGATGTGCGACGAGCTCGCGTGGTTCGTGGAGCAGGAGCTGCCCCAGAACAGGAACACCTCGCCGCCGCCGAGCGCCCCGCGGAGCAGGCTGCGACAGCTGCCTGTGTTTCTGCTGCTGCTGCCCCTCCAGCTTCCTCCTCCTCCTCGTCCTCCCCACTCTCTGGTCAGCCCGGCATCGGATCGGGAAATCGTTAATCGCAACGCCTGGAACCGGATCGCTGCGAATCGCCGACGAATCGAACCCGGAACCAAATCGCGCCAGAACCAGATCGCGATCGGCCTGCTGGGGGGTGACAGAGTGAGGAGGGGGCTCTGCCTTCTCCTCCCCCTCTTCCCTCTCTCTCCCCTCGATGGAACGAGAAGGATGTCATGATGGATCGGCTCAGGATGCGTTTTAGGGTTTCCGGGCATCTAGCGGCCCTCGTTTCTGCAGCCCGTGTGGAACATTCGGAAATCTCGGCGGCCCTGGAAATCCTGGAAGTCCTTACCCTCCCTACCTGACTACCTACCAGACCACCCCAACCCAACCCGAAGACCCGAATTTCGGGTTGGGGAGGGGGTACGGGTTTCATATGTGTTTTTTCGATGTTCCCCGACCCCCCCCACTGGGAAATGGAGGGCATTGGGGACTTCGGGTTGGGTTGGGGTGGTTTGGTGGGCGGTGACTACCTGAGCAGCTGGTGCGTGTTGCCGCCAGCAAATCCCCGACAGCGGCGCGCCGCTAAGTCGGCGGCCGACAGTGCTGAGGCTCACAGGCGCGTCGCCCCGTGGGCTCGCCATCTCGCCGTCAACTTCGAGGCCGGACCCCGCTCCCTCCTCTCTTTGAAGCTGATGGCGGGATCCCCTCCTTTCGAGCTACGCCCTACGTCTCTGGCGCTCAAGTCGGGCTGGGCGAAAGGGGGGGATACCAAAGGGGGGGTTGAGAACCAGCTCACGTCGCCGATTTTAAGGGCACCTCCTGGCGCGGGAATGGCGGCCACGTATCGAGGAGTGGGCCCCTCTGCGGGGCTGAAACCAGCTGCATGCACCAGATTTCGTAGCCCCCTTTCCCCTATCCCCCCCTTTCGTTCGGCCCGATCAAGGGGGCGGGTCCCGAGGGGAGCGGGACCTGGGTCCTGGACCCCCCCAAGGGGGGCGGTTCTGCAGCCGGGGTCCCCAAGAGCTGCGAGAGGCTTCCGGTGCCCGCGCTTCCCTCAATGGAGCAAGGACGGACTGTCGTGGCATTCCCTTGCTATATGGGCCTGCCACGGAATTCTCGCAGACCATACCGCAAGCGTATTACAATACGACCGTCTCAACCACGCATGACAAATAACAGGTATCGCAAACCGCAAGTGATCAGATGTGCGTACACATGTATGAATGTGTATACAGATCTGAATGTACACACAGACATATACAGCTATATGCATAAACATATAGTTAACAATGTATACATGCACATGTATACTGGGCCTCCTGCCAAGTTCTGCCTTGCCACAAACTACATAGCATTTGGCGACGGTACTGGCCCAGGGCGCGACATGCTGATATGTGTGATCTAACTTTTGGCGACGGCGACAATGGTGCACCAATACATGCCCTCGGTGCGCTATTCTAGATTTGGCAAGGGGTTGGCATACTACTCGGCCAGCAAGAGACTGCTCCGGCGCAGCGTATAATCCCCCAAATCCTCTGGGCACAAGTGGTCTAGCGATGTCTTTCTTCCTTCTTCCAAACACCCCTTCTTCCACCTCGGGGAGAATATTAGCCCTCCCCTTACCCCCTGCCCTGGAACCGGACGGGGGGGGTCGCAAGGTGTCAGAGTCTTTTTTTGCCCAAGATGGCTTAAAGAGGGCCTCACAGAGCCCAAGATAGCCGCCAAGATCGCTCAAGATGGCCCGACATTGCTCAAGATAGCTAACAACATGCCTCCAAGTGGCCTCAAGAGGGCCACAAGACGGTTCCAGGTGCTTTTGGACCCCTCAGGACCTCCCCGAGAAGCCAAAATCCTTCTAACCCTCAGGAGCATCACTGATGTTCGCCTTCTCGCCTTTTCGCGTCTGATGCGCTTTGAGGCCTCAAGATGGGCGTAACCAAGAGAGCTCCGAGAAGGGCCCAAGAGGCCCCCAAGACTGCCCCAAGAGCGCCCAAGATCGCCCCACGAGGGTCCCAAGAGCGTGCCAAGAGGCTATTTCGATGGCCCCGGAGGGGGGAGGGGAATCGAGGACCCCCCCTCCTTTGATCGACTGTTTCCAAGATGTCCCCAGGAGGCGCCCCATAGCTCCCAAGAGGGCCCCAAGAGAGCCCCAGGAGAGCCCCAAGAGGGCCCCATGAGGGCTTAAAGGCGCCCGAAAAGAGCCCCAAGAGGACCCCCACGACCCCCCAAAGAGCCTCAAGAGGGCCTCATGTTGCCCCAAAAGAGCTCTGGGCCCTGGGGATGGCCCGAAGAGGCCCTCCAGGGCTACCCCTTTACTCCCTCAGATCTCTCTTCCTCACCCTGGTTGCCCGCTTTGTTCCACTAAATGTGTCTCTTCGTCCCTTTTCCCGTCACTCAGCTCTCATGGAAAGGGCTCCTGATTGGGCTGGTGGGGATCGCGAAGCGAAAATAATTTGGCGGTAGCGTCGTCAACAACCGCCTCATGGAACAGACTAACTGAAACGTAGGAAACTGGGAATACGGGCAGGCGCGCGATCGGCGGAGCCGGAATAGGGTACACGTCGCTCGGAAGGAGCAGGTAAAAACAGAAAGCAGGAAGGCCGGCAAAGTGGATTGGGTCCAGGCCCTCGCAGAGAGCAACAAAAAACACAGCAGAGGCATGCCGATTCTTGAGGTAGGACGGCGCTTGAAATGTAGATTGGGATCTGGGGATCGAAAAATACATATCTTTAACGACCAGCGTGTCAACACACGCTGGAGAGGAGGAGGAGGAGGAGGAGGAGGAGGAGGAGGAGGAGGAGGAGGAGGAGGAGGAGGGGGAGGGGGAGGAGGAGGGAAAAGGAGGAGGAGGAGGAGGAGGAGGAGGAGGAGGAGGAGGAGGAGGAGGAGGAGGAGGAGGAGGGGGAGGAGGAGGGGGAGGGGGAGGGGGAGGGTTAACAAGCGTCCCGAGGATCATCGCGCAGCTCAAAGACGCGCCGCCCCTGCTCGACGCGAGACCCGCGCGCGCTCCACGGCAGCTCGGGGGCGGCGCGCACGCCGAAGGGGTTTCGGAGGGAGCGGGGAAGGCTTCATTAGACGGTTTGCTGCGTCGTAGGAGGCGCCTTAGGGAGCGGGGAAGGCTTCTTAGGGAGCGGGGAAGGCTTCTTAGACGGATGCTGCGTCGTAGGATGCTGCGTCTTAGGGAGCGGGGAAGGCTTCTTAGGGAGAGGAGGAGGACGAAATGGAGAACGTGAAGAGGTGAAGAGACGGAACGCTGCACTGCGGATCGAAAATGACGGCCCAACAGCGCAGGCGTGCTGGGAACTGTGGACCTGAGCCCGTGAAGCCACCAACCCTCGTAACAACAAAACCGCGCTTCGAAACCGCCAGCCACCCCAACGGCCAACCGTCAAGCCTGTCAACCAAGCCCCTCAACCAACCAATCAATTAGCGAGCAAACCTGCAAACCGTCTATCCAGGCAGCCAGCCAAGCAGCCGAGTTGCCAGCTTGCCAGCAAATCAGCGTGTCAACCAACCACCCCGAATCGACAGAAGTTCAGGCCATCAGACGGAGGGGCGGCAGATGGCGAATCCCTTCATGTAAGAAAGGGGAGGGAGGAAGGAAACAGGAGGGCAAGAAGGTCACAGGGAGGGGAGAGGCACGTGAAAGGACAGCAGGCAGAGAGGGAGTTCCAGGGAGGAGGGAGGGAGAGAGGTTCACAAGGATTCCGAGGAGGCTTACCAGGGGCCGGAGGAGCAGGAACGAGGAGACTGCCAGGAAGGGGGGAGACATGGGGAGACGGAGGCGGGGAAGCAGAGCGGAAGGGGCGGGGGGGCAGAAGGGGGAGGAGAAGCATGAGGCGGCAGGAGGCAGCGGAATAGAGAGAGCGTGAATAGTAACTGGTAAGGCCAGCAGGGAGTAGGCGCGCCACGCACGGCTCGGAAGGCCAGCAGAAAGAAGAAAGAGGATGGAGGGAGGATGCGGGAGAATGAATAGGAGGATGGACAAGGTGAGGAGGCGGGAGGGTTGGTGGACAGAAGGAGAAGGATGAGGAAGACGAACCTCCTAGAGACTCTGATCTAAAGCTTCTTTTACGGTACCACAAAGCCGCACCTCCTGAAGAATCGACCTCCAGACTGGGGCTGGGGCACGGTCTGTCTAGAATCGAGGCGAAGACAGCCGTGGCGAGGAGAAGCTCGCAGGAGGCCCAAGAGGAGTTACAAACGTCTACAAGCACCAATCCTCGATCAAACCTTGTCGGAAACCTCCGACTCCTGCCTGCCGGAATTGACGTGGCGGAGATGGGCCCTGGTAAAAAAGTGTCCTGGGCCCCTGGGCCCCAAGGCTTCCCACATGACCCGTTTGTCATCCAGAGTCGTTTCTTGACGGTCTCAGGCCTGGGGGGAAGGCCCCAGACGCCGAGAAGGGTGCACAAAACTCGAAGGCCCTGTCCCTCCAGGACCCTCCATATCCTTCGTGCCACTCCTGCCGGCTTGGACGGGGGGAGGCGGCAGACCACTATGGCGGAGATGTCGGTGGCCAGCGACAAGACCAGGAGCCACAGGTATACTTCCAGATGGCTCGCGGGCCGAGGCGCGGCAAGGTGCCGCGCTGCAGCGAAGACGCCGCTCCTCCCTGCTCCCGCTCTCCCGCCCCCTCTCCGCGTCTTCCTCCTCGGCCAGGCTGACAGCGCTTCGCTAAATTCCAGAAGCTGAGAAGTGGCGCGCAAATCAGAGGAAGGAGTCCACTGTCGCTTTCCAATTCATTTCCCAAGAAGATCCAGGACAACCTGAAATCTTCCTCATCGACCAACCTCCTCGCACTCCGCATTTTCTTTCGTCCCGGCATCCCATACCCCTATTCCCCCGCCCATCTAGAAGACAGAACCATATCCAAGATGCAAGTAGCGATGGCGATGCCTCAAACGAAGCTTTCGAATCATATTCAAGGCCCAGGCCTGATGTTGGAGGGTGAAATGGGGGTCGGGCGCAGGGTCCCGGCAATGTGTCTTTATGGGCCATGCATGGACGACGCATCCTCGATTGCTGTGTTCGGCGGGGGAGCGGATTGAAGCTCCCCGCCTGCACCCATGCGCGAGACTCGAGGGTAAACGAAGCAAGGGGGCGGGGGGTTCGGGAAAGGCGACGAAGGCAACGTGCGCTGAGGATGCAAAAATAGGTTTGGATAAACGACAGCGGTGAGCTGAGTGCCAAATCTGCCCAGCCGATTTGACATTCGGAACACTGCGCTTCAGAGTTGGGGATCTTGAAAGCCAGGGCAAAATGTGAATTCACATCGCGGGGGAAAGCAATATGTGAGTTCACATTTTGAGAAAAAAGGCAAATGTGGATTCACAGTTTGGAAAAAAGGAAATGTGAATTCACATGTTGGAATTTGGTGTTGGAGTATGTATGCAAGGGCCAGAATGTGAATTCACATGTTGGGACAAAGGGAGATGTGTAGGGAAAAAGGAACATGTGAATTCACATGTTGGGAAAATCGCGGGACTCATTTCCAATCTGTCCTGGGGGTCGACAAGTCATCGTTTGAGAACACACACGATCATCAGTCGCACAATCAAGACACACTTGCACGCCACTTCTCCGCCCAACGCGCAATATGCAAGAACCCCCGCATGCATGAACGATAATGGATGGACGGCGCGTTTGCCCACGAACGACCGGCCCTCAATGAACGCCAACATTGGATGCCAGTCGTACCCGATCACATACATGAGCGGTACATTGAGCATACATGGGCCATTCAGCCCCCATTGAAGACCCCCTGTTGCAGACCCTCTCTTTCACCCTCCAATGATGGGCACACCCCTCTCGTGCGGCGAGACATCTCCGGTCTCACAATCAGAGTCAGCATTTCACGGCGGTGGCTTGGACTTCATGGCCTTGGGGGCACGGGGGGCCTCTGACCTCGGGAATCTTGGCTTTGGGCGACTTGCCCACGCGGGCGCGCCTGGCAGACCCGGAGGTCCTGGGCGACCTGGAGGCTCTCGGAGACCTGGGGCGCCCTGGGGGTGACTTTTCATCTTGCGGGCCACCGCGACCGCCGACGCCGGCCTCCGCGCGACGCTCCTGGGGGGGGCATGGCGCGCCCCGGGAGGAGCAGGCCGGCGAGGGGCAAGGCAGCTGGCCGCTATAGTTGTGGATGCCATGGCAGTGGGCACTCTAGCAGTCCTATCATGGAATTATAATGTGTTTAACATGTGTAAAGCATGTTCTAGAAAGGTGTCAAACATGGTTTGCATATCCAAAACATGTTTGAACCATGTCTTAGACATCTGGGAAGTATTTGGCAGCATGCTTCCTCTCCAACAATCGACTTCCATAACGCTGTGGCGGTGCTTCCGCACGATTGGCAGGGGTTGGAGGGCGGAGGCGCTGCGGCAGAGGCCGAGTGTCGGCGCGTGCCGCGGGAAGAGAGGCAGAGAGAGACGAAGCAAGAGGATGAGAGAGTAGGAGAGAGGATGAGCTCATCAGAGAATGGGAGGTAGGGGAATAGCGAGGAAGAGAAAGGAAAGGAGAAGCGAAGAAGAGAAAGGAAAGGAGCTGCGCACACATATGTATACATACATACATACATA
This sequence comes from Prorocentrum cordatum, assembly GCA_963575745.1. Classification (NCBI taxonomy): domain Eukaryota; class Dinophyceae; order Prorocentrales; family Prorocentraceae; genus Prorocentrum; species Prorocentrum cordatum. Next base: position 1,030,423 of record CAUYUJ010015060.1, read on the forward strand.
CATACATGCATGCATGCATGCATGCATGCATGCATGCATGCATGCATGCATACATACATACATACATACATATATATATGTGTGTTTTTGTATAGATGTATACATATACATGTGTAGATCGGAAGAAAAACCGAGAGAGCGAGAGAGAGAGAGAGAGATAACGAAAACGAAAACGTGAGAGGGCGTAAGAAACGGAATACAGCGGAAGAGAGCGGCAGAGAGCAGAAGAGATCGGAAAAGAGCAAGAACATAACGGATGAAAGCGGGCGAGAGCGGGAAAAAAACGGAAGAGCGCAGAAGAGATCGGAAGAGAGCGGACGAGAGCGGGAAAAGAGCGGACATCATGTTGCCAGTCAATTGCTGGCAGCCTACGGATCAAAACAAACACAAAAGGGGGACATCCTTGCCAACCATCTGCTGGCAAGAGAGCGGAAGTGAAAGGAAAAGAGTGGGAGAGAGCGGAACCTGCGGAGGAGAGCGGAAGCCAACGGAAATAGAGAGGCTGAGAACAGAAGAGAACAGGAGAGAGCGGAAGACAACGGAAGAGAACGGACAAATGCGAAAGAGAGCGGAAAGGAGCAGAAGAGAGCAGACTAGAGCGGAAGACAGGAAAAGAACGAGGAATAGATATGATAGGAAGGGAACGGCGAAGATGAGGGATAATGAGGGCGGGTGGGAGACGAGAGGAGGTGACGACCCCCCCGCGCGAACGCTGCCCCGGTTGCACTGTCCATCCCGGGAGCGCGGTGCCCTACCGGGCCCCAACATCAGAGCCCCTCATGGGGCAATTTTGCGACCGCAAGGCCATCCATGACGGTCTCGGAGGGCCCAAATTGAAAATGATTAGTGCCGGTGATATCTTCTCCTCCTCCTCCTACTTCATCTCCTCCCCCTCCGCCTCCTCCTGCTCCTCCTCCTTCTCCTCCTCCTCCACCTGCTCCTTCTCCTCCTCCTCCTCCTCCTCCTTCTCATCATCCTCACCCTCCGCCTCATGACGAGCCTCACCCTCATCATCGCCCTCCTCATCGTGAAGGTCGATGCTGCACACAAGGATTCAACCTGGGGCTAGAAGTTAAAAAGCAACGGCCACGAGGGGGAGAGAGGGGAGAGGGGGCGGAGGACCGCGCAAGTGGAAGTGCTGTCCTCCTCCTCTTCCTCCTCCTACCCCCCCTCTCTCCATCGCCGCCCTCGTCCTCCCCCAGGGGGGGGGGGTCTCGTTGTCAGCACACGGCGCGTCGCCTGCCGAGCGGGGCCCGCAGCGCTCCCCGAGGCGGTGCCTCCGCCCAAGCATACAGAGGAGCAGAGAGAGGGCTGGCGAGGAAGGGATGAGGGGCTGCGGAGGAGGAGGAGTGCATCACGTCCCGGAAAAAAAACGTGATTGTTGTTGCTTCGGTTTCAACCGAGCCGGGCCCAGCGAGGCCCACCACCACCGGAACCAGAGCAAACCGGAGCTCATGGAAGTGTAGCACAGCGCCTGGGGAGTGCCTGCGCGAGAAGGGGACGCCAGCGCCGCCGTCGGGTACAGAATCAGAGGGCAGCCCCTGAAGAGGGAGCTGGTCGATTGCAGCGTGATTCAGTAGTAGTGGTCGGCCCCGCCGGGGCGCACTCGCAGCAGCTTCATCATTCCAGCCCGATCGTCCCACATCCTCAAGCTTCCCCTCTCCGACTCTCTGTTCTCTTAAACATGAACCAGAGTCCCTACTCTTGCTTCTCTCTTCTTCCTCATCATCCTCGCTCTCCTCTTCTTCCTCCTTCTGGTTTGCCCACTCATCAACCGTCATTCCTCGTCCACGTGGTCCTCGTCCGGCTCCTTGTCGTCGTCCACCGCCCCAACATCACCCCACTTCTCTGATCCTCTTCCCCCTCCTTATTCCCTCGTCCCCCTTCCCATCCTCCAGCACCTCGTCCTCCTTGTTGCCTTCTTTCCCCTCCTCACTCTCACCACTCTCTTCCCCCGCCTCGACCTCCCTGCCCTTGCCCTGGTGGTCACCGACTTCAGCATCCGCCTCCCACCCCTGGCCCTCGCCCTCCCGCCCGCCTCCTGACTCCCCACCTCCTCCGCCCACTCGGCCTCACAGCTCCTCCCTCCTTCTCCCTGCCACCTACTCCTCCCTCTTTCTCCTCCTCCTCCTGTCCATCCTGCTCCTCCTCTTCCTCCTCCACCTCTTCCTCCCCCTCCTCCTGCCGTCTCCCTCCACCCCTCCCGATTGCGCAATCCCGCCCGCGATTCCTGCTGTCCCTCCGATCTGCCGCTCTCCCCCTCTGCCCTCTAATTGCCCTCCCCCTTCCTCCCCTCTGCACCCCGCTCCCCCCTGCCGCGCCCATGCCTCCTCCCTCCATACGGGAAGTGGAGGGGAGGACGGCAATCCAGAAACTATAGAAAAAAGTATTGGGAGTCCTTGGATTCGTGCCTCGTTATCTGCCTGCCGCCCCTGGGCGCCTTCGTCCCCCCCTCCCGACTTGATCACCCATCCTCTCCCCCGCCTGCTCGCATCCCTCCGATCCCCCGTTCCCATTCTCCGCCCCCGCCTCTGCCCGTCCCGCTCCAGCGCCTCCGCGTGCGCCTCCCCGTGCCCCGTCCCCGTCTCATCTCCACCCAGGCCGATCCCCCCTGCCCCCCTTTCCCCACTCTTCCTCATCACCCATGTGCTCAGAATGCCTCTACAACTCCCACCCTCCTCCTCCTCCTCCTCCTCCTCCTCCTCCTCCTCCTCCTCCTCCTCCTCCTCTTCCTCCTCCTCACCACATCACCGTCGTCAATCGTCATCGTCGGCATCATCCCACTTCTCTTCCAATCCCTTCGCCTTTCTTCCGCCACCCACTGTGGTTAGCCCGGCTGTCCTGCGAGGAGGAGGAGGAGGAGGAGGAGGAGGAGGGGATTACCACGGGGATGATCGCAACTGAGGCGTGGTGATCTGGGCACGCGCACGAGTGCCATAATCAGAGAGGAGTCTCTCAGAGCCAAGCGATGGCTGCAGACCGACAGACTGAACGCCCATCCGAACTCCAGCACACAAATGGCAGGCGGAGCCTTTGAATCAAGTACAGATTGCCGACGCCCGCCATGATAATGCTGACGATGGACAAGGCGTTGAACGTGGCGAAGGCCCACTGCAGCAAAGGATTGCTCGTTCTCACTTGCCATGTGCACTCGGCATGCCATCTCAGCGCTCAACCATACAATTCGAACACAACCACGTGCAACGATATTCAAATGTGACGAGCTAGAATATCCGCTCAAAGCTGCCCGGCTAATTTGGCGAGAACTCGCATGCATGAGCGTTCAGGATCGGCTTCTCTTTGGTAAGACGCAGAACATTCGTCCGAAGACGCGCTGCCACGGCCCCAGCAAAACTCGGCAAGGCTAAGAATCGAGGGCTGCCCTGCGCCCGGACATGAATCCAGGCGTGAACATGTTCTGACTTTTCCATCTCGTGGGCCCTGGAGCTCTCGACTCCTCCCCTGAGGTCTTCCGAGCTCTCGACAGGTTCTCCAAACCCGATCAATTTCGACGTCCCCAGGCATCGAACACACTTGCCGATAGCCGAAACCCACGAAATGTCAGGGATCGGGATCAATCATCCGTCGGAGGTCTGGGACCCCTGAAGCCTCCAGAGGTCTGCAGAAGCATCCGTAGACCCAGGGCGCCAAAATGCTAAGACTGAACATCATAAATATCTAAACACCTCTGAATACAGCATATGCCCAAGCATCCAACGATGCGATTGATTCAACCAGCGGGCCCTATGCCAAGGCCTCGAACCCTCCCTCAGGATCATGCTTTAGACATACACACACAGTTGTCGGTCCCAGGGACCATAAACAGCTTCTGGGAGCCGAAATCGAGGGAGAAGGTGAGCATGAGAAGTCAACACATCTCGAGTAACACGCGTCGTATTTCAGACTGAGCGTGCTACTCATTCGCCTGTTGCACAAAAGCCTGCGATCTCAAAATGTTCAACGCGCTGATGGTGTCGTCCGACCGGCGTGACACTGGTACAGCCTCCCTGCTACCACGAGGAACACGGAACGAGCACCGGAGTGGGCTTTTCCGGCGACGGCGGCGAGCCTCAGCCACGCCCAGGTCCTTCGACCCAGGTCTGGTAAGCGGCCTGCAAACCAGAACATCTTCCCCCCCCTTAGCCCAGAGCGCTCCTCAGCTTTAGGTCGGGCATGTCCCCCTACAGGGGGATTTTGGGCGAAGACTTCAAAATACCCCAAACCTACCCCAAACATGCTCAAACATAGTCAAAAACGAGTCCCGGACTATTCTTGGACTATTCTTGGATATTCCACCTGTAGAGGGACAGGCACAACTGAACCTTACCTTCAGCGCCTGATTTGTTTGGTGTCCTTTTTGCCGAGGCACGACTTGGAGTGTCCTTTTAGGGCCCCTCTCCGCGCGCTCCGGGCGCCCTCGGGCTCTCCTGGGCGCGGCCAGGACTTGACGCGTGACTGTCTCGAGAGTCCCAAGACCTTGCTGTCGCTCGGACGTCCATTCCCTGTGCGTTTCTCGGTTTTGTGCGTGTGTTTCTTGCTCGAAGATCCAGGATGCTCTTCGATGGTCCTCGCCGCGAAAAAATGCACACGTCCGAGCGATGCCAAGAGACGGGCACAGAGGGCCCCAATGAGCACCCCAGCACGGTCCTCCAAGAGGCCGCCGAGTCGGCCCCGGAGCCGACTCCGAGGCGCCCAAGATGGCTTCCAGACGGCCCGGGGAGGCCCCCGAGACGCCCCAGGCGAGCCTCCTCGAGAGGTCCCCGACGAGCCCAAAGCAGACGCAACACATTGGATTTGATCCGATGGCCCTCGGCGCGGGCGCCACCGCTGGGGCCCCAGGAGGCAGCCAAGCGGGCGTCCTCCGCTCATCCCCACCCCTGCGGCCATCTCGGAGGGCCAGGCGAGACGACGGCGGCCCTCCACTGGCCATCGCGCTATCGCTCGGACGTCCATTCCCTGTGCTTTTTGCGGTTTCGTGCATGGGTTTCTTCGCCACACGATCGAGGATGCTCCTCGATGGTCCTCGCCGAAAGAACAACGCACACGTCCGAGCGATGCCAAGTCCATTGCGTTTTCCGTCATTCCTGGGCCTCCTCGAAACTTCTCGCCGCGACGGCTTGATCCGCCTCGGAAGCAGGGTCGGGATGGGCCTCTGGAAGGCTCCAGGGGCCGATCCTACACCCTGCGAAATGCTTAAGAAATCATGGGTTAAGAAATTCATAGTCTCAGAATTTGAATAAAAACCCAAAACTTCTATCAAACTCATAGGATTTACATTGAAACATTAAGAATAATCGAGACTCTGGCCGAAAACGTAAGTTTTCTTAAGCATCGCCTAAGGTGTAAAGCCGCCGTCCCATCAGCTGGCCCCTCTCCGACCATTGTGCTACCAGAAGGGAGGCTGAACAAGGAACGAGGCCACCAGCAAGCTGCCCCGACCTGGATCTGAGGAGCGGGCCCAGAAACCAGAGTCTCCCCCGAAACCCGATTGGCCCTTGTTGAGGCGCCCTGGCCGAAGGCTTGGCAAGCCCATGGCGATGACAAATTTGTCCTGGGGACGTCGCGCAGAAGCCGGGCAAACTCTTACAATCGGCACCCGGAGAGGGCAATGTCAGGCCCAGGGACAGGGATGTCGCAGATGCATTGGCGACGGCGATGCATCGGCGACGTCGGCGATGCATCGGCGCAGTCGGCGTGGAGAAAATCGGGCTCCGCATCGGGCTGCATCGCCAATGCATCGGCTATGCGGCGCGACTCTCCGACCCGTCTGCTCGGACCCCACCTGGGAAGCTTGGAGAAAACGATACGACTCAGGCTGGTAATATGTAGGTTCAGGAATCGGAAACGCTTGCCCATGCTAGCCAGCGCGGGCCTCAGACAGTGTGCTTCCAGCAGCATGCGGTGCACAATCTGTGGAACAACCTACGTGGTGCAGAAGCACAAGCATGAGTCGGCGTTGAGCGAGGGGGGGGGGGGGAGTGAGAAGGAGAAGGCCTTCTCAGAAGGCTCGGCAGTCCCCCGGCCTGCTGAGAAGTCTTCTGAGCCTTCCTCGATGACACCGAAAACTCCTCAGAAGGCGCGAGGGCTTCTGAGAAGTCCCGCCGCCTCCTGAGAAGGCCTTCCTCCTTCTCCCTTCCCCCCCTCGCTCGTGACCGAGGTTAGCGCGAGGAGCGGTACGATCGAAATGGGCACAGGATCAGGGGGACGTAAGACCTGGGTACAGTGGACTCGGAAATCCCCGACGAGGTCGTCAAAAAAATGACGAGGCCGGGCCTGCATTTTGACGAGGCCTCCCGCTGCAGACATCCCACGAAACTCCTCCTCGTCAAAATCCGAGGCGCGGTCGTCAAAAAACGATGGCGAACCCGAGTCCCGGCAAACCCGGGTCTTACGCTCCCCCGACAGGAGAACGGGGGCCGAAGGCCGGCGGCAATCCGTCAGCGGGCCGTTTTCTTCTGGTCTCCGTCGGGGGCCGCTTCGTGGCCGAGGCTCGCAGGGGCCAGATCAGCCTCAGGTCGGGCGCGTCCCCCCACAGAGGGATTTCCGAGGGAGGCTTAAACGCAGTCAAAACATATTCAAGCATGATCCAACACTACTCACAAATCGTCCCCAGACTATGTTCTCTATTTTTGAAGATTCCTCCTGCAGAGGGACAGGCCCGACTTAAGATTAGCTTCTTCGTTCTTGATTCAGCGCCCCCCTGTATGAGCAAGATGGCAGTACCCATCCACGCCAGGAGAACTGTGGCCCCTTTGGTCGACCCGCCCGTCGCCCAGTGAGGATACACGCTGCCCCCCTCGGATTTCTCGCAGCGACCGATTCCGCCTGGGGGGGTCGGGCAAGCGGCGCTGAGGAGCCCTGGCCCACGGGCAGGCCTGACCGTGCGGCCGCAGGGGCAGGGAAGGGAAAAAATGGAGACGAAAACGAAGACCTACATCACTTCCTGCCCATGCTGAACTAGGGGGAAAACAAACCTACCTCGCTTTTGACCACCCTCGCTTCCAAGAGATACCAAGCGATGCCAAACTACGGCCTGTACTGGTCAGGCCGCTTGACGAGGAGGCACGTGGTATGACTTGGTTCTGCCTGGAAGCGAAAGCGGGGTAGGTAATTCACGCTCTGATGAACAACCTTCGCTGTGGCGGCCAGTCCGCGGGCGTGGCCCGCGTGGCATGAGGACAGAGACGGCCAGGAGGGGTGTGTGGGGGGTCCGCGCGTCGTGGCCCGAGGCACGTGCGCGGACGAGGGGGGCCGGAGGCTGCGCGGCACAAACAGCAGGGGGTCAGGAAATCTGGGAGATGTACAGGCCCTGGCCATTCGGGGATGGACAGACCCCCCTTTAGCAAAACGTGGTTTAGTGAAAACGACCTGAGGCCCAAACCTGGCGGGCGCAAGCCTGGAAAACAACGGCCACGGCGCCCTCTCGAAAACCGAAAACGGACAATTCACTAATCGACGTGTCACTGTTGGGGGTTCTGTCACTGTTGGGGGTTCAGCGCCGCCGACCTTCGTTGAAGCAAGGGCTCGCGGACTCGCTGTTCCAAGACCCGGGCGCCGCACGAAAGCACAAAGTGGCGGCCGCCTTGTCTGTTCTCTTCGGCGTCTGCAGGTCAATTCTGCGGACCGTCGACAAACGACGACTCAGGATGACGTGCCTCATCCGCGGAAGGGGCCGAGAACCACGGTGGTGCCCGCGGCATACGATGACTCTGCCGAACTGAATCCCCAGTGCTGGCGCGATACATCGGATTACCACCGAAGCCAGGCAAAACATCGGGGCCTGCACTGTGCTGGGCACAGTGATGCCGGCGACCACCAAGGGAGAGATGTTGGACCCGCCGCTGGGCGTCTGCGGCGGGGTGGGCTGGGCAGAGAGCGGCAACTCTGCGCGGGCAATGGCAATCAGAGGAGCCCCAAACACCACTGCCGCACAATCACCACCGCCACCACCACGAACACGACGGTTCCCTCCACCCATAGGACGCAACAGGACATCAACAATAATTGTTTTACTCCGCCGGCCCCTCTGGGTTTCCAAGCGTGTGAGATTCTCCCCCTGCGAACCACCCCCCCAAGACCCCAGACCGGAAAGTTGACGCCCTTTCCCCCGCCTCATTACGCCGACCCCCGACCGAACTCACCACGGGGGGTCTGAACCTCCCCGGGCCCCCTGTGGAGCCCAAACACAGCCCCTGAGGCCTCCCACGAGGCCCCCAAGACGGTCAAAGAGGGCCCCGAGTCGCCGAGAGATCGTTCCAAGACGCCCAAAATGGCTTCAAGATAGCCCGAGATGCCTCCAAAACACCCCAAGAGGCCTCCAAGAGGCTCCCGAGGGCCCCAAGAGGCAAAGTAGGTAATGGGAGGATTGAAACGTTTTCGCACTTGTTGTTTTTCGACGCTCCATGACGGCCCGAGAGGCCCCCAAGACCACCCCAAGAGCTCACGAAGCCTCCAAGAGGGCTAGGAAACCTCGAAACTGATCCAACAGACCCCCGAGAGGCCTCCCACGAGATCCCTGCGAACATCCCATAGGGTGCATACCCACAACCCAGGCACAGTGGATGGATGGGCCGAAGCCATTCGATTATTAGATACGCAGAGGGAGCGCCGAACTGATCCACGGTCGCGTTCACGACCGAACGTAGGGCACCAGTCGAACGTCGTCATCGCCCTCCCTCTGGCCTCATAAATAGACACGGGGTCGGCGGATGTGGCGAAGCCAGTTGAATCCACGTCCGGAAGAGACGCGTTTCCAGAGGCAGGTCCGCAGATTCTGTAGTGCAATGGATCCATTGTACTCAATGACTGCACAAATCTACCTATTGCACTGTTTTGCAATACTATGTCTCCCCCCCTAACCCCCCCCTGGAGTCGCGCCACTTCCGTCGACCCAAGCGTGACGGACCCCTTTTTCGGCTTCGAAGCCTGCAAGAACCGATAGAAAATCAATCATGTGGGCCCCTGCAGCCTCTTTGGGGTCCAAGAGTGCGTCAAGACGGCTCAAGATGGCCCCAAGTCGGGTCAAAACGACCCCAAGACAATCCAAGCTGGCCCCAAGAGTGCCCAACAGGCTCTCAAGAAGGCACGAGAGGGCCCTAAGAGGACCCCCAACAGCGCTCCCAGAAGCCATACTTATTGTTTTCTCACTAAGTTTTAGACAAATTTAACGTTCTCGTCTTTTCCCATCCGTGAGTGTCCATGACGGCCCAAGCAGCCTCCACACACCCGCGCACTTCCCATCCGCACCCACGCACGCTTCCCATCATTAAAGAGGCCCTGGGACACACAAATAACTATACACAAATAACAAGATTCCCCATACATTCTCACATGTTCTGGGTTGTCGTCTTCCCCCCGATTCGCATATTTCCCAATAGTTTCTTGGGAATCGACGATTCGTTGTGTCTGCGTGTTTTGTTCCTCTCCTGAATCACATCCCCTCTTCCCCCATCCCCGCTCTGGCTCTCCACCCCCACGGACCGTCTGGTCCAGGGTTCCCTCTTTGCCTCTCCACGCTGCACTTGGATGCCCGACCAGGGGGGGGCACGTGTCCTCCCGGTGCAAACCGCAAGCCCCGCCGCCCTCGTCGTCAGGGTCGCCGCTGGGACCCGCCGCCTCCACAGCAACGACCAGCGCAGCTTCTCCGCGCGGACCAATCCCTCGTTCATCCTCGTCGGGTAGCAGCTCATCTGGGAATTCGTCTTGGACGCCCAGCGCTGCGGCAGCCTAGGCCCTGGCCTGAAAATTCCGTGGTTTTCCTGCCGGAGATCGAACCTCAACCTGCGCCATTTCGAGCCGATCGTCGGCCTTGCGTTTAGCCCGCTCTTCGTGGCGCTTCTTTTGCCGTTCGATCACCTCCTTCCTCTCTGTCAAGTTCGGCCCTCGCTTCTGCCCTGCGATCAACATCAAGTGCAAAACTCTCCTGCGTTTCGAACCCTGCTCTGATTGACAACAGAAAATTAGTCAACACCTCAAACTTAGCCTTCAATTCCGATGCATGTCGTTTTTCTGTCACCACGGCTCTACGCCCAGCCTGATCAGACCTTCCGTGACCTCCGTCTCCCATCGCCCTCATGCGACGGAGCTCTGCTTCCCCGCGACTTCCTTCATGGCCCTTGTTTATGTCTCGACCTCTTTCCCGCCATCGCTCGGACGTCCATTCCCTGTGCTTTCTTCGGTTTCGTGCATGGTTGTTTCGCCAAGTGATCAAGGATGCTCCTCGATTGTCCTCGCCGAAGGAAAGATGCACACGTCCGAGCGATGCCAAGCTTTGCTCGCGCATGACATTCAATTGCGGACTCCAGCGTCGCAGTGGCCCCTGCAGCGCGAGCTGCGCTGCGCCGTGCTGTCGGCGCGCCGCCTCGCGCGAGGCAGCGGCAGGGGGCAATTTGCCAGTTGGCCTTGCGCTGCTCCCGCGGCGGCCTCTCCACCGCTCGCGGCGGTCCGAGCGCCCGCTTGCTGAACGATTGCAGCCGTCGCTGAGCCTTCCTTGTTAGGTTGGCGTTCTCGGCGCGAGGCCACTGCGGTCTTAGAGCAACGATCGTTTCCTCTGCCTTTGAATCTCTTCCTCGCCCAAGCGCACGGTAAAGAACTCGTGCTGAATCCTGAACGCGTGCTCCCGCCTGAGGTGTTTCGCGCGTTCCCCTGGCCTCGGCCATCTCTACTGCGCGACATTTGGCGATTGCGGCCTCGGCGATGCGGAAAGCGTCTTCGGCTCCCAAAGTTCGAAAGGCCATCGCAATATTCCTGGCGCCCCTCAGACGACGCCCAGCATCCACGCGAGCTTACATATCTTGCACTGCTGCAGCTTCGACTCTTTCTTCGGATGCCCCCAAGTCGAATCTGGCCTTGCCTTCTTCCGCGCAGTGTCGTTCCGATTTAACTGCGTCTGGCGGATCTGTCCTTCGAGCTGTTCTTGCATCCGAGCCACGGCGCATACTGCCTCTGTTTGGTGGGCAACTTCCCATACGGCTGGCCTCATTGCGAGAAAATTGTGTGCCGCTTGCTCACTGCATTTTCCGCATCGGAAATTGATGTTGCACTTTCCGCACGTTCCTGAGCATGCATTCAACACGAGCTTTTGGAATTTCCCCGACTGCCCAGAGCAACGGTTCTCAGCAACGGCGGCATATTGGTCCGTCTGGCTCCAGTCCCTTCAAGTGACATCCGACGTTGTGGTCAACTGCATCATCCTGATTCCTTCCCTCGCAGAAGTAGACCTGTCACTCCTCCATAGCAATTCCGTCCCAGAGCTCAGGGCCGACGCGAGGTGCCTCTGTCCCCTACTTGAGATCTCGCAAGTGTGGACGGCAGGTGTGGCCTCGCATTACGAGACCCACGTTTCTTCCTTGGGGCCGTCCCCCTCGAACAGTATTGGTAGGAAGCGGCGCAGAGCCGTCGGAAATACTACTGTTACCCACGCTCGTTGGAGGGTTTCCGCTGGGTGACTGATCTGGACCGTCAAATACTGGACCGTCAAATCCTACCTCTATGATTTCGGTCATCGCATCCTCGGTTTCAATATCAGGGTGCGTCTCAAGGTTGGTCCCATGCGCTATGACGCAAACTCCAGGTGAGGCAATCATACCGTCTCCTGACGACAAAGCGTCACCCTTCGTACGAACGATTAATTTTGATTACCAGGTGCAATGTTTGTTGGGTTCGCCCGGCATGTCTGGACATGATGGACATGCCCAATCCTTGTTCAGAATGGTGAAGAGACTCTCCCCAGACATCCAAGGTCTTCTCAGGGTCGTGGGCCTTGCTATCCTTCCTGGCGGTCACATATAGTTCACATCTGGGACAACTCCCCCGCTTAGGGCCTTTTCGATGGGACATTTTAAAGTTTCTTCTTGCATTTGAGAATCACCACATGCGCCTCGATTCGTCTCGTCGCAGTTCCTGTGATCGCCAGGGCGCACATCGTGAGTGTCTCTATCCACCATACATGTATCTGCTCATACTCCATATCTCGCCATGTAGTCTGCACTCCATGGCGATCGAGCGAATCCTTCCTCTCATCTCTTAATTCAGGGGATCTCCTCTCATGAACCCTGTGGATGGATGGTCCCTGAACGATGCTGTGCGACATGGCGGCAATATTCCAGCAAGCAGATATCGAGATTTGAGAGATGCGTGCGCGCTGCACATGGCGAGCGCCCCGTTCGATCCAAGCAAGTGGGTCCTCACAAACTATCCGAGGCAAACGTTCGATCCAAGCAAGTGGGTCCTCACAAACTATCCGAGGCAAACGTTCGATCCAAGCAAGTGGGTCCTCACAAACTATCCGAGGCAAACGTTCGATCCAAGCAAGTGGGTCCTCACAAACTATCCGAGGCAAACGTTCGATCCAAGCAAGTGGGTCCTCACAAACTATCCGAGGCAAACGTTCGATCCAAGCAAGTGGGTCCTCACAACCTATCCGAGGCAAACGTTCGATCCAAGCAAGTGGGTCCTCACAGACTATCCGAGGCAAAACGTGCGCGGCGTCGCGCGAGTGGATGTGTAAAAAAGAGGGCGGATGGGACGATAAGAAACGACTCCCTTCGTGGCTGCTCCGTCGTTCCTCCCCCGTCTCCTCCCCCTTCCTCCTTCCTCCCCCTTCTCCTCCCCCTCCCCCTCCCCCTTCTCCTCCCCCTCCCCCTTCTCCTCCCCCTTCCTCCCCCTCCCCCTCCCTCCTTCCTTCCTCCCCTGCTTCCACCGTTCCTCCTTCCTCGTGGCCCCCTCCCTCCTTCCGGAGGGGCTGTACGAACCATGGCCCACGTCAAGGAACATCAACTCACAATTGGCAGTCTGTTATTCAGAGCGCGTGCAGCTCCGATCGTCTCTAGGGTCCAAAGGCCCGAGCTCCGCCCACGGGCCGTCCCATTAACGGGGAAAACATGCCTCCCCTCCTCCCTTTCCCCCCCCCCCTACACCTCCCCCTCCTCCTCCTCTTCTGCCTCCCCCCTGTCCTCCTCTTCCTCCTCCTCCTCACGCTCCTCCCACCCGCCCCCAGCTCTCTAACCTTCCACATCCCTGCCACGTCTTCTCTTGCCTCTCGCGCCTTCCTTGTTGTCGCGGGCCCTCGTCCACATCGCCCTCATCCCGTCGTTCCGCCCGCTGCTTGCTGGCTATCTACATCGCTGTCTCCACACACAAAGGTGGTCGTCGTATTCGACGTCATCCTCCATTCAACATTGGCTTCGACATCCCTTATGGATTGGACGACAGAGCGAGACACACTCACTTCACTCAGCATGAAGTCTAACATCCTTACATGAACCCCTACCTTTCGTCTACACATCCCTCCGCTGCAAGGCGGTACTGCAACATGCACATTGCCACATCGCAGCTGCTGACACGCACTTACCAGAGACAGCAGACAATAGAGGGCGGTAGTGCCAGGTTGCTCAGCAACACAATACACAAGATCAGGTGAATCAGCAACACCTTCGCCGATATGATCGACATATTTGAGAGCGCGCGTTGAACAAACCGAAAGAAATAAACTAATTAGACGATACGCAGAAGAAGTAACAACCGCTTGTTTTTGGTAATTCGCGTTCCTGTCGCCTCCTCTCCGTGTCAATCTCATCCATTGGTAGACCAATACTCTTTGGATCAATCGTCAAATCAGAACTCCTCGAGTTCTGGCCTCCTCCCCGCCCTCCTGCCACCAACCCTGTGGCCTCCTCCTCCTCCTCCTCCTCCTCCTCCTCCTCCTCCTCCTCCCTCACTCGCTCCCATCCGTCATCATACCTCCTACATTCTCCGTTGGCATCCACTGACATGCGGGGAAGCGGGTCCAGTTTCTCCCGTGGCAAATTCGCCATCCCATCTTTTTGGACAGCCACGGGTCCAGGTCATGGGGGCCCATGGCGAGGGCCCCTACAACACTGGGCCCCGTTCCCTGAACACCCCTTCATGGACATCGGAAGAACTCTTCCCTTGAGGCGTTTCGCCCAACAGATTCAAATAGTCGAACAACGACAACCGGAAGAGCCCCGCAAAAGGGGAACGGGGAGCCTGAAGACGTCAGGAATGGCAGCCGTTTCGCGTGAGACGTATCCAAACACCGTGCTGTCGCCTCAGTGCCGGCTGCATAATGGTCTGGACGACCACGACCCTGTGTCCCCCCACCGTGCCGGCACGGAGCGGACGTGTCAGAGTGCCTGCTACGGTCTGGCAGGTTGCTGCAGCCTTCTGGGGCCGCTCCGCCCTGCTACGCGCGGGGTCTGCAGACCCCTATTGGCATTGCGATCCCGTGCTCGCTTCGGCCTCCGAACGTGCAAGATGCCCTCTCCAAGACGGCCCGAGATGACCCAAGATGGCCAAATATGGCCCAAGACAGTTCAAGAGGCTCCCAAGACGGCCTCGAGATAACTCAAGGGGCTCCCAAAACGGCCAAAGACGGCTCCAAGAGGCCATCCAGATTTTCCTGGGGAGGTCGGTTTTTAAGGTTATCGCCTGTTTGGGCTTCCGACCGCCCAAGACGCATCCAAGATAGCTCCCACACAGCCTGTGGGGCCCCCAAAAGGGCCCCAAGTCGACCCCAAAGGACGCCAAGGTCGCCCAAGAGGATCCCAACATGGCTTCAAGACGGCCCTGAAGTGCTCCAAGAGTGAACGGGGGCGGCCCAGAGAGGCCCCCGAGACGGCCTCCAAAAGCGTCAGACGGGCCAATCGCCTCCCTAAGACTACCCAGGAGGCTTCCATCGGCGGTGGACAAACCTCCCTTTAGTAAACCTCCCCTTAGGGAAAACGGCCTAGGACCGAAACCAACGGACCTGGACCCGCAAAAATGACGGCCGCGACGGCCTCTCGCGAACCGAAAACGGCCAATTCCTGAATCTACGCGTCAGGGCAGGAGGTCTATCAACCTCCGATCCCAGTAGGCCCCCGAGAAGTCCCAGGATCCCCCCCCCGAAAGGCCCCCAACAGGCCCTCCAGGACGCTCCCAGGAGACCCCAGGAGGCCCCAAGAGGGGGGGCGCCGCTGGATGCCCCGAAAAGGAGGGGGGGGTCTCGAGAAGGAGGAGGAGGAGGAATAAGAGGAGTTACGGAGTTCCGGATATTGCGACCGTGTCGATTACGTATTGACTTACAAAGCACGAACCGCTCTTCTGGCCTTGCCAGCTTTATGTAAGCTTTAGGCCACACCCCCCGTTCGACATTCGTCAGACGATGTTCGTCAGATAATCAGCGCGATGACCTGCAAGTCTGCCATCGCACTTCCTTACGAGTTGGGCCAACTGTTGGGCCGGAGAACATCCACAGGTGCCACAGAACCAAATCCCCAACCCAGCGTGAAACTGTAACGTGTGAGATTCATCAGCCCACCCCCCACAGATGGGCACCCTGCAACAGGGGGGCGGCCTGAAAATTACGCCATCTATAGCCCTCAGGTCAAAGCACGGGGTATCCGACCAAATCTTTCGCCTAGATTGGGTCGTCGTGCTCCTACACTTCAAACAAGAGAGCCCGTTTTCAAACAACGTATTTAGGGTCGAATACTCGTTGCACACCACAGGCGCGGGTGACCTGGGCCCACGATTCCTGACTCGGGTTCCTCGGGGCTCCTCGGCCGCCAGGGCCTGTTCGGCTTTTCAAGTTTCCAAGGTGGCAAGCAACATTCGCATGCGGACAGCGAAAACCATGGTCTTGTTCGTGAAAACCTTAGTCCTGATGTAAGCAGGGGTGCGCACCGCTCTGGCAGCGGCTTCGGCCAGCTCATCTGCGGCCGCGTTCCCCACAGTCAAATACAAAGGAGCTTCACCCTGGACGACATCCCGAGCTTCTTGATGGGAATGAACAAAGACCGTGCAACACATATCTGGCTTTCTCTTGAGAACCTGACCTACCTGGTGCCACAAATCCGCGTTCTCCCCATCAGGGGCGAAAGCTCGGCTACAAAACCACCCAGAACACACACTGGAATTATCAGTGGTGTATATCACTACTCCGTCGGTGCCGATCAACGCTGACAGGAAACTGTAAAACTCACCCCTGGCTGATGTCTGTTGGGGTCCAGGGAAGCGCCCCCACACAGAAACAACTAGCTGCATATTCTCGGAAATAAAAACATGTGCTATGCCGCATCCAACTCTACGGACCGAGGGTCACTGTTATCTTCGCCCCTGCTGGCATCCCCGAAAACGCAAACGGGGGGCAACGCGGAGTCCCGACCGAAGCAGTTATCTTCAAACGCTCCGACGCCCTCGCTCCACCAAACAGCCTCTTCTTGCGGGGGCGGGGCGGCTACCCAAGACTGCGGCAGAAGGCCTCGGTGCCAGAAACATGGCTCAACCTCATGCTGCGTGTGGGCCCTCGCGACATACTCATCCGAAAGTCTGCAAATATCATGATCAGAACACTTCAAGCAACTCCAAACACGGTGGAACGAGAATTCTTTCTTCGACATCGAGCACAGGTCTGAGATGTAGGCAACTTAGATTTCTCCGACCTGCGTTCCCGTGGCCAAGCTGCTCCTGCTGCCGTTGCCAAGAGGATACCCAACGGCTGCCTGCCGTTGGGCCCCTCCTCCAATTGACGAAGAAGGGCTCGAAGTGAGAGGTTGCAGATCCCTCCCTCCATGGGAGGAGGGACCCCCCCCCATGGGAGAGGTTCACTAAGGGATGCCCCACAAGGGGGGGGGTCTCGAGGAGGAGGAGGAGGAGGAGGTGGAGGGACCCCCCCTCCGCTCCTCTCCCTGGCCCGTCGTCGGCGGATCCCCCTCCCCCCTTTCCCAATCCGTCGTCGGCAAACCTCCCCCCTCTCCCTACACCCCAGGGGAGGGGGGAGGTTCGGCCCCTCCCCCTCCCTCCCCTCTGGATTCGAAATTCGGACATCCCCCCCTCCCGGGGAGGGCTAGGGTTTCGGAGTAAAGGGGGGGAGGGCCTCCCACTCTTTTCTCCGAAACCCTAGCCCCTAGCTCCGGACGTCTACCTCCTAACTCGACCCCCCTAACCCTAACCCGGATCACAAACCCCAAACCCCTCACCCGAACACCAACCCCTTCACCTGAACCCCCTATTCCTAAAACTCACACTGACCCTCATCCAGACCCTTCCCCTCACCCTCACCCTATCCCTAATCCTAACCCTACCCTCACCCAACACCGAACTCTAACCCTAACCCTAAGCTCTAACCCCTAACCCTTATCTTCTAACCCCTATCCCCTAATCCCCCTGTAACCTTCACCGTGAATCCAAACCTAACCCTACTGCCCTAACACGAGCTCCCTTACTCCTTATCCATAACCGTAACACCCTACCCCTAACCCCTAACCCCTAACTTTAGACCTAACCCGATCCCAAATCCTATCATCCCAATCCTGAACCCCAAATTCCCCTAATCCCCCTAATCCCCGAAACCGAACCCTGACCGCTGAATTCGAACAATTATCCTAACCCGACCCCCCTAACCCTCACCCCCAACACCTAGCCCCAACCCTAACACCCTAATCCTACCCCTACCACCCTAATCCGAACCCCACGACACTAACCCTAACACCCGAACCTAACCCCCTAACCCGAATCCGAACCCTACCCCAAACCATATTACCTTCATCCCAACCCCTTACACCTAAACCTGACACAGCCCCTACCTCCCCACCCCAAGAAACAACACAACAACACCAACACCACCAACACCACCACCACCAACAGCAACAACATCAACACCACCACCACCACCACCACCACCAACAACAACAACAACAACAACAACCCTAACCCGAACCCCCGAACCCCCTAAACTTAACGCCCTAACCCTAATCCTACCAACCTGGCCCTAACCCCCTGACGCTATCCTTATCACCCTAACCTGAACCCTACCACCCAAACCCTAACTTCATGATACCAGAGAAAAAGCCCAATCATAATCTTTTTAGGGCTGTAGGGCTATAGGGCTACAGGGCTATATGGGCTCTTGGGCGCTATATGGGCTATATGGCTATATGGGTCATAGGGCTATAGGGCTATAGGGCTATAGGGCGATAGGGATATAGGGCTATAGGGCTATAGGGCTACAAGGCACCGGGCACACGGGCACCCGGCACTCGGGCACCCACCCGGGCACCGGGCACCCGTCACGCGGGCACCCGGGCACCCGGGCACCCGGGCCCGGCCACCGTCGGCGGCGAACCCGGGCACCCGGGCACCGGGGCACCCGGGCACCCGGGCCCGGCCACCGAATCGGCGGCGCACCTCACCTACCCTTAACTCCGCTAGGACCCCTACAGAGGCAAGCTCTGATTGGGGAAAAACCCGAACCCTAACCCGAGCAGCCTAATCCCAACCTCCTAAACTTGGCCCCCACCCAACCCTCCCAACCCTAACCCGACTACCCTAAGCATAATACCCTGACCCTAACCCTAACCCTATCCCCCTAAAACTGCCACCCTAACCCTAATCCTCGAGCCCGAACTCTATCACCTGAACGCTAACCCGAATCCCCACCCTACCACCCTAACCCTAAACTCCTACCCTAAACCTAGCCTGAACAACCTAGCCCTAACACTACCACCCTTGCCGTAAACCCCGAACCCCAACCGTTCTACCCTAACCCTAACGCCATAATCCTAACACCCTAACACTAACCCTAACGCCCGAAACTAACCACTCGAACCCTGACCCTTGCCCCCTAGCCTTACATCTTCTTCCCCACCCCCCTAACCCGATCCATATTCCTAACCCTCACCCTTACCCTAACCCTGACCCTAATCCTAAACCCTTATCCGGACTCTAATCCTACCTAACCCTAAGCTCTAACCCCGAACCTCTGACAACTAACCCCTAACCCCTTTATCCCGAAACCCTAACCGCAAACCCCTAATCCCCTACAAGCCTCATTCTATTCCTAAACCTAACCCTACTACCCTAACCCGAACCCGCTACGTCACAATTCCTACCCCTAGCACCCTAACCCTAATCCCATATTCCTAACCTTGGACACAATCCGAACCCTAATCCTACCATCCTTGCCCTAACCCCTTATAAACCCCCTTACCCCCGAACCCTAACCGCCTAATCCTAACCCTAACCCTAACCCGATCCCTTTAACCCGAACCCACTGACCCTAATCCCTACCCGAGCACCGTAACCCTAACCCTACCACCCTAACCCGAACCCCCATGACACTGACCCTAACATCATAACCCTAACCCTACCATCCTAACCCTAATCCCATAACTCGAACCCCAACCCTACCACCCTAATCCTGAACCCTTAACCCTAACCCCAACCCTATAATCCTAACACCCTGACCCGAACCCTAACCTACCACCCTAGCCCCCTCCCCCCCTAACCCTATTCCTAACACCCTAACCCTAACCCGAACCTGAACACTACCACCCTAACCCCCTGACGCTATCCCTATCACACGAATATGAACCCTACCACCCAAACCGTACCCCCCTAAAACCCGAATCCTAACCCGAACACCCCAATCCGAGTCCCCTAACCCTAACCCTAACACCCTAACCCTACACCCAACCCTGTCCCTAAACCCCCTAACCCTAGCCGTAACCCCCTAACCCTAACGCCCTGACCCTAACACCCTGATCCTAACCCCTTCGTCCCAACCGGACCACCCTAACCTCGGGGATCTTCTGATCCGGGTCAATCCAGACTCGGGTCCGCAGGAAACCAAACATCTGAAATGCAGGACAAAAAACTGCAATGCAGCCCTTCACAAACCCGGGTCGGCCAATTTGCGCGGCCGCCTCGCGGCCACGAGCGGCTCGCTAACCCGGGTCAGCCAGAGGGGGTCTTCGCAGGATCCGGTGCCCTGGCTGACCCCCGTTTGCACTGACCCCCGTCTCTTAGGCCCCGATACCCCTGACCCCCACGATCTCCGGCGCAGCACAGGGGAGCGTGAGGCGCTCCCCCCGCCCCCCTGTCCGGCGCAGGGGGTGGGGGGGTCTACCCCCCCGCCTTTGCACCCGGGGGGGGGGTCCGAAATGCCTCCCCCCTTTCGGGCGCAAAGGGGGGAGGAGGGGGGCCCCGAACCCCCCACCCCCCGTTTGAAACGCCCCCCCCCTTGAAATGCGGGAGGGGGGGGGTCCGTTAGCACAAGACCCCTTTAGAATTACAGGGGCACCCAGTGGCGCGCTTTCCCCAAGGGGGCCCCAAAAGGTTTTCTCTTCTTCGTGCTCTTCCTCTTCCTCCTCCTCCTCCTCCTCCTCCTCCTCCTCTCCCTCCTCCTCTTCCGCCTCCTCGACCCTACCGCGCGGACAAAGACAATGTCGGGACGACCACTTGCTGAACTGCCGCGGGAGGCAAACTTGATCTCCTTCCCACTGCGCGGGCGAAGACGAGGTCGAATCCACGACCCGTCATTACCATGCTACCTATCGGAATTGTGCTGTTCCGACGCTCGGTCTCATTCTTGTAGCGCTGTTGCAAAGGCACCGTGGCGGGAGCTGCCGCAAACAGCGGGAGAACAAGCACCACGGAAGGCATGCCTGTGCTCTGGCCCCTGTCCTTCCTGGCCGTGCTTCTCCTACTCCTCGACCCGCCCCTTCATATTTGCTGCTAATCAGGGTGCTTTGCTAGGGCATCCTTCTCCAATTTTGGCCCCCTGGGGTCATACCTAAATGAAGCTCTCCTCTTGTTTGATCGATGTCCTCCAAGATGGCCCCAAGAGCGCCCCCAAGGCTCCCAAGAGCGCGTCAAGAGGGCCCCAAGAGGCGCCCAGGAGGCCCCAGGAGGCGCCCAAAGGGCCTCCAAGAGGCAACCAAAAGACCCCAAGAGGCCCAAGAAGCTCCCCGAGGTACCGAAGACGCTCCAAGACGGCCCCAAGTGGCCAAACAACTACCCAAGGGAGACCGACGTCAGTGCGGCCCGCCTTCCCCTTTTCTGGACCTCCTCCTGCGAGCGTCGCCACGTTGCCAGATCCAGCGATGCCCCGCTGCGCCGGCCTAGATAATGGACGACGCCGGCTCCGATATTCAAAGCTGCTCACCAGAAGAGGCCCAGGAACTGCGGGCAGCTCAAGCCCAGGGGGGGGGCCTGGAGGAGCCCTAGTCCTTCAGCGCGCAGAAAATGTGGCTCATCCAAGGGCGCCGTCCCGAATCGCACGTGATCGTATCGTCTGCCGATCCCACCTCTTCAGGCCACCCCCGCTTCTGGAAAGAGCAATGCGACCCAGTCCTGAACTGCGCGTTCGCTTGGGGCCAGAACAAATTGCCAGTCGCCCCCAGCATCTCCCTGGGGAGAAGATAGCACTCCACCACGGCATGGCTCCACTGCCATCCGCCCAGATCGCGAACACCAAGGGCTTCCGAGAGCGAGATGGTGACAGCTTCTTCCATTCCTTCAGGCACCGCGAAGATCGGGGTAGACGCAGGCCACCCAGGCGGCCGTAGCCTGGATGGAACAGACGTCAGCCCAGCAAACGACTTCTTCCTGCGCAAGGCCTTGACCCCCATCAGGAACTCGCCGCTCATGTTATCTACTATGCGCACATCAACCTCGGCCGGCGCTGGCAGCGCATCCAGCGAGCAGCGGGCCCAGACTCAAAATGCGAGCACGCACTGGCGGTGGGTCTCGAGCGTGGCTTCGCCCACGGAGCGCCTCTCGAGATGGCTGGCCCCCAGCTTCTCCTTCCCGGCGACAGCCGAGGCGCCCTCCAAGACGTCGAGCGCCTTCCTGACCCGGGCCTTGCCCCGAGTTTGGAGGCGCCTCCAGCAGCTGGCAGCGGCGGCGGACTCCCCCGCGTCGCTGCTGTCCTCGCTCTGGCACTTCGCCACGCCCGCGTCGGCCTCTCGGCCTATGGCGCCCGCGGTGACAGCTGGAACTTTGCGGCGATCCGCTTCCAGGAGGATCCCCGCCGTTCCCAGATGCGGAATCAGCGCTGACTTCGGTGCCACCAGCCTGGCTGCAAGCCCACGGCTGCGATCCAGCGCCCGCGCCCTCCGAGTCGGCGGCGCCTCTGCCGCCTCTCGTCGCTCTGCCCCAGCACTCAACGCCCTCGCGCGACGCCTGCTCGGCTCGCTCGGCGCCGAGGCCACCGGCACCGCGCGCCTGTTGAGCGTTCGATGCCGCCCGCCCCCACGCTGCGCTGTCGGCCGCCAGGGGAGCACGAACAAAGCCTGGATCAACCTGGGGCGGAAGCGTTTTTAGCAAGGGCGCGAAGGTCCTGCTGCTGTCGCATACTGGATCGAATATCCGGCTTCCATTGTCTCCAGACTTGAACTCGCTTGGGGCCCATCGAACAACGAATTTGATCTCTAGGAAGCGACGGGCCTGCATTAGAAGCCGAAACGGCAAAAACAAAGCACAACTGAGATTGTCACCTAGAAAAGAGGACGCGGAATTCTTCTACTGGCTGAAACCGCGCAACACGCGACGCAACCTTCACGAGCGCCCGTGACTGCCTCAAGTCTAGGGATCTCGCCCTCAAAAACCCATCGGTCGGCCTTCACCGTGGCCCAGTAGGAGCCATGCAAGATGGCTGGGCACCTCGGGGGCGCGTGGGTCTGCCTCCCAGCGCTCGCTGTCCAGCACGCGCCGCGGCTCGGCGTCGACCTGGCACGGCGCCCCGCCAGCGCCCCGGACCACCTGCCCCGCCTCGCTGTCCATCAGGAAGCCAGCGCACTCGAAGACACTCTGCCGGGCCAGCTCGGCACCCAGGCGCCGCCGCGACAGCTCGGAAATGCTGCCGACCCTGGCCGCCGCCTCCGAGTCAAAGCAGGCTTCTGCGACGCCGTCGCCGCACAAGCTCGCGTCGGAGGAGTGGGCGACTGGGGCCCAGGGCCTGGTCCAGCTCGACTCCGGCGTCACCGCGATGCCCAGGAAGCACTTCATCTCAGCCCTCACTGTAGGCCACAGCACGGAGTAGGCGCGGTAACTCTGCGACATAAAAGCATAGACGCCACGCAACGCTGGCAACACCTCGCGGCGAACCGGGGCCATGAAAGCCACGCGGCTCAGCGCCATCTCCAGCTGCCAGCCTGCGACCTTGCGACGAGATCCACGCCGGGAGGGGGGGGGGGGGGGCGGGGGCGGAACAAGGCGCTGCTCCGTCTGCAGTCCGCGACGGGGCGAACGCGAGCCCCATCCTTCTTCCTCGAAGAAAACCACAACAGCGCACTCAAAGGTCGGCAGGTCAGGCTGGCTGGGCCGATCGAAAGCGCGCGCCGCGCGAACTTCCCATAGCTCCGCGACCGTTTAAGCAGCTGAGGATCGGCGCGATAACCCGGGAGCTCGAAGAGTTCTCGCATTCTTGCCGCCTCCCGAGGAGGCAGCAGCATCCTGGTCGCAAAAATCACCGAGATAGAGCCTCGCCTGCGCGGGTGGCATCGTGGCCAGGCTGGGGGCGTCGACCGCGCTCTCTGGCAAGCTGACCCTTCAAGACTCGTAGGGGCCCATGCTGGTTGAGCCGAGCGAAGCGTGCCCTGCCATGCCCCAGCGAAGCCTGGCGAGGGCCCCCCATCCGAGACGGCCGCCGAGAAAACGCGCTGGTGCACGTCCGGCGAAATAGCATCAATCTTGAGCTGACTGACGCAGTTCTGAAGCGAACGGCCAGCTCGGTGGGCGCCCCCGTGCAAGTAATATCTCGCGGGCCGCATTGCCGTCGCGAAACCACCTGCGGCGCCGGCCCGCAGCGAGGCCCTCGCGCCGCTCGCCAGGCAGCTCGGCCAGCGGGGCCACAGACAAGAAAAGCGATACCTGCAGCCCCCGTTCGCCCTCGGATCCGCGTGGAACGGTCGGGCACCCGTCCCCATCGGCCAGGCGCGCCACGTGGCCAACGGGCGAGGCCCGCGGCCCCGCCCGCCTCGCCCGCGCCCGCGGCCGCCGCCGCGGCCTTCGTCTCCATCGTCGCCGCCTCCATCGCCACCCGGGGAGCCCTCAGCCGACGGCGGCCCGCCGCCGCCTGCAGCAGCCGCAGCCCGCGCGCCGTTGCCCGGCGTCGCGCCAGGCGCCTTGGCGCGAGCTGCAGCGCCTCCAACTCGTGCTCCTCCTTGCTCAGGCGGCTCGCGTCGCTGCGACATGCTTCTGGCACCAAGTCGAGCGGGTTCGACGTCCCGGAAGGGTGCTTCGACGCGCCCCAGTTCGCCCGGTCGGCCCCGCGCGCGCAGGCCTCCGCGTACTGCAGGAACCTCCTCGCGACAACCCCCAGCGACGCGAGCGCCGCCATGTTCGCCTGGTCGCAGGCGCCCGCCAAGTGCAAGCACTCGAAGAGCGTCTGTGCATCACGGAAGAGCGTCATCCCTGTCTCCTTGCACCACTCCTGCCTGGGACCATATCTTCGGCGCGCCCCCATGGCGGCACATCTTGCGACGTACCTCCAGGCGAGCGGGCGGCCCACGGGGGTTCGCGTTGGCGAACGCCTCCTGCGTGCTCTCCTGGACCACCTTGCGCCGCTCCTTGCATCTCGAGCCCGTCTCGTCAACGTCGATCCAACGCGTCCTCAGGTCCTCCTGCGTCTCGCCGCCATCTGCGGCGGGCCCCGCCGCGCGCGGCGCCGCGGGCGGAGGCGCGCGCGCGTGCCCCCACTTCGCTGTCGGGCGCGAGGCGGCCCGAGGCGATCCGCTGCGATGATCATCCCGTCTCGCCAGCCCTCAACCGCCTTAGTTACGCGCCCCATGGGAACCCACTCACCACCAACCCTTCGGAGCCCGTCGCCCGCGCAGGATCGCCGCCGCCGAGAGCTCGCTCTGGCTGCCACAGTGCTCGCCGCCCTCCAGCGCGGCCAGCGCCCAGCAGCCCGGAGGTCGCTCGCCGGGCGGCGTATGCGGCGAGACCACGCCATCGGTTAGGGGCAATCTCAGCGCGGGCCCCGCACCGGCAGCACCCTCCGTCTGGGCCTCGCCGCGCTTCCCGCGCGCCCGCCGACGAACGCGGGGGACTTTCGCGACCGTGGCAGCCGGCACCGCCAGGCGACGTCCGGCCCAGTCCACGGCGCCCTGCGCCCACCAGCCTGTGGCGCCAGCGCTTTTCTCCAGCGCCGTCTCTCCTCGATCACCTCTTCACGCTGCATCTCGCGGTTGAACGCGACCACGTTCCTGACCCCCGGGGGATACCGCCACCGCCCAGTCCACCTCACGATCGAACTGTAGTCCGCCAGGTCCTCTGCATACAAGTCATTCCCCACTGTGTACAGCATCCATGACGACATATCGGCCGAGCTTGGCCACAGCAGCAGCCTCTCGTGTGTCCACCCCAGGTCATCGCTGTACTGCACCAGTAGTCGTAGACCCGGCGCGGCATCGTCCAGCGCCTCACGCCACGTGGATGCGCGCCTCGCCGATCGGCTCGAGCGCAAGCCTGGCCGAGCTCCGCCGCGAGGCTAACCCCAGCCAGCACCACAGGCCACCGCCGCCGCCAGCGCCGCGCTGGTGGCGACCAACAGCACGGGCAGTTCCACCATGGCCGCGAGCCCGTCTCTGGCGCCCCGCAGCGGCTGCGGGGCGGCCCCCTCTGGCGCCATCGGCGCCAGGCAATGGCACGCGGGCGCCGGACTGGCCGTCGTGGACCTCGTCAGCGTCGCAGACGTCGAGCTCAAACTCGTGTCCAGGGCCGTCCCGCGGCCAGGCAGCGCCCTGAGGAGCCAGCGCCGGCCCGAACACCATGTGGGCCGAGAGGCCCGCCCAGAAGGTCACTAGGGCCCCACATGCGCTGGCCGGGTACTGCGGCTAAAAATACCGGCTGAACGCTTGAGCCCCACCAACGTCGGAATAAGGCTGCTGTTGGGCGGCTATGAAGCAAAGAACGACAGCAAACTCGTGCAACGCACAATCATGCTCCCCTCTGGTTTGATCGACGCCCTCCAAGATGGCCCCAAGAGCGCCCCCAAGGCTCCCAAGAGCCCCAAGAGGGCCCCAGGAGACGCCCAGGAGGCCACAGGAGGCGCCCAAAAGGCCTCCATGAGGCTCCCGCGAGACCCCAAGAGGCCTCAAGAAGCTCCCCGAGACGCTCCACGAGGCCCCCGGGACCGCCAAGAGGCCCCCAACACGCAAGATAGGCCCAAGAGACGGCCCCAAAAGCGCCCAAGAGTGTCCCAAGAGCGCTCCAAGAGGCACCCTTCATCTGCGTGCTGCCCCCTTCCCTGATCGAGGCAAATCCTCTGGGCATCGTCTCTGCATGGGCCGCTGGGGTTACGCCACACGTTTCGAAATTCTGCTCGAATTTGGCCTGCCTGGAAGACATGTCCGGGTTCCGGGCCACCGAACAACATACACCCTGCGAAATGCTTAAGAAATCATGGGTTAAGAAATTCATAGTCTCAGAACTTGGATAAAAAAACCAGCAGTTCTATTAAAATCTTAAGATTTACATTGGAACGTTAAGAATAATCGAGACTCTGGCCGAAAACTCAAGCTTTCTTAAGCATCGCCTAAGGTGTAGAGCAGGGGCGTGAAACCGCCCCCCCCCCCCCCCCGGGGGGAGAGGCCCAGGCATCCGACGACGTCCATGTTTCAGCCCGCGGCCCACAGATCGACGTTGCTGTTCCAGAAGATACCCCCCTGGGCGGCCAGGCGGAGGAACAGAACCGCATGGATTGTCCTTCGGATGTCTGGGGCAGGGATTCTGGGCCCGAGCAATTCACAATAGGACGTCTGAGTGTCCCCCATGAACGTCGGTCGAGCGCAAACCAGTGTAGCACATTCGATGGGAAAGCACAGAGAAACACATGCTTAGTGACCGGTCTGTGTTGACTGGTCATCGCGGCACTAATGTCGCATGGTATCGCGGATATGCCGTCCATGAGAGCACGCAACTGGTCAGCAACACGCCGGACAACATATTGATGGGAAACCGCACTGAAACAATTATCCCGGCAAAGCAACCTAACAGCGATGTGTAGGGGCAAATCTGGAAGTATCCCCCTTAAGATTCAGATGAGAATCCAGTTGTAGAGTTCTGCTGTTCTCGCAGTCGTAGTCGCATTCGCGATGACAGTCGCAGTGGC
Source organism: Prorocentrum cordatum (assembly GCA_963575745.1). Lineage (NCBI taxonomy): Eukaryota > Dinophyceae > Prorocentrales > Prorocentraceae > Prorocentrum > Prorocentrum cordatum. The sequence goes on from CAUYUJ010015060.1 coordinate 1,057,319, forward strand.
CTGCATTAGCCTCAGCCTCAGCCTCAGCCTGCCTCAGCATCAGCCTCAGCCTCAGTCAGCCTGCCTCAGCCTCAGCCTCAGCCTGCCTCAGCCTCAGTCTCTGCAGCCTCCTCAGCCTCAGCCTCAGCCTCAGCCTCAGCCTCAGCCTCAGCCTCAGCCTCAGCCTCAGCCTGCCTCAGCCTCAGCCTCAGCCTCAGCCTGCCTCAGCCTCAGCCTCAGCCTGCTTCAGCCTCAGCCTCAGTCTGCCTTCAGCCTCGGCCTCAGCCTCAGCCTGCCTCAGCCTCAGCCTGCATCAGCCTCAGCCTCAGCCTCAGCCTGCCTCAGCAGCCTGCCTCAGCCTCAGCCTCAGCCTCAGCCTCAGCCTCAGCCTCAGCCTGCTTCAGCCTCAGCCTCAGTCTGCCTTCAGCCTCGGCCTCAGCCTCCTCAGCCTCAGCCTGCATCAGCCTCAGCCTCAGCCTCAGCCTGCCTCAGCATCAGCCTGCCTCAGCCTCAGCCTCAGCCTGCCTCAGCCTCAGCCTCAGCCTGCTTCAGCCTCAGCCTCAGTCTGCCTTCAGCCTCGGCCTCTGCCTCGGCCTCAGCCTCAGCCTCAGCCTCAGCCTGCTCAGCCTCAGCCTCAGCCTCAGCCTGCCTCAGCATCAGCCTGCCTCAGCCTCAGCCTCAGCCTGCCTCAGCCTCAGCCTCAGCCTGCTTCAGCCTCAGCCTCAGTCTGCCTTCAGCCTCGGCCTCAGCCTCAGCCTGCCTCAGCCTCAGCCTGCAGCCTCAGCCTCAGCCTCAGCCTCAGCCTCAGCCTCAGCCTCAGCCTGCCTCAGCCTCAGCCTCAGCCTGCTTCAGCCTCAGCCTCAGTCTGCCTTCAGCCTCGGCCTCAGCCTCAGCCTGCCTCAGCCTCAGCCTGCCTCAGCCTCAGCCTCAGCCTCAGCCTGCCTCAGCATCAGCCTGCCTCAGCCTCAGCCTCAGCCTGCCTCAGCCTCAGCCTCAGCCTGCTTCAGCCTCAGCCTCAGTCTGCCTTCAGCCTCGGCCTCAGCCTCAGCCTGCCTCAGCCTCAGCCTGCATCAGCCTCAGCCTCAGCCTCAGCCTGCCTCAGCATCAGCCTGCCTCAGCCTCAGCCTCAGCCTGCCTCTGCCTCAGCCTCAGCCTGCTTCAGCCTCAGCCTCAGTCTGCCTTCAGCCTCGGCCTCAGCCTCAGCCTGCCTCAGCCTCAGCCTGCATCAGCCTCAGCCTCAGCCTCAGCCTGCCTCAGCATCAGCCTGCCTCAGCCTCAGCCTCAGCCTGCCTCAGCCTCAGCCTCAGCCTGCTTCAGCCTCAGCCTCAGTCTGCCTTCAGCCTCGGCCTCAGCCTCAGCCTGCCTCAGCCTCAGCCTGCATCAGCCTCAGCCTCAGCCTCAGCCTGCCTCAGCATCAGCCTGCCTCAGCCTCAGCCTCAGCCTGCCTCAGCCTCAGCCTCAGCCTCAAGCCTTCAGCCTCCTCCTCAGCCTCAGCCTCAGCCTCAGCCTCAGCCTGCCTCAGCCTCAGCCTCAGCCTCAGCCTCAGCCTCAGCCTCAGCCTCAGCCTCAGCCTCAGCCTCAGCCTCAGCCTGCCTCAGCCTCAGCCTCAGCCTCATCAGCCTCAGCCTCAGCCTCAGCCTCAGCCTCAGCCTCAGCCTGCATCAGCCTCAGCCCTCAGCCTCAGCTTCAGCCTGCCTCAGCCTCAGCCTCCCCTCAGGAAGTGGCCTACAGTTTGCTCCGGGCATTCAAAATCATACCCAGGAATGGATTCTGGGAACTGTGGCCTACAGTTGGCTCGGGAAAGAAAACGAAGTGGCCTACAGTTGGCTCCGGGCATTCAAAATCGCCCGGGAATGGAGTTCTGGGAACTCGAAGACCACGAAGTGGCCTACAGTTGGCTCCGGGCATTCAAAATGTGGCCCGGGAATGGAGTTCTGGGAACTCGAAGACCACGAAGTGGCCTACAGTTGGCTCCGGGCATCCAAAATGTGGCCCGGGAATGGCGTTCTGGGAGGTCAAGGAGCACCAAGTGTGTGACTGTTGCATCCGGTTATTCAGAATGTGGCCTGGGAATGGGGTTCTGAGAGGTCGACGAGCACGAAGTGTGTGACTGTTGGTGAAAAACGAGCCCGGCACAGGCCCGGCCGGCAACTCCCAACGCCTGCCCGGACCCCCCTGTGGAGTGATCTGTGAGCTCTTTTGAGTCAACTAGAAACCTATCAGTCTTCGCTGTTAGGTAACAAGAACGGGATACCTCTCAAATGCGGGATCGGAAGATTGCACCGAATCGGCGATGCATCACGAATGAACGGGCAACGCGGGGGGGGGCAAACTGGGCTCCAGACCGATCCGCATCGCCGATGCATCAGCGATTCGTCACTGAAGGGGCCCTGGGACACACAAGTAAATACACACAAATAGAAGGATTCCCTATATTTTCTAATATTTTCTGGGTTTTCGTCTTCCCCCCGCTCCCCATATTTTCAAATATTTCTGGGAAATCGACGGTTCATTGTGTCTGTGTGTTTTTCCCCTCCCGAGTCACGATCTTCCGACCCCATCCACTGGCCCAAGTTGGAAGGACTGGAAGAAAATCGCATCGTCGGGCGTCTGACTGTTCCTCGTGGCTCTATCCTCCGACGACGCGGCGTGGACGCCAGGGGATCCCGACCAATTCCAGGGCACCAGCTTTTCCTCCTGAGCGTTAGGTCGGGCATTTTCCCCTACGGGGGGATTTTGGACGGAAACTAAAAAATACAAAAAAATATTCAAAAGATGCCCCAACATACTCAAAAAATGGTCCCCAGACGATGTTGGGACTATTTTTGAATATTCCTCCTGTAGAGGGACAGGCCCGACTTAACCTGAACTGTCTCTTAATGGTCCCTGGGCCAGGAAGTGGCACCCTGAGGCCGAAACTACAAACAGACGGGCGCCACTATTTGTTCGATTGGCGCGCCCGGACTCCGAACCCAACAGCGGCTGCTGCTGGCCACGCGACGCTGTGCCTCAGATGGACAACGTTTGCTGCGGCACCGACGACGCTCCCTGCTCAAAGTGGCCGGGAACCGCTGCCGGTCCTTCTGCTGGGGGGCGGAAAGATACGGATACGTGTTGTCCCCGGACCTCTCTTGGGGTGCGTTCTGACCAGAATTTCGAGGCGAATCCAGCGGTGACAACGAGGATTCCCCAGGAGGACCAGGAAAGGCCGAAAACGAAGGGGGACAACACGTATCCGTATCTTTTTCTCCCCCGATTCTGTATCCACTTCGGTCGTACCGCTTTGTGCCGCCTGGATCTGCGGCGAGAGGGACGGTCCGGCGGAGCGGCCACGTAGAGGACGTTGTCGGAGCCCGTGGCGGCCATCTCCCCCTCGGAGAGGGGGGGGCGGGCGAGGGCGCCCCGCTCGGCGAGGAGTGGGCGTCGTCGTCGTCGTCGGCGTCGTCGTCGTCGCCCCCCTCCCCTCCCGCTGCTCCCCCTCGTTCTCCTGCTGGGGCGGAGATATGGCCCACGCCTCCCTCTCCGCTCTCCTCCCCCGCCTTCTGCCCCTCGCTCCTTCCCGCTCCACCCCCGCGGGAATCCCACAGGGTTGGGGGGCATGGCGTCCCCGATCGCCGACTCGTGGTGGGATCCTCGACCAGGCACACAAGCTTGGGGCCAAGGAGACCGCATGATCAGGGGAACGAAGAATCGCATAAGCATAGAAACTCGGAGCTCCGCGCGGACTTCTCGCATCGGCGTTGGGGCCCCCTGGCGGTCCCTCCGGCGCCGCCCCTGGCGCGCGGAGCCGAGAAATCCGCGCGGATCCGAGAAATCCGCGCGGACCTCCGAGTTTTTTTATGCTCATGTCATTCCTCGTTCCCCTAATGACAGGGGAGCGCCCTGCGTCCTCGATGCCCGGAAGAGGGAGGAGGGAGGATGGAGGAGGAAGTAGATTGAGGAGGGAGGAGGAGGAGGAGGAGGAGGAGGAGGAGGAGGAGGAGGAGGAGGAGGAGGAGGAGGAGGAGGTAGGAGGAGGAGGAGGAAGGAGGAGGAGGAGGAGGAGGAGGAGGAGGAGGAGGAGGAGGAGGAGGAGGAGGAGGAGGAACGAGAGCTCGAGGTGCGCTCGCTCCGACGGCCCTGGACGGCTGCCCTAGCCGCCCCCCGCCCGTGCACCCGATAACTCCGCGCCGACACGCGAAGGGCTGTCCGTAGGGCGGCTCGCCTTCACACCGCCAGGTAAGGTCGAGTCGCCCCACGTGGGGTGTATCACAGAGCTTCCCTTCGGCCCTGAGCGGCCCGAGTTGCGTGGGGAGCCCGGTGACCGGGGGCGACTGCAGGACGAGGGTGAAGTCGGATGGGCGCGGATCGGGAACCCCGCCAGCCCCCAGGACGGAGGCGGTTCAGCGAGTTGTTTGTTCCAGCTTCCTCCCTCACCTTCGGGGAGAGGTTCAACGCTCCCCCTGCCCCTGGGTCTGGACGGGATCAGTCACGAGGGGTTAGAGGGTCCAAGGTGGCCAAATGCGGCCTCGTATATCCAAGATGGCCTCCAAGATCGCAATACGTAGCCCAAGATGGCTCAGTGTGGCCTCCACTATGCGTCAATTGAGCGCCTTTACCGTCGAAATTCGGCTCCAAGTGGCCACGGAAGCTCCCCACGTCCCCCCCCCGGGAGTTCTTCCAAAACCTGACGTATATCCATGTGTTTTGTTGTCCCGCCTTTTCAGGGTCCGATGGGCTGTTCAGGCCTCACGATGGCTTCAATGGCCCAAGAGAGCACCGAGAGGTGCCAATGACGGCCCCAATAGCGCCCACGAGCGCCCCAAGAAAGAGGGCGACAAGCGGCAATTGTTCGGCTTCCGACGGGGGGGGCTGCCACCTCGCGTGCGCCACGAAAGAGTGTCCCAAGTAAGCCCCCCAAACTTCCAAAATGGCCCAAGATGGCCCAAGTAAGTTGCCAAGAGGCTTCCATATCAATAGATCCGCGGAGGCATGTATGGTTTATTCCTGGGCATGTTCAGGCTGATCTCGATCCTCGGATTGGCGGCTGTCCCCCTCTGTGTGTCACTGCGAATTCCCACACTTCCCTGATGGGCTGGTGGGGATACAAGAAGCGTAACGGCTTGAATCGGGCGCCGCGGCCGCTCCAAAGCACTTCGCATCGCTCTGAGAGCGCTCCGGAACGCCCTGGATCGATTGGCCCTCATCCTAGGGCTGCCTGATCTTGGCACCCTGGTGGGGGACCAAAATGCCCGTTATCCTGAACAAGAACTCCTTTAAAACTAGCAGAATGCTTCGGGGTGATCAGCCAACTGAGCCGATGCCGCACTTGTCGCGACCAGCCTTCTCGAGGAGAAGGTACACAGACTTTCAACCAGCATGACAAAAAACGGGCCAGGCAAGGGCGAGGAACTGGTATGGGAAAAGAAGAAAAAGGAAATCAAAGATGACGGGCGCAGGAAATGACACGCTTAGCAGCCCAATGAGTGCGCTGGGCACAAAGCGAAGACGACGCGCACACCTTGCCCAGTCTACTTCTGAATACACTAATAATGAATGGCACGACCATGGGAAAACCCATCCGTGCAGACGATACTGATCCGTGCCTTTCAGTGCACGCTCAAGGCTCCGCATCGCTCAGTGCTAGGAGCCCAGCGGGAACCCGCCCATTACTCTTCCACGTGCCCATCACGGCGTTATAATGATATAATGCCTCCACCAACCTGCCGAACCCTTTGCGAGCCACCCTTTTCCACTATTCCTGATGCCGCCCTGGTCATGTAGCCATACTTGATAATCCTCTCATTCAAGATGCCGAACGCGTAGAACAACTGGACGTCGCATTTTTTGATGCGACTGCAAGGCCTACAAATGGGCCGCCGTGGAGTAAGGACCCTGCCCGTGGCCAGAGGAAGAGTGAGGACGGAGTAGGAATAAGGGAAACAGGGAAAAGAAGAGGGGAAGGACTGGGAGACGGGGATGAGGTGGAGGAGGGAGCGGGAAGCGTGCAGGCGGGAACATACAGAGACTGAGAACTACAGAAACCGGTACTCACGGAGGTCCGCGCGGACTTCAAAGTTCGGCGCAAGGCCCCCCCTGGCGGCGCCTCCCGCGACGCCTCTGGCCCGCTGCGCGCGACGACCCCACAAATCCCCACGGCCCACTGTATGGTGTTATGAGTTGTCCGGTAAGAGGAATGGCAGAACGGGGAACAGGGAGAAAGGAGGGAGGACGCGAAACGAGGACAAGGAAGCATGGAACGGGAAATAGACAGGAGGGACGAGGGAACGGGAGACGGGGAGGGAAAGCGAGGGAAAGCGGGAAACAAGAGGGGGGGGAACGCGAAACGGGGACGAGGGGGGGGAACGAAACACGTGAAGTTGGGGCGGGGCGCGGGGAGGAGGGGGGCGGAGAGGGAAGTAGAACCTCAGCCCATCTTTGGCGATGAGACGACCATAAGAGCAACGATACTCAGAGTCCTGCAGCTGGCCGACAGTGGGCCTTGGCGGGCACATCCTTGAAGAGAGGAGGGGAGGAAGAAAAACGAGGCAGAAAATAATAACGGCGATGAGGATGGTACGCATCGCGACTATGATAACAACGACGACGAGGATGAGGATGAGGATGCGGCGGAGGAAGCGAGGTTGGGGGAACAACCTGAGACCAATACTGCTACGATTTGTGCCTCTCCCAGGGTGCGTTCTGACGAGAGCTTCGCGGCGAATCCAGCCGTGGCGACGATGAGCGTGCAGCGGCAGCGGTATCTTTTCCACTTCGCGACAAAGAACCAAAGACTCCGTGCCTTTTTTCTCAGAGCAGTACGGGTTCCCTGCAGACCGACCCTTTCCCCAAAGCTGGTTTTTCATCCTGCGTCGTGTTGACTCTCCCGGGCCCTAGAGAAGGCTCCGGGAAGCCCAATATGGTTAACTGAAACAATCATGTTGCTTGTTCGAAGCGTTTGCTGCATGGTGTTCGGGCGACAACTCGGGCATCCAGCGGTCGTTCGAGACGATTCTGCCACCCCCAGAACGCCCTCGGCGAGCCGCTGCTGCTGGCAAGCACCCCGAGGCGAGAAAGCATCGAGCAGCCGACGAACACAGTACGTTGCACGTAGGCAACTCTCCCCCCGAACGATCGCGTGTGAGGCGGACCCTCGCTTTGAATCAACAACGCCGCGCCCCACCTCCTCCTCCTCCTCCTCCACCTTCTCTCCTCCTCTCCTCCCCCCTTCCCCCCTCCTGCCTCTGCAGCAGAAGCATGGACGGATACGCCAGCAAACTGCCGGCGTATCCGTCCATGCCGGTCCACCTCTCACACGTTCCGAGACCCCGCAAGGGGAACTCCCCCGGAGGCCTGTGGACGAGAGCGGGCGGCGAGAGCGGCCGGCGCCGCGCGGGCGGCGGTGCGGCCTGGCGAGTTCGCTACCTGGCCTTGCTGCACTAGCTGCCCGCTGCTGGAGCAGGGCTCGGGTACGGCTGGGCGCCGCGCAGAGCGGGGCTGGGTGATGATGATGACCATGATGATGGTTAGGAGGCTAGTACTGGGATGATTAAGCCCCATTTGGGGGCTATTACGCCGGAGTGGGCCTCGGATTAAGCGGAATTAAGCGGGATTAAGGCGGGTTAATCTGAATCCCAAGGAGCCCGAAAGAGGTCCACGACTAGGAAGTCCCGGGCCTCGAGCTCCTTCACATCAGGATCGTCAGTATGTCAAGAATCTTGACGCTTGATTGTCAGAACACACTCAGTGAAATGAAGAGGGCACCCGCTGCCCTCGCACTCTTTCCTGGCACGTCTCCAGAGCGCGCCACTGCGTGCGAACTCGCAGGTTCATCCAGAAAGGAATCCCGCCCACCCTCGCCTGATCCGAGGTGGCGGCGGCACACTGAAATGATAACGGTAGCAGTGAGCGAGAATGGGACACATGAAACAGACTCGATACAACTGCTAGCAACATGAGATACCCCTATCACATTCAGACAGGGGGAAAAGAAATTGCAGTGTGCCTGGGGCCCTGCTGGCCCGAAACTGAACAAGAACAGGAGCCGGTCTCACTCACGAAGGTCTCTTCTGGAGGCCGAACGACGGTCGTGCTCTCTGGTGCTGGTCCAGCTGGTGGTGGTGGGCACTGTTGCTGTTGTCGAAGCTGGCGTCGCTTCTCGATGACCTCCTTGGCCGACTGGGCGTCGCCGGGCGCCGTCGGCTCGAAGATGCCCTTGCCCAGCGCCGCGCGCTTCCGCGCGCTCATGAAGTGCTCGTCGTAGCCCAGCCGCCGTTCCTGCTTTTCGAGGAACATCTTCAGCACCCCGAACGCCTGCCAACTGCCCTTGGTGAGCCCGTCCGCGATCTGCGCGTGCGAGTGGACCCACCTGACCACGGTGTTGCCCTCGTCGAGCGCGTTCCGAAGTGCCAGCGCCTCGATGGCGGTCCGGCGCTCCTCCAGGCCCAGTCCAGCCGACTGGGACCGCACCACGCCGTCGTAGAACGCCTTGCAGTCCGTCACGAGCACCGCAGGGATGGCCTTCAGGAGGGTGGCCCGCTCCTGCGTCGGCGAGCGCTTGTACAGCAGCTCCGACAGGACCATCCGCACCATGCGTTGTTCTCCTTCAGCATCTCCAGCTCCTTGAACTTCGGCAGCCAAGCTCGAACGGGCCACGCGTCGTAGTTTCTTGGACCCCAGTCGAGCACCGTGAACTTCGCCTTCTCGCCCTCGATGGCCTGTGTAGTAGCGATCGCCGTCAGATGTCCTCCTTGAGAATGACAGTCGGGCCGACTGGCCCAGGCTGCATCGCACCAGGTGAACGCGGCAAGGTCGTCGAGTTTGTGCCTGTAGATCTGGAGGCCCATGTGCTGGTGCTGCTTAATCATCTTCACGATGTTATTAGCCGCGCTGAACAAATTGTGAGTCCCGCCTGGGATCTTGGACTGTAGCCCGGCCACCCACGACAACGCGAAGGGCATGGTGTTCACGCCCAACCAGTAGACCTCTCCACAGAAGGCCCGCAGGATAGTCTGGTCGCTCTCGCGCAGGGTGTCCGTCGAACGGTGGCGGCCTCCATCAGCTGGTTGAACTTCTAGAATCTTGCCCGCGTAGGCGTGCTGATGAAGAAAGAAGCCCTGGTCGTTCTCCTCGATGGTGACACCGCACTGCTCGAGGCTCTTGATGGAGTCGTCGTTCATGTCCTCCCAGGTGCCCCGCTTGTAGAGCTTGCGAATCTGCTCGACGATGCTCGTCCAGAGACTGTGGCTGTTGTCACCAGCCAGGATGAAGTCGCCCACATGAGCCGAGGCCAACCCCATGAGACGAGAAGTCCTCGGACACCGAACTTGCCATAGACAGGGTTCCAGCTCGCACGCTTGAAGTCCCAATTTTGTGAAATCGACCTTCACGGTTTCCCACCAGTGACGAGGAGCTTCCCCGATGCCGTATCCTGGCCTCATGACCTTGAGCACCTCGCCTTCCTTGACGTTGAATGCGCGTCGTAGCACGGGATCGGGTTCAATGAAGAGGTCCTCTCCGAGCTGGTTCGCCTGAAGAAATGCCGATGTCACGTCGCCTTTGACCAACTTCCAGAAGTTCGCGGCGGCCACGGTCAGCGTGATGTTGCGAGCCCGCCGGGAGGCCGTTGGACTGGCAGTGGGCTCCTTTCCGAGGTCCTTCGTCTGGTAGCCGAGGAGGACGAGCCGCGCCTTAGCCTTCCCGTCCGACTTTCTTGTGAAGAACCAGCGTGCTCGAATGACATCTGCGGCATCCTGTACTCGTTCGGCTGGCGCGGGTCGTAGTCCCTGATGTTGTTGCCAGTTGCCGACCTCCTTCGCGATGGCCACCTCGAACTCCTTCCGTTCCTCGGCGTTCATCTTTGACCAGGTCAGCTCGACTTTGTCCTTGCGGCGCTGGTTGGTCAGGAAGCTACCGGCCATGTTCGGAGCCGCAATCGTCTTAGTGACCTTCTTGCCGTTCTCCTCGCAGAGGTACTCGAAGTAGACCATCTGGAGCTCGTCGCTGCCGAGAACGATGTCCAACTTGACCTTGTACAGGTCCGCGTAGAGGTCCATGTCATCATTGGTGTCGTTCCCCTTCTGCCGCTTCTCGGGGGGTCGGTGCAGGTCGAGCTCCGGGCCGCGGTGAGTCATTCGATAGCGAGGTCGTGGTTGTGCTGACGATGCCCTTGATGATGAAGACGCCCCGCTCGGTCTCGGCGGAACAGATGCTGCTCGTGCTGCTGGTGCCGCGGGTCCTGGTTCACCAGGAGGTGGAGCAGGTGGCTCTTCGGCAAGAGGTGCTTCAGCAGGAACTGTGGATTGCCCTTCCTCCGGCGGAGCTGCAGGTTCGGCTTCAGGCTGAGCTGCAAATCTCGGCGTCGTCGCCTGTGACGCGGCGGGCGCGTCGTTCGCCTCGGTGTCCGCTGGAGGTTGTAGTGCGTCAGGTTATCTGAAGCTGGTTCGCCCTGTCTATCGTCAGGTTCGTATTCTCGGAGTCCTGGGCGCTGATGGTCAAGAAGGTCCTCGAACGTCCCCGACTTGGCGGTCTCCAGAATCTCCGCCATCGTCTTCCCAAGGTTGGCTTGCTTCTGCAGCTCGTTGATCATCTGCTCAGCTTCCGATGCGGCTCGGAGTTGTTCGGGGGCACAGCGAATGAGCGCATTGCCACGTGAGATCCAGACCACGGATGTCACCCGGGCCCTGCCGTCCACGCGACGCTTCTCTTGAACAAGTACTCGAGCGGGCCCGTGCCAGCCTCCTCTCTCCCCAGGTCGGTTCCCGCGTCCCTTGCCGTCTCGCCAGAAGTAGACCAAGTCCCCTGGGTTCCACAGCTGGTAGACACGGTTCCGGGCGTTCTCAGCACGTCGTCGCCGCTCAACATATTCGCACTCCAGGTAGCTCTTGCGTGCGAGGAGCCGTCTCTGCTCCTGGGTCTCCCCAGAGTCGTCGTCGATGATCGCGAACGGGTTGTTTGAGGCAGACATCCCCGACACTCCCAGTACGTGTTCGAAGGGGGAATGGTTCCCGACCTTGTCCATGGAGTTGATGGCGCTGACTGCCCAGGATACCAGTTCGTCGACTGAGCACTCTGGATCGTGGTGGGCAATCTTGGTCATCAGGCGCTTGAACAGCTGGATCCTTCTCTCGACCTTGCCCATCAGCCAGTGAGCTTCACCAGGTGCGATCCACATCTCGATGCCGTTGTCAGATGTCCCCTTGGCCACGGCTTGAGAGCAGTGGCAGCCCTCGGCGTCCAGACGTAGGAGAGAAGGTCGGCGATAGTGAGTACACCACGACTCCCAAGTGCCGATCACCTCCTTGGCTGTGCGGTTGCTGCTCCGTTCGCCCTTCTTGCCGTGATACGTGACGCTGGTGAGTCCAGAGCCTTCGTCCAGGTTCAGCGTCATGAAGTGTGAGCTCTGGTCGGGAGATAGCCACTCGAGACCATCCGACGCCAGTGCTTCAAGCGTCCCCGGGTTCTCCACTCCCGAGGCCACTCGAACAGCCTTAGGTAGTTTCCCAACATGACAGCCGTGCACTTGAACTCCAGGGCTAATTTGAGGACCTGGGTCGGTGCTCCTGATGTCTTCAGGATCTTGTAGAGCGTCCTGCCGCTGGGATGTCCGAGGTTACGGTGGAGTCGAGAGAGCCGTTGGTCGACCTCGAGCGCCTCCTTTCTCGAGAGGTCGCTGTCGAGGCCCAAGCCCTTGAGCGTCGTCGCGGCGTCCTCCATCCCGATGTCCTCTGGGTCGTCCTCGGCGTCCGGCATCTCGGCGTCGTCTTCCTCTGGGATCTGCTCAAGACTCGTGGAGATCTCCATGCCGAACTGCGCGCTGTCGTTTCTTCATCAGTAGCCCAGAACGCACGTCTCGGAGTCCATAGGCAGACCCATGAATGATCGTCTCGTGCATCTCAGACCGCATCTTCTTGAGAAATGGTGAATGCTTCCAGCTGCGGCTTTTCCATGGCTCCTACAGGTCGATGTGGCAATATAGGATCTTCTTGGCTTCCTCGTGGAGCAAGAGGCAGTTGCGCTGAATACGAAGGCCTGACGCATCTTACTCATGAGCTGCTTCCGCTGATCCTCGGTCTTCTGGTTGAGGTTCTGAATCGGGCAGTCCGCGGTGCACGGCGGGCTGAGTATCAGACGTCTGGGCCTGGTCCGACGCAGGAGATGCACAGCTCGTCGTAGTCCAGTTGCGGTTGCCATGTCGTAGCCGTTGAACAAACCACAACGTGCGACCAGGCCACCTTGGGAGAGCACGGTTTGTCCGAGAGCTGACGTCTCGGGGCAGCAGACCTCCATCAAGTCGACGCGCTTCGTCTTCGTAAGTTCGGGCATGTCCGTGGCCACGTTCTGGATCACCGCCAGTCTCGCAGTCGTCCTCGTTGGCGCCGTTCTCGTACAGGGCCTGCTCGCGTTTCGTCTTGCCATCCAGCTCGGCCAGCGAGTCCGCCGGGAAGCGCGTCGGGAGCGTCCGGTAGGTCCTCGCAAAATCGAAGTCGCCTCCCGCGGTCGCCGTCACTTCTCCTTGTAGCACTGGAGTGAGCCGTGACTTCCGAAGGAACCACCATGTACGAAGCGGCTTCGCGATCACCTCCCGAAAATTCACGTCGATGGCCTGAAGCTGTGTGAGCAGCTCGCGTTCCTTCTTCTCGAACCGCGCCGCCCAGTCCTGGAACGTCTCTCCAGCGTTCCGAGATGTCTTCATGAAGAACTCCTCTGCCAGCAGGCCCGTGTCGTTCAAGCTCGTGTAGTCCAGCTTGTCCAGCACGTACTCGAACACAGTGCTCCAGCCCGTGAGGTGGCCGTCTTCGTCCACTGTGTCCACCAGGTCGATCTTCGGGCAGCTCTCCACGGCGCTCCTCACGCGCGGTCCGAGCGCTCGGACCAGCTGTGGTCCGCAGACGTAGCGGTCGGCCACGCGCACGCTCTTCACGAACATGGACACCTCGAAGCGGTAGCTGGAGAGCTTGTCGGCCTCCCCGTTACACGTCGGCACCTCCACCCTGGAGGTCGTAGAGGTCGCGCCGCTCGACGCCATGGCGGCGAGACTGGAACCCCGTGGCGGAAACCACAGGCTCCGCTACCAATCTGAATCCCAAGGAGCCCGATAGAGGTTCACGACTAGGAAGTCCCGGGCCTCGAGCTCTTTCACCACAGGATCGTCAGTATGTCAAGAATCTTGACGCTTGATTGTCAGAACACACTCAGTGAAATGAAGAGGGCACCCGCTGCCCTCGCACTCTTTCCTGGCACGTCTCCAGAGCGCGCCACTGCCTGCGAACTCGCAAGTTCATCCAGAAAGGAATCCCGCCCACCCTCGCCTGATTCGAGGTGGCGGCGGCACACTGCAATGATAACGGTAGCAGTGAGCGAGAATGAAACACATGAAACAGACTCGATACAACTGCTAGCAACATGATATACCCTATCACATTCAGAGTGAAGGCGGATTAAGCCGGAGTTCGGACCAGTGCAAAATCAGAATTTGACCTCCCAGGAGTTGCATCACAAGCTGGGTGATCATGTTGATGACCATGATGATGATGGTGCTGGCTGAGGTGATTATCATGACCGCGATGGCGATCATGATGGTGGTGATGAACGTCGTCATGATCAGGATGATGCTGGTACCGTTGACGCTGCTGGTGATGCTGGCGGTGGTCATGATGGCACGTGTGACGATCATCGCGATGACCATGCTAATCGTGGTGCCATACTTGGTTCCCGCAAAAGTTTCCTTGGAAAATCGCAAGAGGAATCATATGTATGTAAACCCGTCGGCATGATGAAAAGTCGCGCGCGCGTGCTCAGCTTTCGCACGCACGCGATCCCAAGACGTCCCATGGCCACAACATGCTTCCAGGAATACCTCAGGCCACGGATGATAACGTGCAGAAGACCCAGGATGATGCCACCCCAACGCGATCCCGCCATGGATTCTGGACCGTCTCAGGCCGACTCGCAGATGACGAAACACATGAGCAACGCGTGACGCCGAGATGGCCCGATGGCAACAAGATGGATCCAAGCGCACCCAGGGTGGCCTCATAATGACCACGCGATGGTTGCGTGATCCAAACATGAGCGGGATATGATCTCAAGATTACCTCAAGACGACCCCAACACGGCAACAATACTGCAACTTATGAACCCCATCTTACTTCGAGCCGATCCCAGCATGGTGGGATCCGTGAACGGCCAGGGATTTTGGTCTACCCCATTTTTAATGGGTGGGATTTTGATCGTCCTGAACTAAACTTATAATATTAAAGCGGAATAAGCCAGGCGGGATCCCGCCCGGCCCACGGAGGAAGACAACATTGCTAGGCTTCTACGGGGGTAGGGGGTTCGGAAGGGGCGTCGTTTACTTCCGCTGACATTGGCAAGCCTTCTGGCGGCCTTCCCCCTCTTCCGCCTCGTTTTACTTCCGTCGACTTCCGCCGGCCAGCGTCGTGATGACAACTCCAGGAACTTTCATTGGGCCGATGTAGTCTCGAAGCTTGATAACCAGCCGCTCTGGCATGCGGCTAATCCAGCACTGGGAATTGGGGTAGTCATAACTGCAGGCGTCGATTATAGGGAATGTCCTCCTCTTATGTCTTCCCCTCCGCCCTCGTCCTTCTCCTCCTCCTGATCATGGTGACCGCCTCGCCCACACGCCTCCTCCTCCTCCTTCTCCTCCCCCTCCTCCTCCTCCTCCCATACTCATTCCGTCCTCATCCTCCTTCTTCTCCTCTCCTCTCTCCTCTCTCGTCCTCCTACTCCTCCTCTCCGTCTCCTGCCCGTCCTCCTCTCCATTTGCTCCTCCTCCTCCTTTTTCTCCTCAACCGCCCTCCCCACATGTTTCCGCCTCCTCCTCCTCCTCCTCCTGTCTTCCGCCTGACATCCTCCTCGTCCTCGTCCTCGTCCTCGTCCTCCTCCTCCTCCTCCTCCCCTCATCCCCTCCTCTTCGGAGGGACCCAGTGTTGCACTGTGTTTATCGCATCCAGTTTTTGGCGGGGCATTTCGGGCAGCATTTTGGCAAACATTTTGAATGGCATTCCGGGAGGATATTCGGTCATCGAGCTCCCGCGTCGTAACTGGCGCGTTTGGGGCTGTTTTGGCCGGATCCTGGTTTTAGGCAGATCCTGTGTTCGGACTGTCTGGGGGGCGCCTGACAATTTGCAGCCACCCAGGGAACCGCGACGTCTCGGATGGGTGTGCGTACTTCCTTACTCCACCGTGCCTCCCAGGAGCCCACGGAAGTGGTGACAATTGCGCAGTTCGCGCCCTCAGGGAGCAGCGAGGTCTCGGCTGGGTGTGCGTACTCCCCTGCTCCACCGAGCCTCTCAGAAGCCTACAAAAGTGGGGGCAATTGCGCTGTTCGCAGCCCCCCAGTGAGCTGCGAGCTCTCGGCTGGGTGTGCATACTCCCCTACTCCGCCGTGCCCACAAAAGTGGCGAGAGTTGCGCAGTTCGCAGCCACCCAGGGAGCTGCGAGTTCTCGGCTGGGTGTGCGTACTCCCCTATCCCGCCGGGTCTCCCAGGAACCCACGGAAAGGGCGACACTTGCTCAGCTCGCCACCACCCAGGGAGCCGCAAGGTCTCGGCCCAATGCGGGTACTCCCCTTGCCGCCGGGTCTCCCAGGAGCCAACGAAAGTGGCGACGGTTGCCCAGTTCGCAGCCACCCAGGGAGCAGCGCAGGAGGAGGCAGGAGCAGGGCGGAGGACTAGGAGAAGGAGTGGATACCACAGTGCTCAAATTACGTATTCAAAACAAGAGCCCGGCACAGAGGAAGAGGAGGAGGAGAAGGAGGAGGAGGAGGAGGAGGAGGAGGAGGAAGAGGAGCTGCTTACCAGGGCTCCTCGCCTGCCCGTCGAACAGCCACCATGCAGGCTCCCTGCCCTCCCTGTGTTCATTCCCTCGCCTCTCCTCCTTTCGAGCCGGGCGAAAGGGGGGGATAACAAAGGGGGGTTTGAGAATCAGCTCACGTAGCTGATTTTCCGGGCGCCTCCCGGCGCCGGAGGCGGCCCTGTATCGAGGAATGGGCCCCTCGGTGTGGCTGAAACCGGCTGCATACAGCAGATGTCGTAACCCCCCCTTTCCCTATCCCCCCCTTTCGTTCGGTCCGATCCTTCCCTCATCGTTCCCTCCTCCTTGAAGTAACAAGCTACAAGTCGGAGAATGACTCTGACAAGGATTCCGAAGCGAATCTGGCCACGGCGACGAGGGCCAGGAAGACCAAAGAGGCGAAAGCAAGGGGATGGCATCGAAATCGTCATCAGACAAAGAACAAGCAATTTACACTTAATTACCCTGTCGGAGGTCCGCGAGAATTTCTTGAACTGGTGCTGGCCCCCCTCCCCGGCGCCTGGAGCGCGCCAGAGGGGAGCCGAGCGCAGCTCCAAAACATCGGCGCGAACATCCGGCGGGTTATGCATGAGCCGTTTTCTTCTCCGTCGAGGCAACTCTTTCCCCCGTGGCCATCCACTCCCCTCGAGCGCACACTGAGGCATGGACGAGGGATCAGCTGATCTGGCGCGTGGGCGACAGATCCACGGATCGGGGAACACGGCCACCGAAGCACGAGGCCAGTGCCGCCTTCGTTGGCCACGGAGCGCGCATGGACGCGGGACCCATCGCCGAGCCACGCGCCCTACTCCGCGCCTGCGCTTCCTCGATCATCCCCCCCTCCTTCCCCTCCCCCTCCCCCTCCTCCTCGCTCCTCGCTCCTCGCTCCTCGATCCTCCTCCTCCTCCTCCTCCTGCTCGATCCTCGATCCTCGATCCTCCCCCCCCTCCTCCTCGATCCCCGGGGTGGGCGGCGCAGCTCCTCAGCACATGGACCCGACCGGCGGCGCGGGCGGTTGGACTATGGAGACCCGGCTGGTGCGAGACGGGCAGCGGCGAGAGAGAAGGGAGGGGAGGTGAGCCCGCCGTCAGTCGGCGGCGAACCCCGGGGGGTGGAGCGAGAGAAGGGGCGTGCCTTCTCGGAATTCTCGGGAGTCCCCCAACCCTCTGTGGAGGGCAGAACATCCACCCCACAAGAAGCACCCCGACACGCGATGCCGTCTAGTAAAAGCGCCCACTGAAGGAATCGAACAGGGCAAGGCTGCTTAGTAGACGCCCAGGGCCGTCTAGTAAACGCCAATTCTCCGGTCCGGGTGGTTTTCCTCCCTTGAGTCTGAGAACATGCCTAAGCAAGCCTTCCCCGAAAACGTGGGACACTTCTCAGAGGGCCGGAGGGCCTCTGAGAAGTGTCCCGCCGCCTTCTGAGAAGACCTTCTCCCTGTCGCTTCCCCCCCTCGCTCCCCGCCGAGAATCGCCGTCGAGCGGGTCGTTCACTCCTCCGCCTACGTCACTGGCTGCCTGACTCGGCACCCAGGAAAACATACCCGTACTGCGCGCTCTTGCTGGAGATGCAACCGCGGCCCGAGCATGTAGCCCACGGATACTACAGTAGATCGCTGCCCAGGCAGTATGGCAAGGAAGCGCCTGCAACCGAGCAGACACTATGCGACTTGTGAACGCGCGCGTCGCTCCTGGGGGGGCCACGCACACATAGAGGGGGCCGAACGGTCACTCACTGTCCCTAGGTGCGTGGCTGAAGTGAGGTTCCGCGCTGCGGATTGTTGATATTGTTTGTCGTTGCTTGCTGTCGTCGTCCCACCCGCGACCCGACTCGCGACCCACCTGCGACCGACCACCGACCCACCCCGCGACACATCCGTGATCCCCCAGCGACCCCCCCGCGACCTACCCGCGACCCACCCCGCGATCCAATCGCGACCCCCCCGCGACCTGGTCCGCGACCCACCCGCGACCCATCCACATTGCTTTAACGAAGCGGACAATTCGGCGCCTGTGGCGGGCTTGTTGTACAACTTGAAAAAATGGAGCGCCTGCAACTGACTTCTTAAGAGCCTCGCAGACTGCCGACGTCCCCGCCACCCCCTCACTCTTATCCGCTACGTGTAAGTGGGTGTTGTCCTCCTCCTCGTCCTCCTCCTACTCCTCATCCTCTGACGTCACTGACCGCAGTCTTGGTTACTGTACTATGACCTTGCGGGCTTATCATATGCTTCCACTTCTGTCTAACAATCTTGATTTCACACAAGCTTGCAGCCTGAACTAATGGCACATCGCCCAAATTGGCCTTGACATGTTTGCCGCAATGACGCTGCAACTCATGATGTGCTAAATTCCGTGCGACCTCATCGGATAGTCGTCGAAAGAGCCACTCCGCGTTCTTCTACGCTCTACAGGCAGTGAGGCGCGCCCCCGTGCGAGCGCAGCTCAGAGCAAGGATGGCCATACTCATGGTCAGCACACAGACCATGTACGATTTGCAAGGTCGGATAAAGAAGGACAAGGAACGGTAAGTGGACCACGTGCATTTCGCCGAGCTCTGCTCATACGAGACCAGCCACCCTTGGAGGAGGATCTTCTTGGGCCCCGGTGACTCACTGGCCCTTTCCCAAGGAGGCAACAAAACAACTCCTCATGGCGCCAAGATGGTCAAAACAGACCAAAAGCGGCATAACATGGCCCAAGCCGTCACTCAGGCTCCGAAGACGGCCCGTGAGGACGCCGCGAGGCCAACCACGCAAAAACGTATTTCGGTCTACAGAGCGTTCATGACGGTCCATAATAAGGCAATCATCCTCGCCCCAAAACGGACGCCCAGACGCCCAGACGCCCAGGAGGGATCCACGTGGGAAGCGTCGTAGTGTACACGAGCGCTGTGGTGCACGCAAGCATTGTGGTTCACACTGGCGCTGTGTTGCACGCAGCTGCTGTGGTGTACATAGGCGGTGTGATGTACACAGGCGCTGTGGTGCTCGCAGGCACTGTGGTGCGCACAGGCGCTGTGGTGCAGATCGCCACCTACATGCTGCTGTGACCCGACCTCGGTCATTCCTAGGCATTCCCAGACGCCGCCGGCGCGTAACGTGACGTCATCGGCCCGGAATGCAAAAACAGGCTCCAGCCGAGAGACAACCAGGAGGGCCCGACGGCATCCTGATAGGGCCCAGATGACGCCCGAGGGCCCCAATCGAATAAAATAGGCCCATGCTGCCCCGTGGCGCAATACGGTCTAAGATTATCACTAACAGTCAAGGCTAAACAGGTTCGCGAAAGAAAGAAGGTCGCAACGCCGAGAAAAATCGATGCACGGGAATTAAAAGTAATGGTCAAAAAGACGCCAGAGGGCCCGATGATACTTGCAACTCTGAGGCTCGTTTCAGGATATTTCCAATTTTGGTCCGTTTGAGGTTGTGCCAGAGGGCCCGTTAAGAAACCCACAGGAGCCCTCTGGAGGCCCCTGGAACCCTGGGCCAATGATAAAGGCCCCTACAGATTCAGCTATGTTTTGGAGGGTGTCTCGAGGATCTGCTCGACCTCTCCCCTTGCCTAGGTCCTCTGCGAGGCACGTCCGTCCGATAGCCGTACTGGCTCGAAGGGGGGCCCTTGCCCTTACTGGGACGAAAAATATTCCGATCACTTCATCTGATGTGAAGATAGTTCCTCTTGTTGACCCGTGGGATTTGGCATACATGTCGAATCTTGATTCATCAAGGCGCTGCGCTACCCATTGCAATAGCCCCCAGGCGGCCCACAGCCCAAAAGGCCACTTGCGCGCATCTGGCACAGATCAGGACCTGATACTCCAGTTGTAAAGGCGGTGGCCAGCCCCCATTGCGACGGCCACTAATTTCCAAGAACTGCTCAAACGAGGCCGCTCGCACTACAGGCCGCATCGCCTGCGCGCATTTCCTTTTTTGTTTACTTTCTCTCTCTCTCTCTCTTCTTCCTCTTCTCTCTAATTTTCCATTTGATGCACACGTGCGTGTTCACTCTCTATCTGTTTATATATCTCCCTCTCTCTCTCTTTCCCTCCCTCTCTTTACATATAACTCTGCCCTCCAATGTTGGTCAATTGGCCGTTCAACAGCCGTGATCGCGACGCCATGCACCTTGACGAGCCAGTCCAGCGACCCGCGGGCTCTTCGCGGGACGCCGACGAGCTGCTGCGGGCGAGTGCGGCGCCGCGCCGCGAGATATGCGCGCGCCCTGTTTCACCGCGGAGGCGCACGGCGCGCGCCGTGTGCGTGCCAGCATTGGGCCCGCACCAGGCTCCCTCGCGGGCTCCCGAGACGAAGAAGCAGGCTGCGCAGGTGCAAGCCTTCAGTCGGGCGTGTCCCCCTACAGGAAGATTTTAGACGACAAACATATCACATGCTCAAACAATACTCACAACATGTGCCCAAAAATACTAAAGAAATAGTCCCCGTACTACTTTTAACATATGCTTGTAGATCCCCCCTGTAGAGGGACAGGCCCGACTTCACGCAAGCCCTCGGAGGCCCGCGCCGCCTTCCTGCACCGGCGCCGGGCCCCCCTCCTCTGGCGGGCGGCGCCGAGGAGGCGCGCTGCAGCGGGAGGTCCGGCGCCGGTCCGGGAAGCCCGCGGGGGCCGCAGGCGGTGCACGTCTGTTCCGGTGCTTCTTCTCGGTCAGGCGAGTCCAGGACAAGGATAAGTTGAGCAGGGATCGACCGTCCTGGCATTCCTATAGTCCTACCACGACATGTTCTTGGAACCCAAAAGTGTTCTGATAACAAAACCAATGTTCTCAGAACACAGGCCTCATGCGTTAAAACAAGACAGTCCCAGCCAGAAACATTCTAAGAACATTTCGTGGAAACCACAGCAGGTTCTCAGAACACTGTTTGGTAGGGCTAACTAGGCGAGCCAGGACGCTTTCGCCACTGCTTGCATAGCCATCGAACAAACATACGGCAGGTTCGTGTCGTGCCGACCCCAGCGTTGGTTTTTGACACCGCAGGGATCGTTCAACCTTGAACGATCGGCCGTCTCCGCAACGTCCGATCGTTCAACATCGATCGATTCTGGGTCGCCGGCGGCGTTCAACCTTGAACGCCCGCGCTGGGGTCGCCGCGGGTCGACACGACGCGAACCTACCGTAGCGTGTTTATCTCGGAGGCCCACCGGCTCTGGAGGATGCATCGGGCACCGCAGCCTTTCCAGAACCGCCCGCCGCGCTCCGAGAGCCTACCGGTGCGCTTCGGGATGGACCCTCCTCCCTGCCCTGGCCCCGCCCAACTTGGGCCTCCGCAGCCGCGGCTCACATCTTTGGGTGAATCAGCGGCAGGACTCGGCGATGCATCGCCCATCTCGGGCCGGACGAAAGGGGGGCATAGCAACCGGGGGGTTTGAGAATCAACTCACATAGCTGATTTTCCCGGCGCCTCCCGGCGCTGGGAGGCGCCCATGTATCGAGGAATGGGCCCGGCGGCGGGGCCGAAACCAGCTGCATGCAGCAGATATCGTAGCCCCTTTTCCTATCCCCCCGTTTCGTTCGGCCCGACAATCGAGCGGCGATATGGCAGCACCCGAGAGCTCATCCAGGCGCTCTTGGGCGGGAGCGAGCTATCAGGCCGCCAGATTGCGGGATCGGTGCGCTCCCCGCTGAGCTTGCTTCCCCCCTCCCCCGACGACGTCTGCCTGCGAGGCCCTGGTTGCCGCGTGGTTGTGAGTGCCGCGCCTGCTGCGTCGGGGGCAGTTCAGGATGAAGGGGGGAGGAAGAGGCGGAGGAGGAAGAGGAGAAGGAGGATGAGGGGGAGGGGGAGGGGGAGGGGGAGGAGAGAGAGGGGGAGGGGAGGAGGACAAGCTAGGTGCGCTCGCGTCATATCTGACGTCCTACCCCTCCCTCCCATCCCTTACCATGGCGCTGATTTTCTCTATCCGCGGACGCGTGTCGTAGCGGACCTGTGGCTCCGCGCGCGCGTGCGTAGTGGGTGGTGGTGCGCGTGCGTGCGTGCGTGTGTGCGTGGTTGTCGTGGTGGTGGTGGTGGTGGTGGGTGGTGGTGGTGGTGGTGGTGGTGTGGTGGGTGGTGGTGGTGGTGGTGGTGGTGGTGCTGGTGGTGGTGGTGTTGGTACTGGTGCTGGTGCTGGTGGTGGTGGTGGTGGTGGTGGTGGTGGTGGTGGTGGTGGTGGTGGCGGTGCGGCGCGGTGGTGGCGGGCGGATGGGCGCGCGAGAAAAAGGCCCGCGCTGGGGCGAGAACGCCATCCTGAACGACGGAGGCCAAACACCGATCCGAAAATGAGGCCCACGCTGCAGCGGGAGCACGATTCGGAACGATTCGGGAGCAGAAATGAGGCCGGCGCCTCAACGAGAGCAGCATTTTGGGAAAAAATGACGCCGGCGCCTCAGCGAGAGTCGTTTCCCGGGATTTCCCGGGGATCCTGTGTAAAAAAACAGTACGCGGAGGGTGCGCGGCCATCACCCGGACGCCATCAGGGGAAGAGGGAGAGTATTTTCATATTGAGTAATTGTGGAGGAGGAGGGAGGAGGAGGAGGAGGAGGAGGAGGAGGAGGAGGAGGAGGGAGAGGAGGAGGAGAAGAATTAGGAAGGGGAGGTGGACGAGGAGAAGGAAGTGGAGGAGGAAAAAGACCAATGTAAACCACCCAAAAACCATCAACGATGTTGGAATACACCCTCCCTCCAAGATCCATGTACACAGGTCTCAACAAAGGGTCATTTCACTGAGGGAATTGTCCTGTTGGGGGACACTCGTGCGAACATCTTGAAGCGAGCCAAAACACAATTCTCAGGACTTCAACGCCACGAGTTAACCTGACTGTCACGTCTTGGCGACCCAGAATCGTGCCAGAACACCATTCCCGGGACGTCAACACCGCGAATAAACGTAACAATTGCGCCCTGACAGTCCCAAAACGCTCCAAAGCATTATTTCTGGAACTTTAACCATGCGAATGAGAGAAAGTCCTGAACGTATACAACGAGTGCGCGCGGCGTTATAGCGAGAAACACATGTTCAAAACGACCCGCCCGGCATCTGTGAAAGTCCTGCAATGTTTCAAAGGAAAGATCGCGACGCTACAGCGAACATCACATTTTTACATCGCGCCTCCCTCAGTCCGTGAAGCTCTGGCGAATGCGCGCAGAGCTAAAACGAGAACGACATGGTGAAACACACCTGGCCTCAATCCGTGAAACTCTCGCAATGTTCAAACAACGAATGTGCGCACCGCTCAAGCGAGAACCACATGTTGACCCCCCCCGCCCTCAATCCGCAAAACTCTTACACCTTTCGCACAAAAAAACAGGATGTGGTCGCTGCTCAGGCGAGAGCAACATGTTGAAAACCACCCGCCCTCCCTCACTGAAGCCGTTGACGATGTTATCACATTTTACAGCATCGGGGTCCCGAGTGGTGAGGAAGACTCTGGCAAAACGCCCGGCCTGCCCTTTCGAATGGCCTCTGGGTGCGACGGGAAAACGAGTGGGTGACGAAGGGAGGAGGAGGAGGAGGAGGCTGGCTGGCTGGCAATCTGCATATGGCCTCGATCCCAGTGTCAACAGGTCCGCTTGGCCGCAGGGCGGTCAGGGAGGCTCTATGCACCCCTTCGATGTCAAACGTATCGGGAGCCCCTTCCCCACACTTAGATGGGGACTCCCTAAGTGTGATGCAGGGTCGAGAGGCCTGCACGCACAGATCAGAACATGAAGATCCTCTCGGATCGCGGAGAGACGCAGCAGGAGGAAGAGAGGGGACGGGCAGCCAGGCACTCACGGCAAGTGAGCCGTGGCAAAACTCAAGCAGAACAAACTCTCGCCTTAAACTTGCACAAACTACTGTTTTTCGAAACAACAAGCCCACGCGCACCCCACGCGCATCAAAAAAAGGAGACACAAGCGAAGACGAAATCATTGTTTGCCTTGCCTCGTTGCTTTGCCTTTGCCTTTGCCCCGAGAGCGCCCTTTACCTTTTGGCCTACTAATGGGATCCCACTCGCCTTGAAACCGCACCAGGCCTCGTTCAGAGAAAGATCCGAGAGTGCCAGGAGGACGCAAAAGGGACGAAGGGGAGCTCCCAGGAGGACGGAGAGAGGCGTCAGGGACTTCATATACCACTTCTTGTGGCGGGCCCCTCGTAGCATTTTCTCGAGCGAGTTCGGGAAAGGAAAGAGAAGGAGGAGGAGGAGGAGGGGGAGGAGGAGGACGAGGAGGAACAGGAGGAAAAGGAGAGGAGGGGGAGTCGGCGCAGGAACAGGAAGGAGGAGGTGGAAGAGGAGGAGGAACAGGAGGAGGAGGGGAGGAAGTGGAGGGGGGCGGGGGGAAGGGGAAAAGATGAGGAGAGGGAGGAAGAGGAAGCGGAAAAGGAGGATGATGGGGGGGGGGAAGGCGGAGGAGGAACAGTATATATATATATATATATACACGAGTATGAGTATGACCCTGTGGCGATGCCAGTACCGAAATGACCAAATTGAACTGCCGCTTTGCTTGGTCGGCGTTGTTCAGGGCGTTTGGATTCAAACATTGTTTTTGTTTTAAAAAATCCTATCTAGATGCCCGCGCAAAATGCAGGTGGGGGGCGTGCACGCCGCCCCACCGTGCGTGAGGGGGACGTGCAGGGCTTGCCTAGGGGCCGCAGCTGTTGATCGGTTGTCCCTCCGCAGTGCTGACAAAACCAAGCCCTGATGTATGTATGAAGAGTGAGGAAATGTGAAGGATGCAGCCATACCTCCGCTACATGGATTCTGGCACCATCGCCTGAAGGAGAGACGATGGTGCCATCAACGTGAATAACATCAGGGCAGGCAGTCGCCCACCACATGGAGCCGGTAGCACGTGTAGCCGAGCGGAATCATTTTAGACATTTAAGTTTGCACTCCGAAAGCCTATGAGCAGACATGAGAGGGGCGAGAGCAACAGCAGCGGGGCGGGGAAGGGGAACAAAAAAATAAGAAAAACATTCCGTTGGGGCCAGGTTCGTCCGGCCACAAAACTCTTAAAAAAGGCGGAGACGATCCTTAAGATGGGATC
The DNA here is from genome assembly GCA_963575745.1 of Prorocentrum cordatum. NCBI lineage: Eukaryota > Dinophyceae > Prorocentrales > Prorocentraceae > Prorocentrum > Prorocentrum cordatum. Next base: position 1,082,121 of record CAUYUJ010015060.1, read on the forward strand.
CATAACGCCTGGGACGCTGGCCCCAAGGCTAGACCGTGAACTGGTCCACTGACCGGGGCAGTGAACGCGGGTACGAGTTACCCGAATCCAGACCCGCGGGGAACACTAAAAAAACCAGCCCATTCTCCGAACCATATCCTGCACGTGCTTGCTACGGAAGAGGGCCTCCCACCTTGCCGAATCCCTGGGAATCTCCTGGGCCGTTAAAAAAAGCTCTACCGCCTTATCGCCTGTGGGGGCCTCTCTTCCGTGCCTCTGTACACACCTGTCCGCTACCGGTCTCACCTCATCTCCCACCTCCATCGGTCCTAGGTACCTAATGGAATTCGTCGGGGCAATCGATGGGGGCGTAGAAATACCCCTCAAGGGCCTCTGGGATTCTGACGGCAATCTCTGTGGTCTCCTGGGGGCAATCGAGGTCGGCGAAATACTCCTCAAGGGCCTCTGGGCAGCTGACGTCAATTTCTGCGGGCTCCTGGGGGCAATCGAGGGCCTGGGCGAAATGATCTTCAAGGGCCTCTGGGATGCAGACGACAACCTCTGAGGGCTCCTGGGCGCAATCGAAGGAGGCGGCGAAATTCTCCTCGAGGGCCGCTTGGTCCCCGCGGACCTGGAGGTACTGGACGGCACTGGAGGCGGGATGGATCTCGATGCCGACGACGCCTTCGCCCTCTATCTCCAATCACTGAGTGTTGCGCAATATTTCTTGCCCTGCGCCGCAGTAGAAACTGAAAGTAATCGATATTTATCTGAATTTCGGAGGAAACTGACTGGTGCGAATCACCCACAGATTCTGGAACAATACTTGTCAATCTACCAGCTTCATTGCCCATCGGTCGGCAATGCCCCGCACTCGTATCAATGCAAGGAACGCCTCGAGCCACTCCTGCAACTCCCTCTCCATGTGCGTCGCTGGCGCTCTCCCCGACTTCAGCTCGCCTCCGAGCTGGGTCAGCGCCGAGATCACCTCCTTGCGGCGCCCCCCCCAGGCACAGCGTGATCCTCTTTTTTCGGCTGGTCGTAGCACCTGTCGAGCTTCGTGAACTCGATCACGCCCATGCGGCCCTCGTACCCCAGCGTGCCCAGGTGCTCCTTCCACTCCTTCAGTCGCGCGAAGTTCGCTTTGCCGATGGACTCCTGACGGTTGATCAGCGCCTCCAGCAATCCTCATAATTTATGCAGATGCGGAGCGCCTAGGTTGTGTCCTTTTCCTTTGGCCTGGACCTGCTCGTTGTACTTGGCTCCTTGCTCAGCCACGCGGGCTACCTCTGGCACGTCGCGCGGCGCTATGATGACGTCGAGAAGGACCCCCTCCACCGCGCGGCGCGACTGCGCCAGCTGCATGATCATCTTCATCATGAGCACCATCAGCGACCTGTTGGCGGGATTGTAGCCTGCGGCGGACTTGGTCACTATCTGGTGCTCGCCCTCTGCCATTCGGCGGCGCTGCTATCTCTCGTTCTCGGGCTTCGCCACCACTTCTCCGCCGAGCACCAGGGGCGTCGCGGACGGTCCCCGCTGCTGCTGCGCGTGCTGCAGCCGCCAGGCGAACTCTGTGCCCTGGGCATTATGGCGACGGGCGGCGGCGGCAAGTGTTGCTCGACTGCATGGCCCACAAACTCATCCAGCGATTCATGTTCTTCTCCGCGCATGGGGCATGTACAGGTCTTCGGGGTCACTGGGGTTCATGCGAAGGCCGTCCTATGGAGTCGACATCGAATATTTAGCCACGCCGTATGCACGCGTTGCCTAGCACTATCTCTTGTCGAGAAACAACTGCGGCACCGCGGACAGACGTTCGAGATCACCGGCGAGAGAAGCGGGTTTAACCTTCCGTGCTCACCCCCTTTCGATCGAGACTGGTGCGCGAACAGCGCACTCCTGGTGTCGAATACTTGTGAGCATACGTTACCGTGTTCACCATTAAGCGTGCAAGCGTGCGTGCCTGGTTCCATTGAGGGCCCACCTCCTTCCCTGAGAGAATGTGCGGGTTATCTATGCCGAGATAAGAATTGCCCCTCCCCATCATGTAAAACCGCAGCCCGTAGTATGTTTCGCGTCTAGCTTCAAAAAGAACTCCCGAACCTCGTCCTCCAGGAATAGTGCCTTCCAAGAATGCCCCCATCTATCCCGGGACTCGAAGAAATCCCCCGCTCCACTGATGCGCGCGAAGGTCCAGACATCTTTTTCCATCTGCACGGCGATCGGCGGCGCGGACTTCGTGAGCTTGCCCTCGGCGTCCAAACTCTCGGGTCCATTCTGTAGTGCGCCCCATATCGCTGCTATCGCCATGCGGCGCGCGACGGCGCCCATGGCCATCTGCTGCGCCCATCCAAATCTCCTGGCCGCCTGCTCGAGGCGCATCGGCATCAGTCGCCACTTTCGGCGAAGCACCGAGCTGGGGAGGGCGCGCGGGCGTTCGCCTTCCCACTCGGACGCCCTCCTCTTCTCCAGGACCCTGAGGCATTTATAAATCAATGTATCCAGTTGTTGCGTCTGCGAGGTCGAAAAAACACGCGGCTCGTTTGCTGATGATGCTGCTTCCACCACGTGGCCCCGAAAGGCCAGCATCTTGATACTCCTGGAAATTCTGCTCGCCAAAAAGCTTCCCATCTTCCCCCGCCCGGCGCGGGCCGCAGCACTGCGGTACCTGAACTCCTCCATGCTGGAGAGGTTCCAAGCGAGCGGCTGCCCAGATACCTAGCGCGAGGATAAGCTTTGCCACCTGCGAAGGCCTGGGCAAGAAAAACTTGTTCGCTCGGACTCGGTGCCGTTTCTCTCTTACTGTAGTTCTGGGCCACTCCGTCTCCTCCAGGGCCGAATCCAGGGTCGCATCGCTCGTCTCCAGTGTCGTCTTAATCGCATCGGGTGTCGTGTTGTCGATCGGGATTTTGCCGCGCATATCGCCGGCGCAAACCGCCGCCGCCCCGCAACAAGTAGCCCCGAATATCCCGCCCCTCAGGTCCGCAACTTCCGGAGCCGTCGAGCGTGCGTCGATCCATTGTCGCATCGGATGCCCCATTGCTTTCGCAAAAATCACTGGCTCCTCGCTAGATCCCATTTGGCCCCCACGTCGGTGTCGGGCTGCCAGGTCCCTCGGGTTCCTCAAGGGCATGTCCTAGCCCTCCTCAAAAATCATGATGATGCCAGACGTCTCCGATCGTGCGCGCATTAACTGTGCATCAGCCTGACCGAAGAGGTTGTCTATAGCATTCATGTCGTGCAGGTTGTTTCAGTATAGAATGCGCATCGCGCGGTACCTGAAGCCCACGCAAAGCTGTACTGCGATGGCGTCTGCACGCCGACGGCGAGGAAGAAATCCATGGAACTCAGCAGGCCATCGAACTCCCTGGGCATGCACTTGTTCTCCAGCAGGTTTCCGTATACACCCTTCGAGTACGGGCGCATCACGTTGATCAATAGTTTTGAGAGTGCCCCCACCTTGCCGTTACACTTCGCTGTCGGGATAGCCCAAGCAAGATTTCCCAGAATCGGCGTGCGCCCGACCATGCGGCATGCCACGTGAATGTCCTCCAAGATGCGCGCGGATGTCGTCATGCTCGTCTCGCCGATCGGTGTGCATCCAATGCCTAGATGTTCCTCTGGGCCCACGGAGAGGTACTTCGGGTTGGCGGCCATCAGGTGCAGCTCTACTGGGAAACTCCATGGAGGCGCCGCCCGTCTCTTCGGGCTCCTGCGTAGCTGACGGAGAGTCATCTGATAGTCACGATGACCGAAGAATGCACGTCTTTCATGTTCCTCCTCTCCTGGCAATGCTGGCGGCTGATGGAATAAAGACAGCGCGCGCTCGACGCCCGGCGGGGCCGCGCCCCCCCCCCCCGCGGCAGAGAGGCTGAGCTGGTCCACCCACTCCTCCGTCCTTTCGCAGGTCTGTGGCAAGTTGTATCTCCTCCTCCTCGGTCCCCCTTGCTTCGCAGCCAGTAGACAGAGTAGTTTACTTCAGCATTTCGTCGGGCCCGGTGTGCGTCTTCGATTTCCTTCTCTAGCCTGAGTCGTGTTCGCTGCCAATGAGTTCTAGTTTCATGTCGAAGACGGGTCTTTATCTCCTGCAGCTCCTGCAGCTCTGGATCTGCGTGCTCTGTCGCAATCGGTTCTGGCGAAATGCTCCTCGAGGGCCTCTGGCATGCTGAAATCTCTCTGCTGGTCGTAACACCGGTCATTCGTGAACTTGATACTGTCGCGTCTCCTTCTCTCGTGCGGGTTGCCTCTGGCATGTCTCTTCTTGATGACGTCTGTGTGCTCGTATATATATATGCATGAACGGTTGTCCAGCAACCGTGGCGACTGTGAACCTGGGCCCCTCTCGGGCGCCCAGGATTTGCGATCTAACGCCTGTCCTGACACCTCTGCGGGAACTGGTTGTAGTGAATGGACGTCCAGCAATTGTCTCGGCTGTGAACCCGGGCGCCCCGCGGGCGCCAAGGATTTGCGCTCTAACGCCTGTCGCCGATGTATATCCGAAAAAACTGAATGATGTGAACAGATTGACTGAAGTCCTTCGCGCAGCTCTCTTCGTCTGCGAACCAGCTCCAGTCTCCGTCGTCCAAGCCCAAAAAGCTCTGGGCCGGGTTCTTTTGTTGAAGCTGGAAGTATCTCGATCCGATCTCAGCGACTGCTCCTGCCCATAGCCCACGCGCCGCATCGACGTGGCCCTGCTGGGCCAGGGGGGGACCTGCGGCAGGATCAGCTGCGTCTTCTGCTCGGGCGCTTCCAGAGAGGGCCCTCGGCCTTGGCCCCGCTGCGCAGCCGCCGCCAACTTGCCCCGATCCCATCGTCGAAGGGAATCGGCTTTCTGTTCATATATTCGATATACTGTCAGTCGGAGAAGCAGTGGTGCATGTTCGCCGTGGGCCCTGCTGGGTATCATCTGTAGCTTCCTCGCCTGCGGCCGCAGGACTCGACGTGATATTATATGTTCTCGAGCCGCCATCGGTGCGAAGGCGTGGTCGACCGTGCTGCTGTTTGATTTGTTGCCGTAGTACGTTGGTCCTCGGTATCTGTCTGCTGAAACTGCGTCGCACGTTTCCATGGGAACTAGAATCTCGCCCTGGATTATATTACCCACGATGTTGTGTTCCCCTGTGTTGGAGGGCCCCGCCAGGAGCCTCTCCTCTTCCCAATCGAGCGGCGAGGTTGGGGCAAACGTCGGGGGGGGGCCCTCTGGGCCCCATGTGCGCGTTGAAGTCTCCCAGGAGGATGGGCGTTGATCTGGCTGGGACCGCTCTGAGTTCTCGCGTGGCCCATTTGAGTAACAGTATGGGGCCCTTCTCGAGGGCCCTCCTTTTCTCTGCAGTCTCGTCGCCCAGCGGCGGCATGTAGGTAGTCATGAGACTTTAGGGCCACACTGTGATATCTCAGTATGATAGCAGGCCCCCTCCCTTGCAGTGTCTGCGTCGGTGTCGCTGCCGCTCGAAGATGTTTCGCTCTGAACATGCCCCCGGACATGATGGCCCACCCCGCGTGCTTGTTGGCACATGGGCCTGCGCCTCAGCCAGCGTGGAGCGCCATGGCCCCCTTTCCCAAAGACATCCTGCTTACTGGGGTCCCCGTGCTCGCCCTCAGTCTGGCCCCATGGCAATGCCACTACATCCGCCCTCAATGTTTCCCATATGTCCATGATCCTCTGCGGTTCGATCAGCGACGTGGGGCTGCGCAGTATTATTCTCAGTGCCTCCATCCTCGCGGGCCTGGCAAGCGCGCTCGTAGTCCGCGCCAGCCTCCCAGTCGTCATCTCCCTGGCGGCTGCGCTCGCAAGGAGTAGCGCGGGTTAGGCAGCGTGAGTGAATGCTGCGGTGGGGCGGAAACTCCCTCGAGCAACTGCGCCCCCCCCCCCCCCCTGTTCCGAACCCTCGCGTCCAGCGCAGCAGCCTTCCCAACCGCAAAACAATCAAGCGTGGCAATCAAGGGCCTCGTCCTGACACGCATGGCTCTATGCCTGACAACGCGCGCGCGGCGCCTGGAGACCCGTGGACTTCCGCGCACATTCGCAACACAATCAGCCAGTGCATCTGCCACTGCGTTGGCTAAAACCAAACGTGTTGGGGGCGGCCATCCACGATGCCGCTCTCATCCTAATGGCTCCTAATGAACAGAACGAATTATTGGCAACGGGCTCTGACACGCATGAGTTTGGCAATACTTGCCCAGAAACCAACGTCAGGGCCCTTTGGGAACAGGCAGGCTTGGGCGCGCCAGCTCTCGGACAAAGGTTCACAACTGGTGAGATATAGCATGTATCCGGATACGACAGACGCGGCGGGGTAGAGGGGGGGGGGAGGGCGAGAAGGAAAATGAGGGGGAGGACGAGGAGGAGAAGGATGAGGGGGGGGGGAGGAGGGCGTCGGAGGAGAAGGAGGAGGAGGAGGAGGGGGTTAGAGGGGGAGGGGAGGGCGACGTGGAATGCACGGGGATAGGCGCTTGGAACAAGGGGGCGCGTGGCACAAGTAGGGGGGCGCGCGCCGAGTGAGAACGCGCTCTCTCTCTCTCTCTCTCTCTCTCTCTCTCTCTCTCTCTCTCTCTCTCTCTCTCTCTCTCTCTCTCTCTCTCTCTCTCTCTTTCTCTCTTTTGTATGTTTCTCTGTCTCTCTCTCTCTCTCTCTATATATTTAAAAAAAAGCAAGGAACATATATACTACTTATATGCATGTATATGTATATGTAAATATTATATATACGTATATATATTATATATATATATATATATATATATATATATATATATAAACGGGAGCCGCGCGCGCGCCGCGGCCAGCGCGCCAAGTGGCTCAAGGGCCCCGCGAGCCAGAGCAGCAGCGGGGCAGGGGGGGTGAGATCGGGGCGCAAGAGGAGGAGGAGAAGCTGAAATATGCGCGGCAACCGCAGCTCCCATCTTTCTTGCCAGCCAGAGCGCCAGAAAGCCTGAGCTCACCTTGATCATATTACACTTGTCGTAGCCACTGTATGCGTAGCCACTCATGGCACCATTGACTCGACAGCACTCCCAAAACATCCGCGACACGCAACCGCCACAGCCACGCGAACACATACACGTCAAAACAACCTTCCAAAGATTTCCGCAAAAGGATTGTCAGATCCTGATTCGCCCGTAGCTGGTCCCATTTCGCCCATAAAACTCTTCGGCTCGGCGTCGTTGGGCAAGCACTGATACCCGGTCCACTCCGGGTAGTGGGCCGCTGCGCTGAGCTCGAAGGTCCACGGGGAAAACCATCGTTCAGTACCAGAATAGGAGCTCCTCGGACGTCTTCAGGTCGGAATCCGCGATCGGGTCATCCGAATAAGGGTGTGCACTCGGAAACGCAGTAGGAAAACCTCGACGCGAACTGCATCCTGGCCGATCGATTTCAAACTCTGCACCATCTAAAGACAGTTTCCTCGTGCCTGACCTTGCCGTGCAGTTCCCTCATCGTGGTAGTATGGATCCAAGAGCTTGGTGACATGAGTACTAATTTCATCATGTGAACATGGATCTTAGGATACTTCGCACGCTTCCTGCTATCCACGCGCGTCTCGAAAATGCTCGAGTGCAGCATCATCTCGGGCCCCGCGTCGGGCGACATGCGCACCGCGCGGTGGGCGCAAACAATGCGGCGATGTTCTCCTTCGCAACAAATGCCGGCCTGGTTCTTGGTAGGAGCACGAGCTGCCAAGTTGGTGCCGTGGCGCGCAGTCTGGAGGTCTGGATCCTGGTTATTGATGAGTTCCGAAGCTCGCGCCATTTCCATGACGCTCATCCCTGACATACCGATGAGCCGCCACTGCCCTGTCGAATATGCGGTCAAGGCTTCGCGGTAGGGACCACTGATGACAGCCAATTGTAGTGGCGGAGGGCGTCGAACACATTGCCCCTCGTCACGCCGACCTAGGTGCGCTCCTTCTTGTTAGGACTCGTCATCTTCTCGAACATGTGTCTCCGTTCTAACCAGCTTGTAGCCCTTCTGCCAGCGCGCGCCGATGCACCTCTCGGCGGGCCCGACCGGGAAGAACGGGAAACGTGCAAAGGAGGTCGCCCGAAAATCGGGCGGCGGGGGAGTCGGTCTGACCCCGCATCGTGGATCGAGACCGCTAGCTCCGCTACCGCTGTGGAATGCACGTGTTTAGGTGGATGGAATACAGAAACACATGGCGCAAATAGGGGGCCCGCGCTAGGGGGTCTGGGGGGGGCGCGTTCTCTCTCTCCTTTTGCGGGGGCCCGCGCGCGCCCGCGGCCAGCGCGCCGAGAAGCTCGAGGGCCCTGCGAGCCAGAGCAGCGGCGGGGCGGAGGCGAGCGCGAGGCGCAGGATGAGGAGGGCTGAAATTTGCGCGACAAGCACAAAGGAGAAGGAAGAGGAGGAATATGGGGGAGGATGAAGACAGGACAGGACATCCGCATAAGGGGGTGCAACTTCAAATCGCCCATGCTGGTGTCTTGCGCGCTTCTGCCAAACACCCGTGCGATTGATTGCGCAGCGGCCCTGCTTCGTCGCCGGGGCCGGGCACGCCGCGCCGCTCAAGGGCAGAGCTTCGAGGCGGCCCCGCAAGAGAGGATCGCTGCCTTCATCCCGCGAACCCAGCGCGGGGGAAGCAGCTGCAGGCTCTTCCGCGCGCCCTCGGGAAGGCGGCGCGGGGGCTCAGCGGCGCGCTCCCTCCAGGGGGGGGGGGGGGGCGACGACGCGGCCACTCGTGAGAGGAGAGGGGGGGGGGGGTGGGAGGCTCGCGTCCCCGAGCTCCGGCTGGAGGGCAGCTTACTCCACTGTTTTAATTATATACTCATCTCCCCCGCTCGGCTCACTTGTCGGTCTGGCCGAGGGCCGCCCAATGCAATGGCGCATCTGTACTCTGATACCCAGTTGCAATATCGCGCCAGCCCCCCTCGAAGTGAATGCGGGGTGAAGCGCGCTGGTAGTCGCGGTATATGGTAGGCGGGGCCATCGACGAAGCACTCTGGTGGACTTCGCGATGATCGCTTTCTTCTTCTCCTTCGGCACCCCGCAGTAATGCACCTGTCGGCGCTCCGACAAAGCACTGCGTTGTGCGAGCGCTCCGTCGTGCCCATCCTGCATGCCCCGAGTAGCACTCCGAGAAGAGCTCCCTAATGCATCTCTCGGTTGCTGGTGGGCTTTCCCAGCTTGCCCAGCGTGGCACTTCGAGGAAACCTCGGCAATGCTTCTCTTGCCATTCCAGTAAGCGCCAGTGGGTGCACTCACTGGTGGCCGCTGGAGGAGCCGGCCGTCGCCGTCTCCTCCGACGTGGGGCAGTCGAACTTTGCTTCGAATATCTCGGTGTCATGCAGCGAGGTCCGCGTGCTGTCTCGTATCTTGCGTCGCTTCTTTAGCCTCTGGGTCGAGATTGCCCCCGTTGCTCAGCTCCATCATGGCGACCCTCATATATGGAGGTTATCATCGTCTCTCTGTGATATATTCAGCACCAGCTCGCGCCAGCTCTGCGCAGTAAAAGCCGCCCCCCCTGCCCTTCCCCACTCGTCCTCAGGGCGCCTTGCGATGATATCGCAACCTTCGACCTTGTGCGTCATCGAGAAGGATGCGGGGATCAGCTCGAAAAGCTCCTCTGGGCTCATTTTCTGGGCGGCGTCGAAGAACTGGCAGCGGCACTCCCTGGTGGCGTCGCTTAGCTGCTGCGGCAGCCTAACTGCTACGAGCGCCCTATCATTCTTTCCCCACCTTGAGCTCAACCAGGATCGACGGCCCACTCTTGTGCGGGGGGAACTTCGACGCGCGCCCGAACTTTGGCCGCACCTCGCAGCCGTCGCCGAACGTCCCCTTCGTTTTATCCACCCACCCTTTCATAAACACATATTCTTGGTGGCTCTCCTGCGCCTTGACGAGCTGCGACCTGCCCACCTTGCGCCAGAACTGCCGCGAGCCCCCCCTGGAGGTAAGGCTGGGCCTCTCCGCCACAGCTCGCTTGGAAAGGCAAGCCCGCGCGAGCTGGCTCGCCCCTCCTCTCGCCCCACCCTGCGCGCCTCATCCGCGCGCTGAACAGCTGCGCGTCGTCGCTCCACTTGTCAGCGAAGCCGAGCACCTTGAGGTTCGCCGACCGATTTGCCCCATGTTCTTCGACGCCTTGTAGTCGCCCGTCCCGTGCAGCTTTGTCATTGCCTCCGACTCTTGTCTTGCCGCTATCAGCGCATCTTCGCCAGTGATACCCGTGGCCATGTACCTGTTGAATAGGGCGCCGTATTCTTCTGCGCAGCGTAGCGTCTCTGTCCTGAACTCTCCAGCTTTGCCAAAGGCTGCAGGTGCGCATCCGTTCGTGTTGGCGCCCCCCCCCAGCGCCTTCGCCATCTGCTTTGACTTCTCCATGGCCGTCTCTCACTGTGCGAGACTTTCCCTTTGGGCCTTCTTCTTCCTCCAGGAGTGCTTGCGCAGCTTTGAGCTGTCCTAAGGCCTTGGTTGCCCACGTGGTCCCTGTTGCGTTCCCCTTGTGATATTGGCAGACCTGCTCTCTCGAAATCTACTTATCCCCATCCATGCTGCCTATTGTTATGTTCATCGCTCCGTTCTCCCCGCTCCTCCTACCTCAGCTCCAGCTCGCAGTAGATGCGCACTCTCTTTCATTCACTGTCTTTGCCTCCGTGGTATTTTGCATGGCCTGGCCCATGCCCTGCGCGCCCCCTGTGGCCCCCGATCATCTTGTGGTGCTGGAACCCCTTGTTGCAACGCCCGCAAAGCCATGGCTGGCTGCTGCCCGTGAAGGCCATGGGCGGCCTCCCCGCGTCACGCACTCCGAGAAAACCCGCTAGTGCGCACTGCGCACCTGGGCCAACGCTGAGCCAGATCAGCCGTGGGAGCCGAATATGGTCGATGGAGATGGTAGCGTATTCCCACCTGCCCTGTTAATCGCGTAGTACCTTGGAAGCTGGTCCGGTCTCTCCCGAATGACCGTGGCCCGTCTTAACGCTACGCGCATGCTGTGCAGCGTGCCCAGTACCCCGCACGCCATCTCTCCGCATCTGTAATGGAAGGAGGGGGGGCGGTTCGCAAAAGTGTCGCCATGCTAGATGACGTCGTTTACTGACTGGAACGGGTGGGCTGGTTGTTGCCAGGGGGGCCTTTCCCCAACGCGTTTCTCTGCAACTCCGCTCCCCGGTCTGTTCGGAACCCAGGGCCATTTCGCATGTCCGACCATCCGGGGCGAAACGTCTGAGTGTTATCCGGCGCACAACGTCCATGCTGATTGGTTCTGTTATCTTTCATCATCTGAAATGTGTCTTTCCTCCTCATCTCAACCCTGCTGGGCACGCCAGCCACTCCCCAACTGCCCTAGGGGCCTCCCCCCTGGGGCGGCAGGCTCATTGCTCGATGCTGACGCCGTCGGAGGTGCCATGTAAGTGCTTGTCCGCGCCAGCCGCTGCCTGGCGCTCTGCCCTGGGCTCATTGCACCCCGAGATGACATCGCAAATTCAATTGCCCCTTCTGACCTCGGCGGCGCCGCGCTCTGAGATAACCCCGCGAATGCAACCGCCCCCATCCGTCCTCAGCGGCGCCGACGCTGAATCCCCCTCTCCGCCATCCTCTCCAGCTCCGACTCGGGCACTGCCGACTAGGACTTCTTGCCTCCCACGTGGGCGACCAACGTCCCCAGCGCCGCCCTCAGGCTTCGGCCCGCGAACTGGCCCAGCGAACGCCGTGGTTTATTCCTGCGGGGGCACCGCCCTGAAGTTGGGGGACTCGTTAATGCCGATCTGAATATTGCCTGAGCCCTCCTCCCAACATTCCTGCTCGTCCTCGTCCGGATGCATGTTCTTGTTGTTGCGCGCCAAGTTGCTCTCGATGACCTTGCGCATCTTGATCATCTCTGTGATCACGGCCTGCCTGTGCTCGCTGTTGTCCTCCGTCAGCTCCAGGAAGTCGCGCCGGGCGTCCAATGCCAGATTTATTGATGCTGGTACTGCTGCTTGATCTTCTTTGTGCCCGACCAACGCCTACTCCTGGATGCCTTGCATGAGCGCCATCACCTCGTGGATGCCTGGTGGTCCAATCTGGCGCCCCTTGCCATTCTCCCTGAACTGGTTCCTGTAGTTCTGCCCAGCTGCCATCGGCTTCCGAGACGCCAAATCGGTTACTGGCATGATGGGGGCAATCCGAGTTCACGTGGTTCACATCTCTGATTTCTGCTGGCGAGCGGAGGGCCGGCCGCTGGAGTCCGCTGATGTACCCTCTGAAGTCGAACTCCTCGTAGTCGTCCGCTGCGCATGGCTGGCGGGGGGGCGGGTCTGCGCCCTCCTGCCTCCCCTTCGCCGCTCCCTCCCGTCGCCGCGGCCGCGGCCGCTGGCGGGTAGCCCGCTGCCTTGGTGCTGGCCTCTTCTGCGTGCCACTGGCATTCTCCTTTTCCCGTGTCGCCCCTGTGGTGCTCCGGTTCTCCTTCCATCTCCGCGCTTGCTCCTCTTCCGGGCTGGGGTAGTCTCCGCGGCGCCGCCGCCGCCGTTCGCGCAGCGCGGCCCAGGGCGGCTGCGGCGCACGCGCACCTGGGGGCCCTCCAAGGATTGAGCCTGCAAGCCACAGAGGGCGCAGACAAGGGAAGGAGGCTCTTTTACTGGATGAATCCATCCACTTTTGTTTTTTTGCAACGAATTCTGCGGCTCCCCGTTGCTCCCACGACGCGGTCGGACGTTATTTGTCGGGCGCGAAAAAGAGCTTCAGCACCATGGGCATTGGCTCGCCATCGCCAGGCTGGGGATCAGCGGACGACAGTTGCGCGCCACTCTCCTGCGCCCTGCCAGCGCAACCGCGATAATAAATTGAGCTCCGCGCGCCTGCCCCTCCGCCCCAGCTCCCCTGTCACGCCAAAACTGAGCCACCACATCGACTCCCACCGATATTCCAAGTAGCATTGTATCCCAGGCCTCTCCGCGGTGGCGTAGGATACTGGGGCCCGCTCCAATCCAAGCTTCCCAACATCTTGCGCCCTTCTTGAACATTGAGATGTCTGATGGCCTCCGCGGGCGCCCGCTGCGAGCGCCCTCGCTGACCGCCGCCAGCACCTAGAAGTCTCTGGCACCTGCGTGGCCCAGGGTGCAGATGCCCCGCGTGCCCTTCCACGTTCCAATATTTTGACATGGCGGACGCCACCCAGCTTCGACGAGCCAAAAACTGCTGCCAACGCGCATTGTCTGCACCACCGTAGCCTGCGCATCCTCGGCGCTGTCGAGCAGCGCGGCACCCCCCATCTCCTGAAAACCTTCTGTTGGCGTAGCACCTGGTCGTGCCGTCTGCTTCTATCCAGCTCATCCTGCCGCCTGCCATTCGTCTCAAAGGTAGCGTCATCGTACTGTCGAGTACTTTCAAGCGACGAGCCCCCGGTCCAAGCGCCGACAATCCACTGAGGCCTGCTCCCGAAACCAACGCCCAGAACATCCCCTTCATGATCTTGCCGGTGACGCCAGAAGACGAGAAGCATCCGCATTGTCTGTGAACTATCTGCATGGCCTCAACCTCCTCCTGATCTCTCCCGCGAAGCCTTGGTCTCCTGTTGTGGCCCCAGTGCTCGCATCTCTCTCATCGGCGTGGCCTTGACCCCCCCTCTCTTTAGCTCTCGCGTGGTCCCGCCCCGCCCTGGGCCTCAGCGGGAAACCAGGTGGTTAGTTTTGGCTGGGTTAAATTTCTAGCCTCCATTCTCCAGCTCGCACTGTAGGGGCTGCGTGGTGACATTGATCTGCCCTGCAATCCTTCTCGCATGGGCTCTTCTCGCATGGGCTCTCAGGGGGTCCGAGAGACCCTCGCTTTCGCCAAAAGCCGATTGGCGCTGGGGGCCCGGGCGAGCCGAGAAATCTTCGCTTTCGCCTGGCGCCGACTGGTGATCCGAGGTTACCTCGCTAACTCCAGTCGCCCGCGGGGTCGGGCCCGACGAGACCACTGCGTGGATCTTGGTGATGTCGCCCATGAACGCGTTGAGCGAGAAGTCGCGCCTTTCTTCGTTGACTGGGCCCACGCCCATTGTATCATGATCCGTCTGCATCTCGCCCCTCCCCCTTGCCCCCTGGCGCTGATGTCCCACGTGGAGGCGCGTGTCCTTGATCTGCCTCGGGCGCGCGGTGCAGCCCGCCTGCGCGCCCCGCGCGCGCTGCGTGGATCTCGGCGATGCCGCCCGTGCGCGCGTTGAGCGAGAGGTCGTGCTTTTGTTCGTTGACTGGGCCCACTGCATCGCGTTTCGTCTGCATCTCGCCCCTCTCTTCCTCTCTCCCTGGCGCCGCTGCCCCGCGTGGACGTCGCGTGTGTCAATGAACTGCCTTGGGCGCAACATGAAACCCATTTGCGCGCCCCGCGTAGTCTCTGCGCATTCCATGCCCATCGACGCGCAGCGCAGCGCCTCGACAGCAAACGGCTGATCCTCCTCTTTCGACGCGGCGAAGACCGATGCCAGCTGGAGATTGCGTTTCGCGCTCGCGAAGGCGTTTGCGCAGTCGCAGTTGCTGGCCATGGTGCTCGCCCATGCCTGCCTTGCCCTCCATCGCGTAGCTTCGACGCAGGCGATCGCGTTCCCCCTCGATATATGTCCAAGCCCGCCCCCTTTGCCCAACATGGGTGCTCCGGCTCTTTTTTTACCTCTGTAATGGATGCCTCTGTGGAAAATCAATGGCATTGAGCAAAATGCGCGCGCGGCTCTGTTCCCTCCAAACTGTGCCAGTCCACGCGTGTAGCTTGAGACCGGCGACGCTTAGTCTGGATGCCCAAGCCTGTTCCTGCACCCCGTGCTCGCGTTTTTTTTGCAGCGCCGACGATCCTAGCCCAGCTTTCTCAAAGCCCCCAAGTGATGCGATTTTTCTCGGTCGCCCGCAGTGCTTCGCCGTCGCCGTCTCTGTCTGTCCCGCCCGGCGCTCCGCCCGATGCCCAACCCATTCTGTAAAATCGACCTGTCCGCGCTGCACGTGTAGAGTGAGCTGTGCTTGTCCACGTCCTCCTCGTCATCTCGCCTTTTCCGCCGCCCGTGCTGTCTGCTCCTCCAGCTTCTTGCTCAACTGCTCATGGTCTTCCAGGTTGACCGCGGGTTCCAGTGGCGCCCATGTCAGTTCCGCGGGGAGAAAGACCTCCTCTTCGCCGCCATCCTGCAGTACTGCAGCATGTCTCTTTGGCCCTCTCCACTTCGGCTTTCATCTCCGCATCGAATGGGGTCGGCATTTTCTCTGCTATCATCTCGCCGCGCTCCTTCTCGCGCTCCTCCGGCCTCGTCGGTCCAGCTGCCAGCCCCCGCTCGTGGGGGCGTTTGCCTAGTTCTTTGAGCCATTCCTCCGTGGTCCACCATGTCCGCGCTGAGAAGTAGCACCTCTTGTTCCTGTCCTCCCCCCATCCCTCTGATGCCCAGCGCTGAGCCTGTGCATCTCGCTGAAGTTGTCGTTCTCGCACGCCCTCTGTAGTTATCCAGCCGCCTCCTTTTGTCCTAGCCTTTTTTCTCCAAGTCTGTCCTGCGTCTGCGTAGCGCATGTGGCATCTGCGCCGGCTCCACCTTAATCTCCTCAAATCTCTCCCGCGCGCCAGACTCCGCCATGGCCACTCGTAACTTCATCCCTTACTGCCGGCAGGGAGCGCCGTAGTGACTGGAAGGCGGCCACCGCCTTGTCCTCGTGCTTCTTTATGATTCGGGCAACTCATGCCATGGCATCCCCGCCCGCCTCGCCCTATTTCTTCCACGCCTGGTCCGCCGCGGGGCGCTCCTGGAGGCGTCTCCATTCTTCTTTGGCCCTTAGACCCCCCCCCCTGGGTTGCACTTCGAGAGAACGTCGCTAATGCATCTCCTCGGAATGCTGAAGGATCAGCCTGGGGCGCACTCCGAGAACACCTCGCTAATGCCCCTCCTCGCTACAGTGGCTGGGCGACCTGCAGGTGGCGGCCGAACGCGCTCAATGATTTCGTCCTCAGGCGCCCTTTTTCCCAGGCGTTCCATCGGGTCGTTGCGGCCCACTTCCTCGTCTGCTCTTTGCAGTCGATGCCTACCTGGAAATGAAGTTGATGTTCCACTCCAATATCCATGCCCCAAGAAGCATGGCCCCTGTGTCCTCTCGCTTCTCTCTTCTGTAAGTTCTTCGCCACTCCTCTCAATGCAGCGCGCCTCCGCACATGGGGTAAAGCCCCAGACGGTATCGCTACGTGGTCTACCTTTCTCGGTTTTCATATTCTCGTCCTTCGCGCAGTCGCAGGTGGGCCCGCGATCGATGGATGTCGTGACAAGTGACAATTTGCTGTGACACACAAAGCACCCAGAAACATGTTCCACTATCGTTCGCCACCTCCTTGGCAACTGGCCCCAGTTTCCGCTGCGTGTTTGCCCAGAGTGTGCTTGCTTACCCCCAGATGCCCCCTCCAACTACGATAGTAGATCTGCCACCCATGTCGTCGCGCCTCTCTCCCACCCACTTCATGGCTTCTCGAGAGCATCTCATTGTTTGCGTACCCTCTACCTGGCGGGAAATACATCGCGAATATTGTGACGTCGCATGCTCTCGTGCGCAGCCTAACCTCTGCCGTTCTTCCATGCAGTTGCGAAGGAGGTGTGTACTGCGCGTGGAAGGCCTGGTGTTTCATCGTGTCGCCTGATAACAGAAGCGTCGTACCACGTGACACGTTGATCAATGCGTCCTTCTTTGCCCCGAACTGGACCTCCGTATAGTATCTATGATTCGTCGTCATCGGCTCTGGCCCAGCCCACCGATGGGCCCCTGTCAGCGCAATCGCATCAAGCTCTCGTAGAGCACTACAAATTTCTTCCAGCTTGTCCGTGGTATTCGCCGCCAGCGGCTCATAGAGCACCAGTTCCATCAACGCGCACACAGGGGGGCACTGTAATCGACATCCACCTGCCATGCCCCCATAGCTCCCTCTCTGGCCCGTGCGATTGCTGGGCGGTCGTCGCGTGAGAAATGTCCAACAAATCCTCGTTCCGTCGGATCTCAAAGTGCCTGAGCCTCCCACGCCGACCAGGAGGAAGAGAAAGAAAAGGCGGCGGAGGAGGAGGAGGAGGAGGAGGAGGAGGAAGAGGACCAGGGGGTCCAACGGCCAACCACGTGGGGCCCCGAACACGCGCGGTCGGCACGGCCTCCGCGGGCGGCGCACCGGGGCCAGGCCCCTTCCGCTCCGCGCCCATTCTGTGGCGCACCCCTTGCAATCCTTGCGCGGCGCGCCTTGCGCCGCGCGCCAAGGCTTCGGAGATCTACTGACCTGGGTCAATCCAGAAACGGGCCAGCCAAACTTTGCAAAACCATGCAACATCTTGCAGGATCCTGCACCCAAGGCCGGGTCAATGCACCCCTGGCTCGGCAGGACCCTGCAAGATCCGGCGCTCTGACTGACCCTGGGTTGCATTGAGACCCGAGGGCTCTGCATGGTGGCGAACCCCGGGGAGAGGGCCTCCTGGGAGGCCCTCGTCGCCATGACTGGCCTCGCCTCGAAAGGCTAGTCAGAATGCACCCCAAGACCCAAGAGGTCCAGGGAAGGGCGGCATCGGTTTTTGTTGTAGACCGTTTTTAATATGAATCGGCGATAACCCGGGCTATCCTTGGGGGTGGAGGGAGGAGGGTACAGGCCGATAACCTGACCCTCGCGCTGGCAGGCTTGCATATGCCCGCACCCCCCCCTCCCGCGGACCTGTACAACCGGCAACGTGAAATGTATCCTGGGCTATCGCCCGACAATAAAAAAACAGTCTCTTGGTGCCCCCAGGACCGCCTCAAATATCGGCGCCGCGCCCAGGGGGGACGCGGCGAGCTTTTTGTCGAAGGCTCTGCAGGCCTGCCCCCGGCCTTCTGACGAAGTCTTCTGGACCCTCCCCGACGGCACGGAGAGCTGCTCTCCTCCTCCTCCTCCTCCTCCTCCTCCTCCCTCCTCCCTCCTCCTCCTCCTCCTCCTCCTCCTCCTCCTCCTCTTCCTCCTCCTCCCCTCAGTCCAGAGGGCTTCCGAGAAGCCCTGTCGCCTTCCGCGAAGGCCCGCTTCTTCGCACGTGCCCCCCCCCAGGGCGCGCCGCCGACCTGTGAGGAGGAGGAGGAGGACGAAAGGGAGGAGGAGGAGGAAAGGGAGGAGGAGGAGGAGGAAAGGGAGGAGTAGGAGGAGGAGGAGGAGGAAAGGGGGGAGGAGGAGGAGGAGGAGGAGGAGGAGGAGGAGGAGGAGGAGGAGGAGGAGGAGGAGGAGGAGGAGGAGGAGGGGGAGAAGCACACACTCAAACCTATACAGACAGGAGGAGCGCGGAAGGGCAAGGCGATGCAGACGCTGCGGGCAGGGGGTGCGAACTGTCGGCCCCCGATGGGCGGCTCCCGTTCGAGCGGGGGCCCCCCGTCCGTCAACGCACGCCCATCGACCCCCTCCTGGAAATCCACCACTGGAGATCTGGGGCTCGTACGGGCATGGGTGTCAGCTGTCAGCTCATGCTGTTCGGGGGCGAAAGAGCCCCCCTCACAAGAAGCACCAATGCAAGCAAAGCCTGTCGGCAAACGCATCCGAGGAATCAATCTATATAACAGGCCAGGATCGGTTAGCATAAGACCAGTGCTGTTCATGAAGCGCCGACTGTGGAGGTTGGGGCGGCTGTCCCATCTTTGGTTCTGGCCTGATACCTCCCCTATTCCTACTGACTTATCGGCCACCCTCGTCAGAAATACTCCTGCGGCATCCTCGAGCCTGACCCTCGACCCACCCCTCAGATGCAATGGCGCGAAGTTTGGAACCGCTCCAATCATCGCACGGACTCTTCCCGAGACCCCGATTACACCAACGACTCGTCGCCTCCAACTCCGCCTTGGCCTCCTCGTCCTCCTCGTCCTCGCCGTCATTGTCGTCTTCCCTCCCTTCTCCTCCCTCACGCATGCTGCTGCCACTCGTGACCATGCTCCTCGTCCTCAGCACGCTGATCCCTCTCCTCTTGCTCTTCCTCCCCTAGTCGGGGGCGGCCAAGAGGGGGGCGTCCAAGAGGGGGGGAGGGGGCCGCACATCAAGGCCGTCGGCATGTGCGCAGCCCAGGGGGGGCGTTGGGGACGTATGGGAATGAGAAGAGGGTCCACGAAATCTGGGGAAATATCATGGCCCACGCCATGATATCCACCCCCCCCAAGTCATCACCCCCCTCTTTGCCGCCCCCGACCCTAGCTCCCCCCATGCTGAACAGCCCACGGCGCCGGGCGTCGCCTCTGCCGCGGCAGCACGGACGGGCCGGCAGCTCACTCCAGGGGCACCCCCATGGCCTGGAGAGCGCTCGTGGTTTGCACTCCGCGCGGAGGGCGCCCATGCGAGCGGCGAGTGGCATGGTTTTGGACAGGAGGCGCCATCATGAGCTCGCTACAATCGGGGCGTTGACCTAAGGAACCCTAAATAAGGAACGAGACCCTTTTTTCCCATAAGTTACACTTCGATTTCCCATCGGAAGCATGAGTAAAACCTGAGGCAAGCTGTGAAACACTTAAGGAACACGGAGCCCCTCCCCAACGAAAAGGGTTCCTTCTTCAGCGACCCGACTGTACGCACCCCATGTTGTTCTTCTCTCCTCGTCCTCCCCTTTGTTGCTCGGCAATCTCCTTGGCGAACCCCCCCTGCCAAGAAGCACCAGCACCCTCTAACCCGCCGAGCTCCCTTCCCCTTGCTCTGATCCTCGTCCCTCTCCTCCTCCTCCCCATCATCATCGACATCGTCATCTCGCCATCAACACCACAATCATCAGCTTCACCTCAACCACAATAATCATGATCAGCACCGTCACCATGATCACCCTCATCATCATCCTATCAGCACCCTCATCACCATCACCATCACAATACCAATCACCATCATCATCATCACCTTCATCATCATCATTACCATCATCATCGTCTCATACTCATCATCATCATCACCCTCACCATCACCATCACCATCGCCATCACCATCATCACCAGTATCAGCATCATCATCATTACCATCACTACCAGTATCACCATCTTCCATCATCAGCATCATCAGCTTCATCGTCATCATCAGAATCCTATTCGTCATCATCATCATCACAATCGCCATCACCATCATCATCATCATCATCATCATCATCATCATCATCATCAACATCATCATGACCATCACCACCGTCGCCATCACCACCATCTAGGGAGGGGAGGGGCGAGTCAGGAAGTGGATGGGAGGCGGCCACCGCATGACACCCTGAGGTCCAGCACGACGACTCAGAGCCATCCCCACGACTTCCCGACTGGAATTTTGGTGGACCACGCGCGAGTATCGCCAGCCCTGCCGCAGCTCCTTCGAGGAAACGCAAACACAAAACCTCTAGATATCCGCGCGAATTCTTGGGCCGGCGCCGGACGCCCACCAGCGGCACCTTCAGCGCCGCCCTCTGACGCGCTCTGCGCACCCAGGGAAAGGGATCCAGCCAGCGCGGATCCAAGATGTCCGCGCGGACCTCTGAGATTTGCACATCGTTCTAATTCATCGACTCGCGTGCCAGGACTTTTGTCAGACCGCCCCGTTCCTGAACCCTTTTGTGGTGTATACTTTCTGTGGGGGAGCCTTGCTGTGCTGCACAAGTCGAAGAAAATAGCCCATAATGAACAAACCACATCGTCGAAGAGCTGCATTTGCTTCACGCCTACACGCAGTGCTCTCATCAGTGCGTTCTGACACGAATTTAAAAGCGAATCCAGCTGTGGCGACGAGGGGAGGGCAACGTTGTCCGTATCTCTTCCTCTGCTGAGTCTCCCAAGACCCATTCCCTGAGATTAGACATCATGAAACAAATCCGCATGGTTAAACATTTAAATCACGACAAGAACACAAGACCCCATCTTCTTGTGGTATTTGCCAAGCCGGATCGACCTGCAGCCCCTGGGCCCGAAACCACACGAACACGCCCCGTGCGAAAAAGTTAGCAATGCCAGGATATATCTCGGGGTCAGGAAGCCCCTTCGATTCCATTTGGACACCCGAAATGGGTACGGCAAAAACGGGTACAATGCCCAACAACAAATGTTGCCCCAAACCGACAGCGGCCGCTATGGGGCTGACGGCATTATGTCTCCAATGGACACCAGTCCGCAACGACACCGTCAACGAGTCCGGTTCAAGATGAACAGGAACTGCTGTCGGTCTTTGCACCCATTTTTTCCGTACCCATCTCGATCGTCCCGATTCATGGCAATCTTCGGCTCCTGCAGGCAGACCCACGCCGGCACGTCCACCGCCTGCGGCCCCACCAGCAGCAGGTCCGCGTCGTCCTCGCCGGGCGGGGGCATCGCGGCGTCCTCGCCGGGGCGCCCTGGCACTGCCTGGACGATCAGCGCGCGCGCTCCGCGCCCAGCGTCCTCTGGGGAGGTCCACAAAGCAAACCCCCTCGCGTCGAGAAAAATCATGGCGGAGATTGTGGTTGCTATTTTCTCCATCCGCTGCTCGTCCTGGAGAGCCCTCGCTGCAACGGCTGGATTATGTTTGGGATTCTGGTGAGGACGCACCCCGGGAGAGGCCAGAGGAGTGACGGTACCGGTGCCATTGTGTTCCCTGGCATATCTGACGAACTTCTGTTTCAATCCTGGCACTCTTCCTGGATTTCAGCCTCGGTGGCGGGTCGTTGGGTCACGGGACTGTCGAAAATAGATACAGTATGCAAAAGCATCCATGGGGGAGAGGTCGGGACCTCTGAGACCTCTGGGGCTGCGTCTTTCGGAAGGGCCATAACCCAGACCTCATCACAAGGTAGTGGAATAACACGGCGGGAGATGTTGGGCGCTTTTCGGCCTCTGCGGGCCCTCGTCGGGGCCCAAGAACCAAACAACAACTACTGCGATCCTGGGGAAATGTTCCTGACCTCTGGGGGTCGACGTTGTGAAAACATCATGGCGTTCAGAGTCTGGGGACGGTGCGGTGACACCGTGCGGTGACCTCGGAATCCCAAAAGACCTCTCGATCGGCGGTGCCCACAAAGGGGTGGCGCAAGGGGTGTGGACTTTTAAGGAAGCGGAAGGCGCTCCTCGGGAGGCAGGAACATTCTTGGAAGGCCCCAGAGGCTTCTATGAAGGCCTCTTAGAAGCCCGGCGGGCTTCCACGAAGCCCCCGTGCCTTCTCAGAGCCCCGCCGACTCCTTAGAAGCCCACCCTCCTCGCCGCCCCGTTGAGGGAGCCGCCGAGACCTCACCGCACGGCCCCGGCACCCTGCAGGCCCCAATCGCCCGAGGCGTCCTCGGAGGGCGACCCCGAGTCCCAACACCCTGCGGCCACCCCGAGGTTCCCACCCGGTTCGTCACTGCGGTGTGGTCACCGCACCGCTCTTTGGAGGGTTTCCGAGTCCTGGGCCAAGCCCTTCGCGCGCTCGCACGTCCGGGGCAGAAGAGGAAGAACCGGCACAGGCGCAACGCTTTCGTATATGCAGGGCCACCTTCCTCCTCCCAGCCCCTCCCCTCCTCCCACTGTCTCCGTCCTCCCTGGAAGAGGGAGGGGGAAGGACGAGGTGGATCTGTCCTCCTCCGATTGCGGGGGTCCGCGCGGATGCGCTGCACACACAAGCACACCTACCTAAGTGCGGGGAGCAGGCCAGGGGCGGCGCCGGAGAGGCCGCCAATGGGAAGTGTCGCGCCGACCCAAGAAACTTGCGCGGGCCCCCGAAATCGGGGGACAAAAATAAACGCTGGTCAGACGAACCCAGCCGCGTGAGGTACTGGTGAAGAAGCGCCAGACCTCTGCACGGAAGAATGAATGGGTAACACGCTTAGCTTGGCAGACGGCGCGCGAGTCGTATGTATACTCTATGTCCCTCCCGGGTGTTCCCTGAGATCCGACGTCAGGAGAACACTTGCCAACATCGGGTGGAAAAGCAGCCGGAGCTCTAGACTTGTGGATGCCACGACAATGGACATCCTAACAGTCCTATCATTGAATTTAGAATGTGTTTGAAATGTAGGAAAAGTGTTCTAAACATGGCTCAAACATGTGTTTTTAAATTTGTTTACATGTTTAACACATGTTTTAGACATCTGGGAATTCTTTGGAAACGCGCTTCCTCTCCAGTGATCGTCCTCCACAGGTCTAGACCCCATCTGAGAGCGGCACGTCGCTAGCCGGACCCATCTGCGATGATCTCGGGGTCCGAAACCGGGCAGGAGCGCTCGGAGTGAGAACGCTGCAACGCCCAGGACTTCCAGGTCGACGGCGAGCCCGGGGGGGGAAGTGAGAAGGGGCGGGCCTTCTCAAAGGCTCGGAAGTCCGCCGGCCTTCTGAGGAGAAGTTCTCGGAGCCTTCCCCCGAAGGCACAGAAGACCTCCCAGAAGGCGTGAGGGCTTCTGAGAAGCCCCTCCGCCCGAGACGAAGGCCTTCTCCTTCCCACTTCCCTCCCCCCCTCGCTCGCTGGCCCAGACATGCGACGTCCTGATTTGTTCAGGACGGCGTCCCTGGAAATCCCGGGGGCCGGTTCTTCAATCTGAGTCGTTTCTTGACGGTCCTGGGGCCCGGCGAGGGCCTCCAGAGGCCGAGAACGGCGAACAACCTCCGTCCTGATTGTTCTACGACGGGGTCATGTCTGGCTGCCGACCAGGGCCTGTGCCGACCGTTCCTCTTCGATGGGCGGCGCTGGCGAGGCCCAGGCCGTGGTCCACCGCGTGCACCACGCTGGCGGCGCGCCGCCCGCGCAGCCAGGCCCGAGGGTCGCGGGAGGCCGTCGCGGCAGCGGGCGGGGGGCCCACGGCGTCCGCGCCCGCGGCCACCTCCGAGGGGCAACGCCAGTGTTACGTCGGGCCTGTGCCCCTACAGGGAGATTTTGGACGAACAAATAAAACATACTCCAACAATTTCTCAAATGGTCAAAAAAACATTAGAAAAAAATGTCCCCTGACTATTTTTGGACTATCGTTGAATATTCCCCCTGTCGAGGGACGGGCCCGACTTAAGGCAACGCAAGTGTGAGCCGAGGATTTCGGAACAGAAACGCTCGGGCCAGGAAAGATACGCCACGTAGCCTATAGTCTCAATCAGGGAGGCGTTGTGGCCGAGACTGTTCCCGAAACTCTGCCCGGGTGTGGCCGAAACCTGCGCCCGAACATTTTCGACCGCGCCGGGGTGTGACCGAAACATTTGCCTCGAAACCAAAAGAGATCTTCAACTTCGGTCGCATTTTCGGTCACACGACATTTTCGGTCTGGTCACAACTTCGGGCACGTTTTTGGTCACCGATTGTTGTTCGGTCACCTACCTTTTCGGCTGATGGGGGCGAGTGCCATGACATGATACGTGTTCGAGCGGCCCCAGATCTCACCGGGTCTCCACATCGCGCGAATGACAGGAAGCAGTGAAACTCACGAAACTGAAACGGCGCAGGAGAGCAGCCGCCGCAGTGGCCAGCGCAAAGCCGCGGCCGCCGGGCCAGCGACCGCCAGCGGCGCTGAAGCCGGGGGCAGCGCCAGGGTGGCCAGGGTGGCGGCGCGCCGGGGACCAGCTCAGAAGGGAGGGACACACACGAAGCTGGACTTGGCGAGAATTACGTCGCCGATAGGTCGGCGATGGTACTCCGATATCGAACCCACAGGCTCCTGGGCGGGGGGGGGGCCATCCAGCCCTTATCGGCGACCAATTGGCGATAGGGGCTCAACGACGTCTGCTGCGCCTGAACTCGCGCTGGAGCTCGCGCGAATTGTCCAGTCTTGCCTGGGATCTCTGGGTTTGCCTCGACGGCTCTTGGTGAAGAACTCGATGTATCTGGATCTGTCTCGATCTACCTCGATACGTTGCGCTTAATCTGGGGCAGCCAAGAGATACCGATACCGCCTCTCTTGGACCTCTCCTGTGCTGCGCTCCGGCCAGCATTTCCAGGCCAAGCCAGCCGTGGCGACGAGGCTCTCCCAGGAGGCCCCAGGTGGCGAAAATGAGGCAGGGGTAATTAGTTGTTCCGGTACAGTCGGGATTGATTGCAGAGGACACGCGAGAGGACACAAGACCCTTCCGAGGGCCACATTGCCACAATAATGTAGAAGGCATGTGTCGCGAACACACACAGGACAAGAGAGCACTCTTGGTTTGGCAGGGTCGGTCTACTCATCTGGCTCGACTGTACCTTGTGTCTCCTTTGGCGATCGCCGCAAGTCGATTGGAGAAGAGTCGTCAACCCCCTCAGGAAGCCCTCAGACACCACCTCGAAGTGGAGCAGCAGCCGGTCCTCGGGGGAGGCGGGCGGCGACTCCATGTGGAAGGCGTCCGCGGCCTGCCGCAGCGTCGCGACGCGGGGCCGCCAGCGCTCGGCGAGGAGGTCGAGCACCTCCTGCTGGCAGAGAACGATATCAAACAATGCGATACGTGCACCCCCCGAACAGGGCTTGCACTCGGGGGTTCTTGTTTGCCTCCTCAGGAACTGGGTCTGACTGTTGGTTCCGCCGCCTTGTGGTGGCCACGTCGCCTCCCGCCGTGGTGGCCCCGTCAACGTCCTTCGCCGCCCCTCGTCTGCGCAAGAAGGATTGCATAACATGTGCTGCTTAGCATCGGTTGCGCCACACTGCTTACACTACATCTATTCCAAACAGAGAATAGACTCTACCCCCCCCCGGCGTTACCGGTCTCCCTTTCGGGTGTGTAAATCACATCTGATTGTGACCACATGTCCATCCTGACTATGATTTTACACTATCCCTGGGGGGCCGGGTTCCCCCCCCCGAGGTTCACTTGTAAAAAACACTATGCGGTGACATATTCTGCTCTAACACAACACATGTTCACGAATCTCATGCAAAAAATGGGACGGAGTGCACACGCGCGCGTCGTCGCGCGCGCATGCCGAAATCCTCCAAAAACCTTGGGGGCCGGAAGGATTCCGCAATCGAGTTTCCAAAAAACATACGAAAAAACAGGGTGTCGTAACACTGACTTGCAAAAAAAGCTCACGCGCGAGCTCTTGCGAAATCTTAAGAAAACCATTGGTTCCTCCAGATCTTCACAACATGCTACCAAACGGGCGTCGCGCGCGAATGTCGAAATCTGTCGAACGCCCTTGCGCGTGCGCCGTCGAGAGAATCCTCTGCAAAGAATGGGACGAAGTGCAGGCGAGCGCGTCGTCGCGCGCGTACGCCGAAATCCTCCAAAACCCGTCGGTTTCGGAAGGATTCCAAAATCGCGCGTCCAAAAAAAACCTACAAAAACACAAGGTTTCGCAACACGGATTTTCAACAAAAGCGTGCACGCGCGCTCTTGCGGCGTCGTCGTCGTCGTCGTCGTCGTCGCCGTCCTCCCTCCTCCCGCGCCGTCGTCGTCGTCGTCGTCGCCTACGTCGTCATGTGTCTTTCCTCGTGTTCGTCGTCGTCGTCCTCTTTGGCGACGTGGTCGTTTCCGTCGTTGTCGCCGTGGTCGTCCTTCCTCCTCCTCTCTCGTCGTCGTCGTCGTCGTCGTCCGTCGTCGGCGTCTCGTCGTCGTCCCTCCTACTTCGTCGCCGTCGTCGTCCTCGTTGTCGTCGTCGTCTCGTCGTCGTCCTCCCTCCTCCCTCGTCGTTGTCGTCGTCGGCGTCGCCGTCCTTCCTCCTTCTTCGTCGTTCGCGTCGTCGTCCTCCCTCCTCCCTCGTTGTCGTCGTTGTCGTCATTGTCGTCGTTGTCGCCGTCGTCGTCCTCCCTCCTCCCTCGTCGTCGTCTTCGTTGGCGACGTCGTCGTCGTCTTCGTCGTCGTCGTCGGCGTCATCGTCTTCGTCGTCGACGTCGGCGTCGTCGTCGCCGCCGTCGTCGTCGTCGTCGTCGTCGTCGGCCGTCTTGCTTCTCTGGCCTTCTCCCGAGGGCTCCAAGACGACCCCAGAGCGATATCTGTGCTCGGTCCCGCGTGGGTTTTGCAAACCAAGTTGCGGGTGGGTGGGTGCGACGATTGCGCGAGCAGTGGAGTTGACAACTTCAAGTTCGGCAAGTGATTAATTGCACGACATTGTTCTCAACATAGCTCACAGCGCATAGATTGCACCACGTGGATTGCACCACATATATTACACCAAATGGATTGCACCAACTAGATTGCCCAACATTGATTGCGCCACCTAGATTGCACCACATTGGTTGCACTACCTAGATTGCACTGTATATGTATCCTCCGTCCCATTCTGAACGCGAGTGCTACCCTCCACGGCAGTGTCATGCTCTCTCTAGTCCTCGTCGTCGTCGCCCTCTCGCCCTTGCCCGCCTGCCCCGACCCCCCCCCCCCGCCCACTTCCGTCTCTGCGTGTTCGCCCATGCCCAGACGGCCCTTACCACCCCTGCTTATCTTCGCCCGTTGCCCTCTGTCTTGCGCCGCGGGGGCCCCGCCAGGAGGAGGCCCAGCGGCCCGTCGCCGGCGCTGCTGCTGGAGCGGCTTTGCCGATATATTGAGTGGCGCGCTCGGGCAGGGGGGCCCCTCCAGGGCGGGCGGGGGGGGGGGAGGGGAGGGGGGCGGGCGGCGGCGAGCATGATCGTGGGGCGGAAGAGGGGAACGAGCTCGATGGGGGAAGGGCGAGCTGTTCTTTGCTGAGTGGCAGGGGAGAGAGAAGCCCTTCGCCGAGGGGTGGGGGGTGGGGGGGGGCACACCTAGAGGCGGGGGAGGAGGAAGCTTGTGTGTTAGGGTGGAGGGAAGAGTTTTTATACGAAATGGCCTCCTACAAAACAGCGAATTAGGGAGTTGCCAGGCTACGGGGTGTTGGCGCCGGGCTATAGGGTTACAAGGCCATAAGGCTAGGAATGTATAGGGTTACGGGGCTATACGGCTACAGGACCATAGGACTATAGGGTTATGGGGCACTATAATTATAGGCATATGGATATGTGTATATATATATATAAAACTATAGGGTTATAGGGTTGTAGGGCTATAGGATTAGTAGGTTATAGCGCTATAGGGTTATAAGGCTGTGGGGATATAGGGCTATATGGCTACAGGGATACACGGCTATTGGGCTATGGGCCACGGGGATATAAGGCTATTGGGTTATAAAGCTATAGGGCTATGGGGCTATAGGGCTATAAGACTATAGGGCTATAGAGCTATAGGGCTACAGGGCTATAAGGTTATAGGGCTACGGGGCTCCTAGGCTATTGGGCTACACATATATATGTATATATATACATACATATACATAAAGGGGCTATAGGGCTATAAAGCACCCTGGCACCCGGGCGAGTCGCGGAACTCGGTGACACACCTCACCAGGGCATATGGATCCGCTAGAACCCCTTACATAAGCAAGCTCTGCTTGGGGAATCAACGTAGCAAATACCTCTGGCGGGCCATTTGGCGCGAACGCACCGCTGCTGCCCGAAAGCCTGGGCGCGGGAGTTGCTCGAACGCGACGCAAGAGCAAATCGGAAAGTGTGCGCGCCCCAGCCCATGGGAAACAGGAGCAGCCGACAAGCCCAAGAGTGGGCGAAAACCAAATGGCAATCGAGAAATGGAAGAAAAGGAAGGAAACGGAAACGGATCCGAAACATGGGGCGCAACGACCTCAAAATAATGGAAGGGAGATGGAGGAAAAATATAATGATGGTGGGGGGGAGGAATCTAGGCATGACGCTTCCAGGGCCCGTGTGCTCGCAATTCGCTCACCAAGAGCCCCTCCTCAGCGTGGCGCTGTTCTGAGGGTCGGTGGGGCAGTCCTACCGTTGAAGACGCATCTTCCTGCGACCGATCGACTTGGACCGGCACTGGCCAGGGACAAACTCGATGTTTCCCTGAAGCCAGGCAGCCAAACGCTTATGTTGCGCGACAAGTGCAAACACAACAAATGCCAACATACATTTGTTCCCGCCATGAACAGTTTGTGTCGCGCGGAAGCTTGAAAACTTGGTCGTGGAAAGTCGAAAGAGTCACGCGGAAACGCACCATAAACTTTTTGGAACTTCAGGGTCCCCTGGGGCGCCAGCAACGCGCCCGAGCCGTTTTGCAGAGCAGCCACGCCCAAGACACCACTGCGTTTGGCCAAGCGGCATCCGTTCAATCGAATAGGACATTCCCTCCAGCCCCCTTCCCAAGGCCCTTTCTCTTCCTCCTGCATGTCCAAAAAACCTTCCACTGTTTCATTTGGAAGTTGCCGTGGGCGGGGGGTTCAGGAACAGTTTGCAACAAGGGCTCAAGCATTTGCCTTATCGAGGCTGCGGCCCACTCCTGGACGCACGAACCGTACCTCCCACACTTGGTCCGCAGCCGCGCAGCCGCAGCCGCGGCCGCCTACTCTACAATAGAGGAAAATATTAAACAAATCTGTAGTTTCCTTGATTATTTGAACTCGCTGCGAGGGGCAGCGATGTCCGAACTACGACGACGCCCTTACTAGAAACGACAGCCGTGTGCAGTCGCTCGCGGTCGCGCGCTCACGCAGCGTCTGTGGAACGTCACAGATGTGACACGCGCACTGGCTCCCCCCTGCACCCACGCACGGCACGCGAACAAATAATAGCGAACAATCGTAAACTTAGTGTTGTTGTTGTTGTTGTTGGTGTTGTTGTCGCCCTCGCCCGCGACCCACTCGCGACCCACCCGCGACCCATCCCACAACCCACCCCGCGACCCAACCGCGACCCAACCCGCGCCGGCCCCCTCACTCTTATCCGTGCCGGTTGCTACTTATCGGATGCTTGGAGTGGGGTCCTGAGGGGAAACGTGTTCTTGGCGCCAGGGGGCCGTTCCTTGGCGGCGCGCACGGCAAGGGGGTGTCGCGAAGGGTGCGGTCTTTTGAAACGGCGAGGGGCCTCTTAGAAAGGTCTGGATCGGTGCGATCAGATAGCTTATGGAAAGACAAGGTTACGAAGACCGTCGACATGCCCTGTTTGTTTTGAATCGGGTTCGCTCTCGTGCCCATTTGAGACAGAAGGCCGCCTGCCCAACAGCGGATGTTGCCGGTGTTGAACAACCTATGGGGTTGGGCGTTGACTCAAATCTCCGTACCCATTTCGGGCGTCCAAGCTGGAGATTTCTCACAAGGCTGTTCGGAAGCCGGGAGGGCTTCTACGAAGCCAGACGCCTTCAAAGAATCCACCCCACCCCCCCGACTTCTCAAAGGGCCGCCCACCTTCACGACGCCCTTTGTGCGCGCCGCCAAGAAGCGGCTTCTGGACCGAATGGGGCTTTCCCGTGGGACGAGTTCGGTGTCAGACTCAGGCAAGTTGACTCGCATGGCCTTCGATCCCCCCGACTCCCCCCTCGCCGCCTCTTCAGACCTTTTTCAAAAAGGCGTGCGAGTGAGACCCGCCTTGCGCGAAGTCCAGATTTCCTTTCGAGCCTCGCCAGGCCCACCCCCTCCTATAGAAGAAAGACTGCCTGTTTCTTGAGGGTCACGGAGCCAAAAGAAAAGGGGGGGGCTAGAGGCCGAAGACGGCGACAGACCTCTGGCACCCGTTCTCCTCAGGACGCCCTTCCCTTCGCGGCGGTTCCTGCACGACGGGGCCCACCGAATGCAGCGTGCGGAAGAACGAGTCTCGCCTCCTCCTGTCGGCGGGCGTCAACTGACCACCTTCCTTGATCCGGGGCCAGCATGGGCCTGGCCAGGATCCGCTCGGCGGCACGCCGAAGGAGGAAGTAGGAGGGGGCAGGCCTTCCCAGAAGGCGGCGGGGCTTCTCAGAAGCCCTCCGGCCTTCCGAGAAGCCCTGTTGCGTCTTCGGGGAAGGCTGACGAGACTTCCTTGAAGGCCAGACGCCTTCAAAGCCTTCAGAGAAGGCACGCCCCCTCTGCCCTCCCTCCCGGCGTGACGCCGATCTACGAGGCGATCACGGGGAAACCAACAGACACCGAGGCGGCTACTCCACGGACCTCTCCTGGGTCCTGGGGTGCGTTCTGCCCAGGAGGTTCGGAGGCAAGTCTACTCGTGGCGACGAGGGCCTCCCAGGAGGCCCGCACCGGCCAGGGCGAGGGAAGGGCCGCGGTGCATCGTGCAGTCGAGCCGGGGCCACAAGAGCGCGAGGTCAAGAGCAGCGGCCCCTTCGTCGAGGGCCGAGGGCCCCATTGGGGATGGATGCCCGAGAAGAAGACCAGCCCAAGGTGGGGAGCCCAGACGCGAAGAACGCCAGGAGGGCTCCAAAGAACACCAAGAACACCGAGATCTCCACCAAAAACACCCAGGCACGAAACCCACAGCACCCACACATCAAGGAGACCACGAGCACCAAGACCACCAAGAACACCCAAACACGAACAACACCAAGAACACCACCAGAAGCCCTGGCCAGGCCTATCGTGGGCCCTGGACTGGTGTTCAGACCTTCCTGGCCCAGGTCAGGAGGTCCGTACACCGATCCAGGGCCCAGAAGTGCCTGGCCAGGGCTGGTGGTCGCTGTTCCACGTCGCTCCGCTGCCGTACACACAAGAGCGACCCTTGGTAAGGGGACCCTTGGTAAGGGGACCTTTGGTGCGCGGCGAAGGGTCAGTTTTACTTGAGCAGGGACCGACCGTCCTGGCTTCCTTTAGTCCTACCACGACATGTTCTTAGAACCCGAGCATGGTCTAAGAACAAGAACAGTGTTCTTAGAACATAAGCCCGATGCCATACAACAAGACAGGCTCCGCCAGAAAGGTTCTAGGAACAGTTCGTGGCAACCACCACGAGGTTCTTAGGGCGGTGCCTGGTAGGGCTATTGGACGAGCCAGGACGCTCCGCCCCTGCTTGCCTTGCGCGTCGTCGACGGTCCTGCAGGGCACGGCCAGCTCGTAGACGCGGCAGTGCAGCGCCAGCTCCAGGCGGTAGGGCCCGAGGAGCTCGGCGGCCCGCCAGGGCGGCGGGGCCTCCAGGCTCGGGTGCACCGCCGGCAGCCGCACCTCCTCCACGCGCCCCGCCCGCACCTCCTCGGAGAGAAGCAGCACGGCAGGGCCGAACCTGACCGGTGCTTTTCGGTTTCGTTTCGTTATCGTGTTCCCTCGCTTTTGTCTCGAATCCGCCTTTCCCGCAAAACGAAGTCGAAACGAAAACGGCCCACGAGATCGCCAAAAATCGCCACAAACACCGCTTAGGTGCAGCCCTGGCACAGACCCAGACCTCAAGAAAAACATCCTGGAAATGATTTGCTACTGTTGGTGGACCCCTCCTTCTGAGGCAAAAGGGTTGCTGCTGCCCTCATCCCGTGCCCATCGTGTTGCTTCAGTCGACGTGGCCCCTTCGGGGCTCGCAGCCTGTCTTATGTTTCGTCAGGGGTATGAGGCTCAGACTGGGCCCTTGGCCCTTGAACTACAACTGCAACAACAGCAGCAGCAGCAGCAACAGCAGCAACCACAAGGCGAGGACGGGTATCTGGTACCCCTGGGGCAGGGTACCAGATCCCCAGCCTCCCCTGCTGGCGAGGACGCGTTACTGGTACACTGCTCCCTAATTGCGAAGGGGGGGTCGCAACCGCAACCGCGCAACCAGGACCACCAGAAGCTGCTGGAAAGGAAACAGCAAGGTTCCCAATGTAAGTATCATCAGCATCACCAGCATTATCATCATCAACGAAAACAGGCGGGTCTTACGCCAGATGGCATAGCGACCTTACGTGGCACGGCAGGCACCACCGAATGCCGCCTCACGGGGTTCGACCGCCATCCTCCTCCTCCGAACCCTCATCCTCACCGTCATCACCACCACCACGATCAGCATCAGCGCCATCAGCAACATCATCAGTACCAGCATCAACATCATCACCATCATCAGCATCACCAGCACCATCATCAACGAAACAGGCGGGTCTTACGCCAGATGGCATAGCGACCTTACGTGGCACGGCAAGCACCACCGAATGCCGCCTCACGGGGTTCAACCGCCATCCTCCTCCTCCGAACCCTCATCCTCACCGTCACCACCACCACCACGATCAGCATCAGCACCATCAGCAACATCATCAGTACCAGCATCAACATCATCACCATCATCACCATCATCACCATCAACATCATCACCATCAACGAAAAGAGGCGGGCCTTACGCAAGATGGCATGGCGACCTTACGTGGCACGGCAAGCACCACCGAATGCCGCCTCACGGGGTTCAACCGCCATCCTCCTCCTCCGAATCCTCATCCTCACCGTCATCACCACCACCACCACCATCAGCATCACCACCATCAGCAACACCATCAGTACCATCATCAACATCATCACTGTCATCATCATCACCATCAACATCATCACCATCAACGAAAAGAGGCGGGCCTTACGCAAGATGGCATGGCGACCTTACGTGGCACGGCAGGCACCACCGAGTGCCGCCTCACGTGGTTCGGCCGCCACCCTCCTCCTCAGAATCCTCATCCTCACCGTCATCACCACCACCACCACCATCAGCATCAGCTCCATTAGCAACATCATCAATACCAGCATCAACATCATCACCACCATCACTGCGCGCTCCAAGGGCGCTCTCGCTGGGGCCCTGGGGCGCCCCAGGGATTGCGCCCGGGGAGAACGGGGAGCGCTCGCAAGGAGCGCTCACAGGGCGCCCCCAGTGAATCCCCAGGAAACGTGCCCAGGGAGATCCCAGAGCGCTCCCAGGGCGCCCCCAGTTCAGAGGAGTGCACCCGGCGCGATCTGAACGCGCCGCCTTGCGCTCGGATGGGGCGCGCCCGGGGCGCTCCCGGGACGCCCCCACGCAATGGGGGGCCCAGGGCGCCCGCAGGGCGCGCCAGGGCGTGCCCGCACGGGCACGCGGGGAGCGATCGCAAGGCTCCCCCAATGCGCTCCAGGGAGAGCCCCCCAGGGCGCAAGTTCATTGCGCCAAGGCGCCTTTCAGCCAGTGCGCTCCAGCATGGCGCACTCGAGGGAGCGCTCTCAGGGCGCCTTGTGAACGCTCCCAGGGACAGGGAGCGCTCACAGGGCGCAGCTCCCAGGAAACGTGCCCAGGGCGATGCCAGGGCGCTCCCACGGCGTTCCTAAGGAGCGCTCCCAATGCGCTCCAGCGCTCCCAAGGCAGCCTCAGGGCGCTCCAAATCCGTTCCCAGGGCGCCCCCATGGCACCCTGAAGGGCGCTCCACATGCACCCCAAGGAGCGCCCCCAGTGTGCCCCCAGCGCCGCCCCCTCAGCGCGATCCAAATGCACCCCAGGGAGGGCTCCCAGTACGCCCCCATCGCCTCCACCAGCGCGATCCAAATGCGTTCCAGGGAGCGTGCCCAGGGCGCACAGGGAACGCCCCCAGAACGCTCGCAGGGAGCGTACCCAGTGTGCCCCCTCCCCCTGTTGCACCCTCCCTCCCCTCCCTCCCCCTGTTGCACCCTCCCTCCCCCGCCCAATTGCGCCGTTGGCTGCGCTTCCCTCCGCCCTGTTGCGCCCACCCAGCCCCCCGGCGCTCCCGCTCGAGCGTTACGAGGTTGCGCCCCCCCCCCCCCCGCAACTCCGCCCGGGGTACCAGAGTCCCGTCCTCGTCAACAACAACAGCAACAGCAGCAGCAACACCAACACAAACAACATCAACACTGCCAACAACCATCACCACCACCACAAGAACAACACCAACAACATCACCAGCACCACCAACAACAAAACACCAACACCAACACCAACACCAACAACACCAACACCAACACCAACAACAACAACAACAACAACAACAACAACAACAACAACAACAACAACGACACCACCACCACCACCACCACCAACAACAACACGACCAACAACAACATCAGCAGCAACAGCAACAACAACGACAACAACGACAACAAACCGCAACAACAACAACAATAACAACACCAACAACAACAGCAGCAACAACAGCAGCAGGGGCTCTCGGAGTGAATCGCGAGGAAGTATCGACCAGGAGCCCTTGTCGTCGTGGCTGGGCTTCAGCCAACTTGATTGAATTGCGAGGAGGTCTCCAGCGAGAGCGCCGTTCATGAATTCTGGGGCCTTTCTGGCCAGGATGTCTCGGGGAAAGTTGTGAGGATGTATCTAGCGGGAGCCGTTGCTGTTGTAGATGGGCCTCCAAGGGCCCACCTTGAGGCTCAAGCCAACGCTCGAGAAGGAGCCTCGCTTTCAGAGAATATGTAGCCCGCGTCGAGGCGAGAGCGTGCGGAACCGGTCCGGAGATCAACAAACATTATTGCTTAGAAATGAATATTCAACATCAACAACATCATCACTTGCACCAACACCAACAACGACGACGACAACGCTAACGACGACAACATCATGAACAACAACATCAGCAACAACAGAAGCAGTAGCAGCAGCAACATCAACTTCAACAACGACAGCAACAACAACAAACATTATGTTAATACTGTTCGCTCTTATTTGCTCGAGCGTCATCCAACGTGTATTTCCCGAACCCTCGATAACCGCCCTCTTCGTCTTCGGTCACATTCCTTTTGGGGGTGTGATATGCGGGGCGGCCGCACACCGTCGGCCTGGCCGCGGCAGCGCTGATCGGCGGCAACCCGACCCAAAGAGGGACGGACAGGGGACCGACCACGACGACGACGACGAAGACGACGGCGACGCCGAGCGACAGCGAGAGCGGGAACGAGAGCGACAGCGGGGCCACGAAGGGCAGGAAGGGGGCCACGAAGGGCCACAGCGGGGCCACGAAGGGCATGCTTGTAGGGCCACGAAGAGCGCGAACGAGCGGGGGTCACGAAGGGCAGATAATGCGAGGCCACACAGGGCAACGACGGGTCCACTGAGGGTGGCAACGGGGCCACGTAGGACAGCGATGGGGGCCACAAAGGGCGACACCGGGGCCACGGAGGGTATGCATATGAGCCGCGACGGGCGCGAACGAGCGGGGGCCACGAAGGGCACACGTATATTGGGCCGCAGAGAGCAAGGACGCGGCCACTAAGGGCAGCAACGGGGCCACGAAGGGCAGCGAAGGGGCCACGAAGGGCAGCAGCGGGGCCGCGAGGCGCATGCAGATGGGGCTACGACGGGCGCGAACGAGCGGAGGCCACGAAGAGCATATATGTAAGTGGCCACGAGAGGCAGCGAGGGGGCCACAAAGGGCTGCAACGGGGCCACGAAGGGCAGCAACAGGGCCACGAAGAGGTGCAACGGGGCCACGAAGGGCACCGAGGGGGCCACGAAGGGCTGCAACGGAGCCACGAAAGGCAGCGAGGGGGCCACGAAGGGCTGCAACGGTGCCACGACGGGCAGCGAAAGGGACACCAAATGCTGCAACGGGGCCAAGAGCAGCGAGGGGGCCACGACGGGCAGCGAGGGGGCCACGAAGGGCTGCAACGGGTCCACGAAGGGCAGCGAGGGGGCCACGAAGGGCTGCAACGGGGCCACGAGGGGCAGCCTAAGTAAGCTGTGAGGGAATCCTCAGCGTGAGCGCGACTCCTGGGTGCCTGAATGTTGGGGGCGCGGCGCTTGCGTAAATTGCGGGGGTCCAACGCAAGAGCGCGATTCTGGGAAAGATAGCAAGCGCGTCCTCAGCGAGATCGCGACTCCAGAGCGCAGAGAGAACAATTCCTGAATACATTGTAAGAAATTCAAAGCGTAAGCGCGAATCCGGTGAAATGCGAGGAAATCTCAGGCGGGAGTGGGGGTCCTGGCTAAATGGTGAGGAAGTCTCAGGCGGGAGCTGTTGTTGTCGTAATCCGGGGGCCAAGAACCCAGTTTGAGCCCCGTGACTTGCGCTGATAAAAAAAAGTGCAAACCCTCGGGGAAACACTTGAATTGAAAAACACAGAATGGTCACCGGAGGGGGAATCAACAATACTTAATCTTCAGTAGTGAGGGTCCAAGGCCAACAACACCAACAACACCAACAACACCAACAACACCAACACCAGCACCAGCAACATCAACATCAAACGCAACAGCACCAGCGGCGAAAACAACAACAACAACACCACCAGCAACAACAACAACAATAACAATAAGAACAACAACAACAACAACAACAACAACAACAACAACAACAACGACAACGACAACGACAACGACAACGACAACGACAACAACATCAACAACAACATACGTCATGTTAAGAATGTTCGCTCTGATCTGCTCGAACGGTATCCAACGTCTATTTCCCAAACACCCGCCCTCTTCGTCTTCGGTCGTACCTTTTTTGGGGGGTGATATTTCTTCCCTGCAGGCTGGGCCCCAGCAAACGGCGAAGCGGCCGCATACCGTCGGCCTGGCCGCGGCAGCGCTGATCGGCGGCAACTCGACCCCAAGAAGGACGGACAGGGGACCGACCACGACGACGACGACGACGAAGACGACGGCGACGACGACGACGACGAGCGAGAGCGAGAGCGAGAGCGACTGCGCGGGCCACGAAGGGCAGGAAAGGGGCCACGAAGGGCGACAGCGGGGCCCCGAAGGGCATGCGTATGGGGCCACGAAGGGCGCGAACAAGCGGGGGCCACGACGGGCAGGTAATGCGGGGCCACAGAGGGCAAGGATGCGGCAACTGAGGGTAGCAGCGGGGCCAGGTAGGAAAGCGAGGGGGCCACAAAGGGCGACACCGGGGCCACGAAGGGCATGCATATGGGGGCACGAAGAGCGCGAACGAACGGGGGCTACGAATGGTATACGTCTGTGCGGCCACGAAGGGCAGCGAGGGGGCCACGAAAGGCTGCAACCGGGCCACGAAAGGCAGCGAGGGGGCCACGAAGAGTTGCAACGGGGCCACGCAGGGCTGCAACAGGGCCACGAAGGGCTGCAGCAGGGTCACAAAGGGCTGCAACGGGGCGACGAAAGGCAGCGAGGGGGCCACAAAGGGCTGCAACGGGGCCACGAAGGGCAGCAAAAGGGCCACGAAGAGATGCAACGGGACCACGACGGGCAGCGAGGGGACCACGAAAGGCAGCAATGGGTCCACGAAGGGGAGCGAGGGGACCACGAAGGGCTGCAACGGGGCCAAGAGCAGCGAGGGGGGTACGAAGGGCTGCAACGGGGCCACGAAGGGCAGCGAGGGGGGTACGAAGGGCTGCAACGGGGCCACGAATGGCAGCGAACTCCCGATCCCTAAGTTAGCTGCGAGGGAGTCCTAAGCGTGAGCGCGATTCCTGGGTGCTTGAGTGTCAGGAGCGCGGCGCTTGAGTAAGTCGCTGGGAATTCCATCGCAAGAGCGCGATTCTGGAATAAATTGCAAGCAAGTCCCTAGCGAGGGCGCGACTCCAAAGCGCCGAGAGAGCGATTCCTGAATATATTGTAAGGAAATTCCGAGCGAGAGCGCGAACCCGGTGAAATGCGAGGAAATCTCAGGCGGGAGCGGGGGTCCTGGCTAAATTGTGAGGAAGTCTCAGGCGGGAGCCGGTGTTGTCGTAATCCGGGGGCCAAGAACCCAGTTTGAGCCCCGTGGCTTGCCCTGTACAAAAAACGGTGCAAGCCCTGGGGGAATCACTTCGATAAAAAAACACAATGGTCGCCAGAGGGGGGGTCAACAATAATTGTTCTTCAGCAATGCGAACTCAACAGCAACAGCAGCAGCACATACAGCATCAACAGCAGCAGCAACAACAACGACAACAACAACGAACACGAACACGAAACCGAAAACTACAACACCAACAACAACAACATCAACAAAACAACAACACTAGAAACAACAAACCAACCAACCAACAAACACAACATCAAACACACAACAAACAACAATAGCAACAACAACAATAACATCAACAACAAAAAAAAAAAAAAAAAAAAAAAAAAAACATGATCAACATCATCACCAACAACAAAACACTAACGACAACATGATCACCAACGCTCATGCCGTTATCTATCCCTCAAAGGCTCCTGATCAAACACCGCGAGGCTCGCGAGCATGTCCAAGATCATGCTCTCCATTCTTTCTGCCAAGACGTGCCGCGAGGCCCCGGAGCGCTGGGTCCAGTTCGAGGGCTCCCACCCTTCGCCTGTCGGCTCGGACGAATGAGGGGGGAGGGTCATCAAGAAAGGGTGGGTCGTGCGAACCACCTCCGTGCAACTGATCTCCCCGGCGCCCTTCTGGCGCCGGAGGCACTCGGTGGAGAGAAGTCCTGGGCATTGAGGCTCCGGCCCGCGTCCACGGAGGCGGCGCTGCCCACAGAGGTTAGGGCAGCAGATTCCGAAACTGCAGAAGCCAGACGGTGTGAATTTTCTCACTGCGCTGCTAGAGGTCCCGAACCCTTCTCCGAGCAGACTCTGTTGTCTGGGATCGAAAAAGCGGGCCCCACAGGCCGAAGTCTAGGAAAACTGCCAGGATTGGGAAAAGTCCAATCGCCGGAAATCTAGGTCCCTCCTTTCCCAATCGAGCGCGAACTAACCCGCCTCAGCGCAAGCCCAGCTCAGCCACCTTGGAAAAAACTGGCTGCATTCTTTTCGGGGGCGTCCGAAACTTGTCTCAGCCATTGTATAAGGCCACCTCGAGGCTCCAAGGCAGCGAGAGGCTCCCAAGCCCGGCTCAGCCTAACTTCGGGAGCGGCCAAGAGGGGGGTGTCCAAGAGGGGGGGGGCAGATCATGACTGGCGGCATGTGCGCGGCCCAGCGGGGGGGCCAGGGACGTAATGAAATAAGAAGAGGCGCCATGATATCTGGGGAGATATCATGGCCCCCGCCATGATATCCACCCCCCTAGCCATCACCCCCCTCTTTTCCGCCCCCGATAACTCTGGCCTTACAGGAACCTGCAGGATCAGGCGCTCTGGCTGAGCTCCATTTACACTGAACGCCGTTGTGCTAGGCTTCAGCGCAAACGCGGCGCCATGGGGTGCAGCGCGACAGTCATCCTGGACTAGAAAGCCAATTTTGTTCGAGCTGTGCGGCTGCGAGCCACCAGCGCGTGGGCCCCTCCTTTCCTCCGCCTCTTCTTCCTCCCTCTCAGGGGCGGGCCTGGCCCCTGATGCCCGATCGTTGTTTCTCCGGACGGGATGCTGACCGCGATTTGCCCCCTCGGAGGGTGGGACGCCGAAACAACATTGCACTAACTGCAGTTATACACCTGCCGGCTGAGCCAGACCTTGCCGTCGCTCGGACGTCCATTTCCGGTGCATTTGCCGGTTTCGTGCGTGGTTGTTTTTTTTTGCTCGAGGGTCCAGGAGGGTCCTCGCCGAGAAAGAATGCACACGTCCGAGCGATGCCGAAAGAGACTTGGGCGTGGCTTAGTGGGGGGGTCATAAATGGGGGGGTCAGAAACGGTCCCCTTTCGTGCCCCTTTCGGGCCCCTCTGGAGCCCCAGGGGGCTCGTTTAGGTACCGTTTGGGTACCTTTTCGGACCACCCGCGACACCCCCCCATTTATGACCCCTCCATTACGCAACGCCCAAGAGACTCGGGGGACGCACTCCTCCGGGTCGGCCAGGGCCCTGTCGAGAAGCCTGGCCGGCTGCTCGGCAGCTCCCGAGCCCGGGCCAGCGGAGGGCGGCGCAGGAGGGTCGGCCCCGCGTGGCTCATTGGGCCCGGGTCGGCCAGCAGGCTGGCCATCGCTCGGACGTCCACTCCCTGTGCTTTTTTCGGCTTCGTGCGTGGTGGTTCCAGGATGCTCCTTATAATCCCCTCCTGCTCCTCCTCCTCCTCCTCCTCCTCCTCCTCCTCCTCCTCCTCCTCCTCCTCCTCCTCCTGATGTCCATTCGCGGATGATCCAGGATGCTCCCGAAGAATCCCCGCCGAGAGAAAGTGCACACGTCCGAGCGATACCAAGAACGTGGCTTGGCGGACCACCGGCGGCGCTGGGCCCCCACCAGACCCCTCCCCCCTCGCCCAGCCCTCGCCTGGGCAGCGCAAGTCCTGCTCCTCCCGCCAGAGCGCCGAGCCCGCCGCCGCGAGCCCCTCGCTCGCGGCAACGGCGGAGGGGCGGTGTCGGAGCGGCCTGTGCGGCTGGCTTGAGGGTTCCCGCCGGGGTCCAGGCCGAGCGGGTTGGGCCAAAGGCTGGGTGCGTTCGCGCAGGATCTGACATCCGACCCTTCCCACGCAGCCCTCCGCGAAGGGGTCCAGGCCGAGGGGGTTGGGCCAAAGGCTGGGTGCGTTCGCGCAGGATCTGACATCCGACCCTTCCCACAGAGCCCTTCCAGGCCGAAAGCCGTTCGCGCAGGATCTGACATCCGACCCTTCCCACACAGCCCTCCGCGAAGGGGTCCAGGCCGATGGGGTTGGGCCAAAGGCTGGGTGCGTTCGCGCAGGATCTGACATCCGACCCTTCCCACGCAGCCCTCCGCGAAGGGGTCCAGGCCGAGGGGGTTGGGCCAAAGGCTGGGTGCGTTCGCGAAGGATCTGACATCCGACCCTCCCACAGAGCCCTCCGCGAAGGGGTCCAGGCCGAGGGGGTTGGGCCAAAGGCTGGGTGCGTTCGCGCAGGATCTGACATCCGACCCTTCCCACACAGCCCTCCGCGAAGGGGTCCAGGCCGATGGGGTTGGGCCAAAGGCTGGGTGCGTTCGCGCAGGATCTGACATCCGACCCTTCCCACGCAGCCCTCCGCGATGGGGTCCAGGCCGAGGGGGTTGGGCCAAAGCTGGGTGCGTTCGCGAAGGATCTGACATCCGACCCTTCCCACAGCGCCCTCCGCGATGGGGTCCAGGCCGAGGGGGTTGGGCCAAAGGCTGGGTGCGTTCGCGCAGGATCTGACATCCGACCCTTCCCACACATCCCTCCGCGATGGGGTCCAGGCCGAGGGGGTTGGGCCAAAGCTGGGTGCGTTCGCGAAGGATCTGACATCCGACCCTTCCCACACATCCCTCGACGATGCGCTGACTCTCTCTAGCCGCCGACGGGTGTCGTGGCAGACCTGGTCGCTCCAAGAAAGAGTCCATCGTTTTTGTTGCGCAGTATCTTGGAGGAGGAGGAGGAGAAGGAGGAGAACATTGCGAGTGAGAAACAGGATGAGCAGGAAGCAGAGGTCGGGAAAGCGATTAGACGCAGAGGGTTGGCCCAACGCTTTCTCTGCCCCAATGTCTTTGGGAACACTCTGGGCGGCCCCCCCGCAGCTCTCCAGGTGTGCCCCCCCCGCCCCAGATCGGCCAGCACGGGGGAGCCGAAACGGATTCGGAACTCGAGCCAGATCGGATCGCAGCGACGCGGAGCCTACATCAAATCGCATCGGCCGCGTCGTGGTGCACAAGGGCAGCATGACAGCTCCAGTCCGCACCGACGGCAGATCGGAA
The DNA here is from genome assembly GCA_963575745.1 of Prorocentrum cordatum. NCBI lineage: Eukaryota > Dinophyceae > Prorocentrales > Prorocentraceae > Prorocentrum > Prorocentrum cordatum. The sequence continues at coordinate 1,124,055 of CAUYUJ010015060.1, forward strand.
TCAAATCGGGCCAGCCCGCATCGATACCGAATCGAATCGATCGGACCGACATGGATCCAGGATCCATGTCGGTCCGATCGATTCGATTCTCAGGATCCAGGATTCTCAGGATCCACGAGGGGAATCATTTCTCAGGATCCAGGATCCTGAGAAATGATTCCCCTCGCTCCACATCCTTGTGGGCGACCCTCCTCGAGTTGTTCCCCAGCGCCCCTCCCTGCCCCAAGACGGCTGCAAGACGACCCAAGGCGGCCGTAGCACCTCCCAGCCAGCGCTAGCCTGCGAACACCCACAGAACAGCCCTCACCCCAAAGCCAGGATGCCTCCAGGAGGCCGACAGATGCCACGACGAGCTTCCAGGAGGCCTCCCGGGAGTGTTCCGGCAGGGCCTCGCCAGCGTAGATCCCAAACAATCAATTATTGCACTGTGGATGTGCAAGCTGTGCGGTGCAAACTGCGTGGTGGTGTTCGCCATTATGGACTGGCACCTCCACTGCTCTCGCAAACATCCCACCCTCCCACCCGCGATGTGTGTGAAACCCACGCGACCGTGTCTGCTTGGCACTGGCTGCCGCATCTCTGCGGCCGCGCTGGCGCGCACAGCCTCGGGCGCAACACGGCCAGCAAGCTTGGAACAGCTGCTGCGGCCGCGATGGCGCTTCCCGATGGGACCTCCCCAGCGCGTTTCAAGAGGCCGCGCTGGCGCGCGGGCGCCTCTGTGCGGGTCGGTGACGCGGGCGGGCGCGATATCACGGTGACGCTCGAAACTGCGGCAACGATAATTAACCCACCACCGTGCCCTTGAGGCACTTGACCTAATCACTTAAGACTGAGCCTTCAATCCTGAGGATTCTTTGAAGAGCCCCGACTCGAAGTGACCAAATCTTCCGGGGTTTAGCGCTGCTTGTCGCGTGACTTTCGGGCCCAATGAGACCCAAGACGGGCCAAGATGTCCCCAAGAGGCCGCCCAGACAATCCAAAAGGGCCCTATATCGCCGCGGGATCGGCAAAAGACGCCCAAGATGGTCCCAAGACTGCCAAACAAGCCGTCAGGCGCCCCAAGAGAGCCCCAAGAGCCTTCCCAAGAGGGCCCCGAGAAGCCAAAATCGCTGAGTAGCCTTACGTCTTCAAGATTGTTTGGGTCCTCGACTTCAGGAGCTTCCGACCCTCCTAGACGGGCCCAACAGGCCCCCAAGAACGCCCCAGGGAAGCTCAGGAGGCCTCCAAGATGGCCCAAGAAGGCTCCGAGACGGCCCAAGACGGCGCCAAGGGGAGGAACACGAACCGAAAATCGTAGTATTTCGGCCCAAGAGGTACCCAGGAGGCCGCAAGAGGCCCCAAAAGGCTCCAAGAGACCCCCAAAAAACCGTCAAAACGCAACCAAAAGTCACCGAAACGGCCCCCGAGAGGTCTCCCAAAACGGTCCCCAAGAGGCCCCCGAGAGGCCTCCCGTAACATCCAAACGAACATCCTAGAGGCATGTGACCCACAACCCAGGCACGGTGGCGGGATGGGCCGAAGACGGAAAGCGCATTTACTTTCAGAGCGCGAGATGCCGCTGGCTTGCCCGTTCGTTCTCTCTGTCTCCCCGTCTGGAGGCTCTATTGAGGCATCTTGGTGGCATGTTTGGCGCCCCCTAGGGCTATCTCGAAGCTGCAGGAGGCCTCTTGAGGGGGAACCAGGGCGTGTTGGTATCTTGGGAAGGCACGAGAGCGCGATAACACACGAATGAACATGATAGTGCTGTTGATGATGATGAGGACGACGACAGACTGTCTCTTGGGAGCATCTTGGGCGTCTTCCAGACCCTCCTTGGGCCGTCTTGTGGCTCTCTTAGGCCCTTCTGGGTTGTCCTCAAGCTCTCTTGGGAGCCTCTCGGGCCGTCATGGCACAATCTCGGGGGGCTCTGGAGCTGTATCGGGCCGGCCTTGCCCGAAAAGGCGAGGAGCTGGAAAAACTCCATAAACCTAAAGGCAGCAATGGTTGATTCGTCCTTCAACACTTTTGGGGGTCCTCTCGGGTGCCGCTTGGGGTGTATTCGAGGCCTCTTGGGCTGTGCTGAGGCCATCTTGGGCTATCTTGGATCGCTCTTAGGCCGTCTTCGGTCCAGTCTGGGCCTCTCTCACGCCGTCTCGGAGGTGCCTTAAGCTGGCGAGGAGCTTATGCAGGTAGGGCGGGGCCAAGGGCGCCCCCTGGGCGGCGAAAGCCCTACTTTCGTTTCTTTTCCCGCTTAGACCGACCATCGGTGCTCGGGGGGCGGGGTCTTGGAGACCTCTTGAGCCGTATTGAGGCCGTCGTGGGCTATCTGGATCGCTCTTGGGTCGTCCTCGGGCCCTTCTGGGCCTCGCTACGCCGTCTTGGAAGCCGTTGAAACCGTCTGCATACGTGCAGATATTCGAACACGTCTTGGGGCCGTCTTGGGGGTATCTTGGGCCATCTTGGGGCGATCTTATGGGCCTCTGGCCTCTTGGGTCGTCTTGGAGGGGCATCTTGGACCGTCTTGGAGGACGCTTGGCCTCTCATGGGCTGTCTCGAAAGTGCCTCAAATTGACGAGGACTTTACGCGCCTACGCAAAGCCTACGCGGAACTTACGCGGAGCTTACGTTCGTTGCCGCCCTTTTCGGGCCCTGGTGTCAAGAACTGGTTACGTCACCGCTCTCTGTTGGGAACCTTGGTCTTATCAGCTTGCTCACGTAACTGCTCGCTCTTGAGAACCGCGGTGTTCAGGGTCCGCTCACGGTCCGTTAACAAGGAACTCTTTTCCCTGTTAACGGTCCGTTAACAAGGAAACAACGCGTCCGTTACCCGATTTTCCCTGCTAAGTCCCTGTTAAGGGCTTCATTAACAAGGAAAAGGGTGCCCGAACGTCTGTCACCTGATGTTCCCTGTTAGGCACCCGGTTTTTCCTTACAAGGGCTCCGTTGACAAGGAAAAAGGTGCCCGAGCGAAACAAATCCCTGTTACCGGTCCGTTAACAAGGAAACGGGCGGGCCAGAAAAACACCGGATTTCCCCTGTCAAGGGCTCCAATGACAGGGAAAAGGGCGGGCCATTGGATCCCGCAATGCAGAGGCCACCCCCTCACACTCCCCCAATTTAATCCTCCCGACTAGCGGATCCCACGCTACGCACGCTTTCCGTCATACTGGCGATGATGAAGGCGATGGTGACGATGACGACGGCAAGGCCAATGATGGCGATGACGGTGACGACGATGACGATGAAGATGTCCGCATGTCGGTCATGAAAGCGAGTGTGATGATGATGGCGCTCATGGCGGCGATTGCCGATGACGATACTGGCGGTGATGCGATTGCGCTGGTGAGGGTGAGCAAGGAAGTGCGTGCGCAGAACATCCAGAAACCTGACCACTGGTTGTTCAATAGCTATGGGTGTTCGTACGTCTTGGAATATATACATATGTATATGTGTGTACACATATATATAGACAGTTGTGCGTATCTCTCTGTAAATACGTATATATATATATCGCAATGTGTCCACCACCAATGGTGCTGGACGGGTTTCGGCATGCGCGCGCGCGTGGCGGCGCGCGCATGTGGCCCGCATGCCACTTTTTTGGCACCCAGTCGCGCACTGGGCGCACGCTGGATCGGGGCGGATGCACCGCGTGGTGAGATGAGAAGGCGTTTCGGCAAGTGTGCGCGGGCAGGCAACCTGCATCTTCACCCGAGGCCCTGATGACGGAAAGCATGCGTGGCGTCGCATTTCGGTAGTCGGGGGAAACAGCGAGGGGTGGGGTGGGGGGGACGGCAGGAGTAGCCTCGGATGACGGAAAGAGCGAGGTACGAGCGAGAGACGTTTCGTAGGGGGCGAAGCCCTTACAGGGAGAGGGTCTGCTGGAGGGGGCAAGCCCGGACGAGATGGTGTAAGTACCCGAAGCGTTGACTTCCAAATGTCTCCCCATCGAAATGCTTGCAACATTGATGTGTTTGGTTTGGGTTCGACAGGTGCGCGCGTGCGGATTTGCTGTATCAAGCTGCCAGGGGTGCTCTGAATAATCATCGTTTCAGATAATCGAATGTGCGTGTATGGTACCATTTGGCAACATTGACAAAAATTGCCCACATCGGTTGGCCTGTGATGGTATGATTTCAAGCGGAAAAGGAGCGATGAGGCAGAAACCCAAAGGTGGAGCCCGAAGCCTGGTACTGTGAAGTCAAGAGGGTCTATTCGTCGTCTAAACAAAAGACGATGTATGTGGTGTGTAGTGGTAGGGGCAAGCTATGTCAAGGTACGCGATGGAAGACGTGAGGTGCAACCTACGTGGTGTAGGCTATGCGGCGCAAGCTGTGTGGGGCAAGCTACGCGGTGCAAACTGTGCAGCGCAGGGTCCGGGTATGCGGCGCAAGGCATGCGGTGCAAGCTGCGCGGTAACTGCCATCGCTCGGCCGTCCATTCCCTGTGCTTTTGTCGGTTTCGTGCGTGGTTCTTTCGCGGGATGATCCAGGATGCTCCTGAATCCACTGGCCCCCTTGTGGGGCCACCAGGCTGTAGGCCGGAGGTTCGCAGATCGGCGGCACCCCTCACGCAGATCGGCGGGGTCAGGATCCAAAAACAAACAGGTCCCGACACTGCTTCACGGCGAAGCCAAGGCCTCATGACTTCGCTCTTCCATGGCCCATTCTCCGAGGGACGGGGCCGGCGGCAGGGGGCGAAGCCCTTACGAATCCGGCCGCTCCCGCCCTGCGGGTTGGGCCGTGCGAGACCTCTCTGACGCAGTGTCTGGCACAGTCTTTGGCCCCCTTCTCCAGTGCCTGGTCAAAAACCTCCTGAAAGTCCCTCCGAGGGGGCCCCACTCTGCCGCCGGCCCCCCCCCCCCTCAAGGTCTCAAGCGGCCCGGGGACGACCCAAGGGCGCCCCAAGCCGGTCCAAGAGAGTCCCGAGCAATCCAAGAGAGCCTCCAGGCGGTTCCAGATCGCTCCAAGACGCCCAAGGTGGCCTCCAGACGGCCCAAGACGCCTTCAAGACGGCCCAAGAGGGCTCCAAGAGCACCCCCAAGACAGCCCCGAGAAGCAAAAATCATTGATTTTCCAATGGTTTTTGAAGGATTTTCACGTTCACGCCATTTCGGCTTACCCGCGCTCCACGACGGCCCAAGAGGCCCCCAAGATCGCCCCAGGACGGCCCAACAGGCCCCCAAGACGGCCCCAAGACGGCCCAAGAGGGCCCCCAGACCGCCCAAGAGGCCCCCGGGACGGCCCAAGAGGGGCCCCAGGATGGCCCCAAGAGGAGGCCCAGAAGAGAACCCGAGTGAACATTTCGAGCTTTCGGCTCAAGAGGCCCCCAGGAGGCCCTAAGAGGCCCCCTGGAGGCCCCCAACAAACTCCAAGAGAGCCCCAAGAGGCCCCAAGAGGGCCCCAAGAGGTCTCCAAGAAGCCCCTGGGACGCCCCCAAGAGGCCCCTGGAGCGTCACGACGTTCGATGCTGCGCACCACTTCGACAAACTCCCAGGGAGCGGCCGGTGATGCGCCGCCGGCGTCCTCGATATAATCCCCGCCCGGGAAACGTGCACACGTCCGACCGATACCAAGGGACAAGGCTGGGATTCACGAGGCACCCATCTGCGCGCACGGGCGGGCACCGGGCGGAACCTCGGCTGACCCGCACGTCGCACGAGGCGCCCACGAGGCGCCCACGAGGCGCCAACGGGCGGGCACCGGCCAACACCTCCGCTGACCCATCGGCTAAGTGCAAGCACTGTTTGGGAAAGGAGAAGGGCCCCTAACAGGCCATCGCTCGGACGTCCATCCCCTGTGTTTTTTTTTTTGATTCGTGCGTGGTTTTTTCGCCAACTGATCAAGGATGCTCCTCGATGGTCCTCGCCGAAGGAAACCTCGCCAAGTGTTTGGGAAAGAAGGAGGGCCCCCAAATGCGGGCACTGCTCGCGGACAAAACAGTTTCCCCAGCTGTTCCGCCCGAGATGGCCTCGGGAAAGCTCGAGGGAAGGCCTAGAGGGCCCGAAGCAGCCCCCCCAGGACGGTTCAAGATGACCCCAAGAGTTCCAATATGGAAATGGCCCCAAGACGCGCCCAGATAATCGTAGCATTAGTTTACCGAGCCTCGTCGGAAGAGATCGATAGCACCATGACGCCACATATTGCCCAGAGACGACCGACAAGCCCACTCGAAGCCCACAAGATGGCTCAAAACAATCCTCAGAAACTCTCCAGAGGCAACGCAACAAACACTGCACAACATTGCTACGGTCACGCCGCGCTACAACAACATCGCGCTGCGTCCCAATACTTTCCAAAATAACCCAAAAACGGTTTCACAAAACCTGTTCGGGCGAGCTCGGTGGAATCGTGCATGCTTGCGGATGCTGCGCTAGCACAAGGGGCTGGGCCTGCCACAGGCAGCTGGATAGTCCGGCAGCGTCGACAGGCACTCCTCGGAGAACTCGGCGCCCTGCCAGAGCTGAAACGGCTCGTAGGGCACCCGCTGCGCCAGCCCGGGCGGAAGCGTCGCGGCGAGGCGCCTGGACATCGGGAGGGCGACGCGGACGAAGCTGTGATCGAGGTCTGGGAGCATGCTCTCCCCTGTTCGGGGAGACGTAAGACCCGGGTACGGGGGACTCGGAAATCCCCGACGAGGCCGTCAAAAAAATGACGAGGCCGAGCCTGCATTTTGACGAGGCCTCCCGCTGCAGACATCCCACGAAAATCCTCCTCGTCAAAATCCGAGGCGCGGTCGTCAAAAAACGGTGGCGAACCCGAGTCCCGGCAAACCCGGGCCTTACGCTCCCCCGACCTGTTCCGGGCGCAGCGAGTCGATCCCGGTACTTGCTGTAGCCCGAGTGGAACTCCCGCCCGGGCTCCACCTCCAGGCTGTTGTACTGCGCCACGCGGCCCGCGAAGAGCGCGTTGGCGGCCACCTGACTACCTACCAATCCACCCCAACCCAACCCGAAGACCCGAATTTCGGGTTGGGGGGGGGGTACGAGCTTCATGTGTGTTTTCTCAGCGTTCCCCGACCCCCCCCAACTGGAAATGGAGGGCAAATTGGGGCCTTCGGGTTGGGTTGGGGTGGTTTGGTGGGCGGTGACTACCATGTTGGTGACGCCGGCCAGGCTCCACGAGAGCGGCTCGAAGGCCAGGTCCGTGTGCGAGAGGCACGAGGCAGGAACACCGGCACCATCGGGAGCGGCCAAGAGGGGGGTGTCCAAGAGGGGGGGGTGCAGATCATGACCGGCGGCATGTGCGCGGCCCAGCGGGGGGGCCAGGGACGTAATGAAATAAGAAGAGGCGCCATGAAAGTTGGGGAGATATCATGGCCCACGCCATGATATCCACCCCCCCCTAGTCATCACCCCCCTCTTTTCCGCCCCCGACACCAGCACAGGCTTTCCGAGGCCCGCGCGGACTTCCAGGATGATCGGCGCTGGGCCGCCCGGGCGGCGCTGGAGGCGCCGCAAGATGTGGAGGCCGCCAAAGGAGTCCCGACTCGATGGGGTCGGAGGATCGCGCCGCATCGCCAATGCGTCCCCGATGCATCGGTGACGTATCGTGCATCGGCGTATTCGGCAATGCATCGGCACCGTCGGCGTGGGAAACATGGGGCTCCGCATCGTCACGCGTCACCGATGCATCGACGATGCGATCTGCTCGGGCCCCCTTTCTGGAGGCCTGGGAAAGGGGGTTCCGGCGCCGATCCAAGAACGCCGCGCGGAGCTCCGAAACCTCGCATCTTCGTGCCGCGTTTCTTCCTCGGAGAAGGGCAGCGCACTGCCGTGCACGGCCTCGCGAGGGGCAGGGGGGTGCGCCCATCGAGGGAGGGTCGAGGAGGTTTCCGGTCGGCCTCTGGTGGCCTCTGGGGAAAAGGGAGGAGACACGAGTCTGACTGCTGGCATGCGAGAAACTAGCAGTACAGCTAAAGCGCCTAGAGTGCGATGTAGAAGCGGTGCTTTCACACATGGGGGGGGCTCTGGCGCCCCTCGGCTAACCCAGCTCGGAGATATCCCTGAGAGGAGAAGGGTGAGAGATGAGAAGAGAAGAAGTTCTTCAAATCAGTCAGCCCGTGGAAGCCGTCGACGAGAAGGATGCGAGCCCCGTCGGGGGCGCTGTGCACAAAGGGGGGGCGCAGCCCCAGGCGGGTACCCCCATGACGACCGAGAAGGAAGAGGAGGAGGAGATAAAGCTCAGGCATTCGACGATGTGTGCTCTCCCCATGCGCGGCCCCAGAGTTCCCGACGCCTTCCCCAAAGGGTGTATTTGTTCTTCTCGGCTCCGTGTGTGATGGCCCCAAGGCCAGATAACGGGTCCATGGGGCCGAGATCGAGGAAGAACGCGCGGCTTGGGAAATCACATCGCCTGAGATCTGGGGGGCGGAGATGGGGGAACCGCTACTCCCCGGACCTCCTCCAAGGTGCGGCGTTCTGACATGAATTTCCAGGCGAATCCAACGGTGGCGACCAGTGCCTCCCACGAGGCCTAAGAAGGAGAAAACGAGGGAAGGGTAGCTGCATGGGTACCCTTCCCCGGAGGCCTCCTAGATCGGGTCGGAGCAGATGGAGCCGGAGGATCGCGCCGCCCCGCTGATACATCGCCGATGCATCAGCGATGCATCGGCGATGCACCGGCGATGCATCGTCGACGTGGGCGATGCATCGGCGACGTCGGCGTGAAGCGAATCGGGCTGCACATCGAGCCGCATCGGCGTTGCATCGACGATGCGGCGCGATGCTCCGACCCCATCTCCGACCCCATCTAATTAGGAGGCCTAGAGGTGTGGGTGCACTTCCTCATCTGAGGAGAGGGGAGGAGGAGGAGAGGGGAGGAGGAGGAGGAGGAGGAGGAGGAGGAGGAGGAGGAGGAGGAGGAGGGACGAAGAGGAGCAAGAGGCGGAGGAGGAGGATGCAGAGGATCAAGTGCAGGAGGAGGAGGAGGAGGAGGAGGAGGCGGAATAGAGCCTCGGGAGACCGTTTTTTTGAATCGGCGATAACCCGGGCTATCCGGGGGGGGGGGGGGGGGGGGCCTGCCGATAACCTAACCCTCGCGCTGTGGGCATCCCTGCATATGCCCGCGCCCCCCCCTCCTGCGGACCTGCACAGCCGGCAAGGTTAGGTTATCCTGGGGAGGAGGGGAGGGGGGGCAAGCCCGAAAACCAGGGATATCGCCCGACCCTAAAAACAAATTCTCCTGCCCAAACATGCGACGTCCTGATTTTTTCAGGACGGCGTCCTCATGAGAAGTCCCGACCCGTTCTCCGGGGCCAGTTTTTCATCCTGAGTCCTTTTTTGACGGTCCCGGGGCCCGGCGAGGGCCTCCAGAGGCCGAAAACGGCGAGAAACCTCCGTCCTGTTTTGTTTGCGACGCGATCATGTCTGTAACAGGGGATGTGTCGACCCCTATCCCAGGCTTCGTGGGGTTTCCAAATGGACCAGAAATTTGGGGCCCAACCCTGGGATATACGATGGGGGGGGTGTCCATGCTCGGTAGGGGTGCGTCCGAATGGCCCCCTTGGGGTGTATCCCAGGGTTTTCCCATTTTTCTGAGCCGCGAAACTTTTCGGGCGAAACTCGGGGACTGGGGGAGAAACATCGCCCGCGAGTCTGGGTGAGGAGCGAGGAGGCGCAGCCGGGCCTCGAAGAGCGGGTCCCAGTCCCGCACGCACGGGCGCCGGCCGTCCAGGGGGCCCCGGTGCCGGCCGAAGGGGGCCGTGTACTCGCTGCTCTCCGCCGCCCGGGCCACGACGGCGCGCGCGGGGCCGTCGGCGGCGAGGCGCTCGTGCAGGAAGGCGACGGGCCGTCGGCGGCGAGCGAAGGGAGAAGCGATGATCCGACCCCATCTACTCAGACCCCATCTGGGAGACCTATAGGGAGAGGAGGAGAAGGCCTTCTCACAAGACGGCGTGGCTTCTCAGAAGGCCTCCAACCTTCTGAGAAGGCCGGCCACTTCTTCCGTGTCTTCGGGAAAGGCTCAGACAACTTCTCAGAAGGCTGGGGGACTTCCGAGCCTTCTAAGAAGGCCGGCCCCTTCTCACTTCCCCCTGGGCTCGCCGCCGAGGTCAGATGCTCGTTCTGGGGGCCTCCCTCCAGCCCTGCTGCGCCCGAAGCTGAAATCTCTGCCACGAGGGCCCAAGTCAGGTCACCCAACTTCGCGCATTGCGCCCCGTGATGCGCGGTCATCTTCGCGCACTCGCACCGCCACCCTGGAGGAGGGCGCCTACCCCACCCAGACGGCCACGCGCGAGGCGCAGTCGTCTTCGCGCCCCTGGGGTGACTTTGAGAACGGAAGTGGACGTTTCGCGCCCCTCTCTTCTTTTTCTAGTCATCGGCAGCGAGGAAGCGGATTTTGAAGGGCGCCTCCAAAGTATCCTCCCCACCTGAGCGACGAACAACTTGTCTTACGCAAGCGAAGCCACTTGATTTGTCTTACGCGGGCCGCCAGCGCGGCAAGCCTTATTGGAAACGAGGGCGCTCACGTGCCGCCTTACGCGGGCAGCTTACGCCACTGTCGGTGAAGGCGACCCCGTCTTCGTCAGTCACTGACCTTGCGCGAAAGGTGGCGCCCTCAGGGATCAGCTGGGGGGCAGAGGTGGCCCAGCACTGGTTCCTGCCAGCACTAAGGGGGGCAGACGGCACTTCGTCCCCGATCGTGCCCAATTCTCTGAAGGCCCATCCAGCGCAGACCCCCCAGCCGCTTCAAACCTGGAGCCACTCGTTCCACCCAGACCTTGGTCGATTCTGCGTCGGACGTCCGTCGACTTGAGTCGAACTAGATTCGAGCTGGAATCGAACCAAAGCCGAGCAGATCCGTTGGGTAGGCCAATGGCAGATCAGATCGAGCAAATCCGAACAGAGTCGAATGGAACTTGAGTCCGTTGAACGGAACTGTAGTCGAACCAGAGTCGATCAGCTCTGTTCGGTGGGCCAAAGGCGGGTCCCCAGAACGAACACCCAGCGATGGGGTCCGCGCCCGTGCTGCGCAGCGCGGCCAGCTCTTCTCGGGCCGGACGAGTGGAGCGTCATCAGCGGGAACGCGCTGTGACGTATGTTTCGCGATGGCCGCCGTGACCGGCCCCGGCCACCTGACCTCCGAGGTGTCGTAGGATATTCAGAGGCCTCCCAGATGGGGTCCGAGTAGACGGGGTCGGCGGATCGCACCGCATCGCCGATGCATCGGCGATGCACCGGCGATGCATCGTCGACGTGGGCGATGCATCGACGACGTCGACGTGAAGCACATCGGGCTGCACATCGAGCCGCATCGACGATGCATCGGCGATGCGGCGTGATTCTCCGACCCCATCTACTCGAACCCCATCTGGGAGGCCTAGAATACTCCGATGTATTTCCAGACAGCGCCGGCGCGTACGTGACTGGCCCCCCGCCCTCCGCCCTCCCCCAACACCGCCGGTTATCGCCCGGGATTAAAACAAAGACACTCTCCAAAGGGTTAGGAGGCAACTACTGGGAGGTATGCGTCGGAAGGATCAAGAAAGATTAAGCCCCATTGGCGGGCTGCTGCGCCAGATTAGCCCGCGGATTAAGCGGGATCAAGCCAGATTAAGCCGGATTAAGCGGGACTAAGCGGGATCAAGCCGGATTAAGCGGGATTAAGACGGAGTAAGCCGGATTTCGGACCAGGGCAAAATCAGAATTTGACCTCCCAGGAGTTGCATCCGAAGAGAAGGTGCAGGGGGGGTCGAAATCCTGGCGTCGCGATTTCTTCTACACCCGGCGATCTGGCGGCCTGCCTCGGGCCCCGAGGCTCTCTCGGACCGCTGTCCGGCTCGACGAGCGCCACAGCAAGAAGGAATTGCACAAGGGGTCCAGTCGTGCCTTTCCACGATGTTGCAATTTTGTCCATTCCGTCGGACCTCAAGGACCATCGAATCACCTCCCACTTGGTCGCCCGAACTTCGGCGGTGGAGGAACCTCCCTTTGATAAACCTCCCCTTAGTGAAAACGACCTGGGACCGAAACCGACGGACCGGGACCCGCAAAAATGACGGCCGCGACGCCCTCTCGCGAACCGAAAACGGCCAATTCCTTAATCGACGTGTCAGGGTAGGAGGTCTGTCCACCCCGGGGAAATGGGTACAAAGAAAATTAAAAAAAATGCCCAACAACAAGTGTTATCCAAAACCGACAACGGCCACTGTTGGGCGGGCGGCTTTGTGTCTTCAAGGGACAACTTCCGCTGCGGCGCGGACAGCGAGTCCTGCTCAAAATGGAAGAGAACCGCTGTCGGTCTTTGTACCCGTTCTCTCCGTACCCATTTCGATCGTCCCGGTCCCAGAGCTCGTCTTCCTGGCGCCTCCCGACGCCGGGAGGGCGCCAGTGGGCGTCGAGGAGCGAGCCTGACGGCGGCGCCGAAACCGTCTGCGTGCAGCAGATCCCGTAACCTCTGACATCCGATGATGTGATGATCCCCAATCTTGCCATTGCTCGGACGTCCATTCCACGTGCATTGATCTGTTTCGTGCGCTTATGTTTCGGCGGTGGCTTAGCACACCTCCCCTCAGTGAAAACGGCCTGGGACCGAAACCGACGGACCGGGACCCGCAAACATGACGGCCGCTACGCCCTCTCGCGAACCGAAAACGGCCAATTCCTTAATCGACGTGTCAGGGTAGGAGGTCTGTCCACCCCGGATGTTTTCCCGCAAGATGATCCAGGATGCTCCTCGATGGTCCTCGCCGGGAGCAGATGCACACGTCCGAGCGCTGCCCAGCAACGCGCCTCCGCGGAGGTCCCGCGGCTCCTTCCCCCAGGGCCATTCCTCGTCCCAGATCCACTGCTGATGGCCTCAGGGTGAAGTCGGGCCTGTCCTCCTACAGGGGGATTTTGGATGAAAGACACAAATATATTCGAAACATGCACCAGAATGGTCAACAAATAATCAAGACATCGGCCCCAGACAATTCTTTTACTATTTTTGAATCCTCCTCCTCTAGAGCAGAGGAAAGATAACTATGCACATACACCGATTCTGGCCAGGCCCATCCTGAGCCCAGGATCGGTGCATACGCCCTCCTGCCTTGGCCAGGAAGGCATACGCACCCATCCTGGGTCAAGGATGGGCCTGGCCAGGATCGGTGCATGTGCATAGTTCTCTTAGCCCGATAGAGGGACAGGCCCGGCTGAACCCCAGGGCCCAACAGCGGGCCCCGCAGGCCGAGAGACCCCGGAAAATGCGCAAGGCTTGGCGAACACACATGTCGGAGCTCCGGGCCCCCCCCCGCTCCTCGCGGGAGGCGCACGGGGGGCTTCCCGGGGTCTACGACGCCTCTCGGAGGCCTGCGAGGATCTCTCGGGTCGGCGCTTGACCCCCCTGGCTGGGACACACAGGGACATACTAATACTATATGTCCTCCTTGGAGGCGCGCGTCCGACCCGAACATATAGTATACCCATCTTGTAGTATATCGTTTCCCGAGCGGTGTGGCCGGAAAGCGCCCACCACGACGCATATACTACAAGATTTCTCGGTGCGCGTGTCGCCCCTGGGGGGGCGACGAACACATAGTATACGTATGTTGGGGGGACGCCGACTGGCGGCGCCAGCGGCGCTGCCCCGGGTCCAGCGCAGCTCCGAGAGATCAGCGCGGCCCGGAAGGGGCTTCTTCAAGAGGGGCTTCGCAGGTCATGGCCCGAGGCACGTGTGCGTCCTCAGGGGCCGTGCTGAAAGAAGAAGGGGGGGCCATGAGATCTGGAAGACATCATGGGCTCCCTCGTGAGCATCTCCCCCCCCCAGTCATCACCCCTTTACTGGCCGCCTCCAATGCTATGGTTATGCAATGGTCTTCCTCGATTTCCCCATCCCCCCCTTCCGCCCGGCCCGGTCTTCTGCATCCAGCGTCTGGGCGGAGAAGCGGAGCGAGACGTCCGAGTCCACGAAGGCCGTGTAGTGGAAGCGGAAGCCGAGGGCGATCTGCCACTCCACGGCGGCGGCGTACCTGGAGACCTCTCGGAGGAGGGCCCGTCGAGACCACGGCGGCCCTCCTCGATGTCTTTCGCTCTCTATCTGGGCTTCCTGGAGGCTTCTCGTCGCCAGAGATGGACTCCAGGAGGGGTCCGGGGGCCGATTTTGAGCGGATCTGGGCCAACGGGAGAACCGCCGTTGTCTCAGCTGCACCCTCCTCCGAACCTTGCTCTCGCCGACGGTACTATTGGGCACGAACAGGTGCGAGAACCTCCTTTGGAGGTGTGGACATGCGCGGTAACACCAAACGGCTGCCTCCACAAGGGGACAACGATCAGAGATGTTGGTGCTGGTGGTAATCTCTCGCCACCTACTGTCAGTGGACTCTTGTTGGTCCTGGAATTGTAATGAACATATATGATCGGACATGTTTCGGTGCCAACGTCATGTTCTTAACCTCGGTGCATCCGTGGCCTCCTAGGCTCCAACGGCGCAACTTCAGAGCGCACCATAGCGCCGATTCCCACAAAACAACACAAGCACGATGCAACCAGCAGCCAGCAACCGACGACAACCGACTAGCCGATGGATCGACGACAACGAAACGACCGACAGGCTGACGGATAGAGCGATCGACCGACGATCGACGACGGGGACGACGACGACGACGACCGACCGACAGACCGAGACGATGACGACCAACGACGACAACAGACCGACAAACTCACGGACCGACGACCGACCGGCCGAAACGACGACGAAGACGGACGACGGCAACCGACCGACCGGCCGACCGACCGACGACCTACGCTCAGACCGACCGAACCACCGACTGACAGACCGACCGAGACGACGACGCCGCGCGTCCGCGACGAGGACCGTCGGAACGACACACCGACCGACCCACGACCGACGACAGGACCGTCGGACCCACCGTGCGCGCATTAGCAACCGCACGCGCACGAGCGCGCACCGACGCCGTTAGAGGACGAGGCGCGGAAGCCATGCCAGGAGCCGCGCCCCCGAGCCCGACGCCGCCCATGGCGACGTGCGGCTGCGACTGCGACGCGCATGGCGCACTGTGTGTAGGTGCCGCGGGTCGGGGCCGAAGCGCCCACACTGCAGGTGGAAGCGCCTGACTCGATCTTTCTTTCGAGTGTGCCCTTGCGTCGCGTATGGCGCTGTGGATGCCACGACAGTGGACACCCCGACAGTCCCATCATCGACTGTACAATTTGTTCAACCTGTAAGAGAAAGGTTCTGAACATGTTTTCAGGTTGTTTAATGTTCAAGCCATGTTTTTACATGGTTTAGACATCTGGACATTATGTGACAACATGCTTCCTCTCCAATTGATCGTCCTCCACCAGTGTGGCGCACCTCAATAGCAAGAACACAGCACGTCGCGCCTCACAGGTGTTTGCAAAAAAGCTTTGCTCTTCTGGGGTCAACGCTTCTCTTTTGGAAAAGATAAGGAACATGTCGTCAATCCAGCGACGCGTTGGTCGGTGAAGGCGTCTTTTCGCGTGACACGGATCCCAAGATACAGCCAGGCGCATCCACTCACCGGGCACCTTGCACGCAACTTGTGTGAATCATCGCCGCTTCCTTTGACGCTTTTGTGCGATCGCATCGCCAATGTGAAATGATTGAGTGTACTCATCCACCTCTCTCGTGCTGTGTTTGATCCGCGCTGCCCATGGTTCCGAATATTCCTGAAGTTTCTCTGCTCGGGTCAGTTGTTCCTGTGTTCCTCTAGCGTTGTCCACATGTTCGTCACTCCTAGCCGTCGTTTTTGCCATTTCTTCACTCTCGAAGCCAGCAACTTGACGCACTTCTTTACAACTTGCCCCCTGCCCCATGTATACGTGAGGTTCCGACCTTCCAAGTTTAAGACGGGGAATACTCCAGCTGCGCATGCCGTCAAAGCGAGAGCGATCCAGCCCTGACTGTTTACGGGGGTAAACGTTCCAGACGCCCACGGTGTGGGTTCCAATTTTAATGTATTGTGATGAAACGTGCTGCAACCACTCATGCCAACACGACGAGTGCGTTCAAGCCGTGAAAGTTTACAATGCAAAGCATTCCAGCCCCCCACGGTGTCCACCCGTCAGGAATCCCATTAGCAAATGCATCAACTAACAAGGTGAAACCCGAATAATACGACCATCACCGACATTCGGATAATCGTCCCTCGGTGGAGGCAAGAACAGGTGCGACAAGCTGTTGATATGAGCATAACAACACACTGCATAAACATAAACTTGCGAACCCCCGGATTGGACGCCCTCGAACAAACTCATGGAGGTCCGCGCGGATTTCTCGGATCTGCGCTGGGCCCCCATGGCCGGAGCCTCAGGCGCCGCCCGAGGATACGGGGGGCCAGCGCCGATCCAAAAAATCCGCGTGGAGCTACGAGAGGCTGTGCATGCTGGCGTTTCTTCTGCGATCAGGGGGGCGCAGAAGTGGGGTAGGGGCAGAGGTGCGGTGGGGAGAAAACCGCCTTGACTAGCCCCAGGCAAGGGGAACTCTGACCATCCAGCTGGGTTTTGTTCCCTACCACCACCTTGGGATAAACTTGCGGATGCCACGACAATGGACACCCTAACAATCCTATCATTGAGTTTAAACTGTCGGAAAATGTTCTAGACATGTTTTATCAATGTTTTTGAACATGTTCTCGTACATGTTTGACACATGTTTTAGACATCAGGAAGTTATTTGGCAACATGCTTCCTCTCCGTTGACCGTCCTCCACAAGGATAGCCCCCCTCTGCAAATCCCCGATCCAACTCCTGTCAGTGAGAAGCTCCCAGTCCCGATGCGCGTCCAGGGGCCGCTTCCAGGTCACGAGCAGCAGGTGCACCCGGGCGTCGCGCCGCCACAGGTCCAGCCAGGGGGAGTCCTGGGACGGGCCCCGAGCCCAGCCCCGCCCCCAAGGTGCGAAGGGGCCTATCAGCCAATGCTAACCTCAGGAGCATGCCCTCCACAGAACCCCTCGCTTCGTGACACAGACAAAAAAACACGACGGGAGAGAAAAGCTACGTCAGGTAGAGAGCCGAACTCTATACACCGACGCTTTCTCCAGCCCTGGATCCCGGTGTAGACGGGATGCCGGTGTATACACCCCAGGAAGACGGGCTATACACCACACCACCCCGACGTCGTCACTGGCAATGCATACACCCTGCGAAATGCTTAAGAAATCATGGGTTAAGAAATTCATAGTCTCAGAAATTGAATAAAACCAAGAACTTCTATCTAAATCTTGGGATTTACATAGAAAAGTTAAGAATAATCGAGACTTTGGCCGAAAACTTGAGTTTTCTGAAGCATCGCCCAAGGTGTATGTTCCAGTTTCCGATCAGGGGTCTGGGACAGAAGCCAGGAAGAATGCTTGACACTGGCACCGGGAGGGCGCGAAACCCGTCTCGGCCAGGTGTGGCAAGCGCTCCCTGGCCAGAGGTGCCCCCAGGACTCCTTGGAGGCCCACGGGGACCCCCACGAGGATCCCGCACGGAGCCCGAGGGCCCCAGGGGCTGCCCCAACGGCCTCCAGTGCACCCCCTCTACGAGGTCCCGAGGGCCCAGAAGACGGGGGGCAGAACGGGCGCAGAAAGCCGGAGGCACACTGGGCCAAGGGCGCCTCGTGGAAACCGACGGCGCAGGAGACCGTTTGTTTTTTTGAATCGGCAATAACCAGGGTTATCCTGGGGGGGGGAGGAGGGGGCAGGCCGATAACCTAACCCTCGCGCTGTGGGCAACCCTGCATATGTCCGCGCCCCCCCTCCCGCGGACCTGCACAACCGGCAAGGTTAGGTTATCCCGGGGGGGGGAGGGGGGGGCAAGCCCGATAACCTGGGTTATCGCCCGACCCTGAAAAAAACAGTCTCCAGGGGACACGCGGGCAAAACCATTATATCAACGACATGCCGACTTGGGGAACCCGCCAGCGTGCTGACAAAAGCAGAAGGGAGCGACGCGCTGACGGGCCCCCAACGGCAGCGTGTCGCTGTGGAGAGGCTTCGTTTTGCGCACGGACGCCCCCCCCCCCCCTGGAGGCGGCGCCAGGGTGTTGAAAGGAACCCTGGGACACACAGGATTCCCTAATTTTCGTATATGTTCTGGGCTTTTGTCTTCCCCCCCACTTCTCATATTTTCCCACATAATTTCTGGAGAATCGACGATGTATTGTGTCTGTGTGTTTTTGTTCCCCCTCCTGAGTGCTGAACCTCCCCGGGGCTGCTCGGGAAGCCTGTCGAGGCCCGCCGGACCACCTGCGGGGGCCGTCCGCGCGCAGCCCGAACCCTCACCAACGCGCTGACGGGCTCCCAGCGGAGGCGGGAGCAACGCCAAAAAACCGAGGCGCAGTGGACGTGGACAAAGGTGAGAAAATCCACCCCGAGTCGAGAATAACCACCCCGACACGCGAAGCCGTTTGGTAAACGCACCCAGGGAAGGAATCGAACAGGGCAGGGCTGTTTGGTAAACGCCCAGGGCCGCTTAGTGAACGCCATGATATCCCCCCGACTCGAATGCATGAACCCTGGCCTCTCCAGGGGCCATGCGCTTATCCCGCTACGCTGCGGACTGCCGGGGCGGGGAGCCCAAGACCCCGCGGCGCGGGGGGCACGGACAGAGCGCCCCTGCCCGCAGGCTCGGTGCCCCCGGATGCTCCTCTGCCCCTCCCGAGGGCTGGGGGTGTGCCTCCTTTTGGACGCCCGACGTGGGTGCGGAGAGATGGCTACGATGCCCAACGCTAGGGGGTCGCATGCGAACCCTACCCCTACACCCCACGACTTCTGAGGGAAGGGTGGGGTTCACTTCGCTCGAAAGCTCCCGACCGAAGTGAGCCCCCCCCCTCCCCCTCAGAAATCGTGGAAAGGTAGGGGTAAGCAACACGTACCGTCCCCAGTCGACAGCTGCCGCTGTCGGGCAGGAGGCCTTCTGCCTCAAAGGGACAGTGTCCGCGGCGACGCCCGCAGCGAGTCCTGCTGAACATGGCAAGGAACTACTGTCGGCCTGTACCCATCTTTTGTTCCCGCACCCACTTCGATCGCCCCGATTTCAGGCCGGCTGGCGTCCGGCTCCAGCCTGCCAGGCGCCAGCACGCAGTACAGAAACAGCCCCTCGCGCACGGGCGCGGCCTGCACGCGCACCTGGCGCTCGTGCAGGTACCCCGCGCCCGCGGGCCCTTCCCGCTGCCGCCCCTGCGGAGCGGGCGTTGCTAGAATAGAAGTGCCCCTGGCCCAGGGTGACCCCAGGATCTCCAGGGAGGCCCCCACGGCCTCCGGAGGACCCCTCACGAGGCCCAGAGGGCCCCAGGGGCTCGAAAATGGAGCGAAAGCTGGAGGCACCCTGGGCCAAAAAACACCTTTCGCAACCCCCTGGCGGATGGCAAGGCAGAAAGCCGAGACGAGCACCAAGAAAGTAGCTGCTCTATTGCCCCTGGATCGGGGCTTCAAGCCAGATCGAGCCCGTCCTGGTTCGCCGAACCGCAGGGGAGACAAGTTGGGAGAGGAAAGGTACGCATCGCTTCAGAGACTTCAAAGGCCCGCCAGCGAAGCCCACGCGAGCCCAGCAACCAGCGACGAGCGCCGGATCCCGGAGCCTTCCCGAAGAACTCATGGACAAGGGCCGAGGCAGGCCCAGTGCGACCGACGCCAAGCGCTCCAGATTCTCAGCCCACAGGCCCCTGCCACACCTGCAGAGTCCTCGCAGGACTACGCACCTCCCAAAGCTCAGTTCCAATGGGGGTCCTCATGCTAGCGTCGGCCTTCCGACAATGCCGATGCCGAAAAGCCAAACGGAAGTTTGAAATACTTTCTGTCGACGCTGGTTGGGTGAGCGGGGTTCCCGAAAGCCTGAGGGCATGCCAGAGCCACCGATCGTCGCAGGCCCCATTGAGCACGAAGGCCGAGTGTGGGGCCCTTAGGGGCCCGAGGTCTCATAGTGTTGTGGATGCCATGGCAGTGGACACTCTAACAATCTTACAATTGAATTAAGCATGTGTTTAAGATGTGTAAAACATGTTCTAAACATGTTTCAGACATTTTTACTTTTTAACATGCTTGAAACATGGCTTAGACATCTGGAAATGATTTGGCAACATGCTTCCTCTCCATTGATCGTCTTCCACAAACATGGTGTTCATTGGCCTCATGGGGCTCGTTGGAAGGGAAGAGGGGGAGGGCCCGCAGCGTGCTGCACGTTTCCTCAATCAGCCCGTTGCCAGCGGGCAGAGGAGCGCGAAAACACGGACGAAGGCATGCAACCTCCTCCTCCTTCTCCTCCTCCTCCTCCTTCCCCTCCTCCTCCTGCTCCTCCTGCTCCTCCTCCCCCTCCTCCTCCTCCTCCTCCTCCTCCTCCTCCTCCTCCTCCTCCTCCTCCAGACTCGTTTTCTTTCTCGGAAACGACCTTGGTGATGGTGCCGGGCTCTGGTGCGCCGAGCGGAGGGATAGCGTTCCCCGACCCTATCGCGCCGTTGACCAACACCCGACGGATCTGTGTTTGCTATTGTCGATCTTGTTGTTGGAATTCGTATCGATCTCCGGGAGCCCTCGCTGGGCCCCAGGACCGCCAAACGCGGCCAGGATGAGAAACTGGTCCAGTGGAAGGGGTCGAGACCTCTGGGGGTCCACATCGTGAACAAAAACAGGACGTCGGGAGAAGAGGGGGGGACTGGCTCAGTAGGCGAAGCATTGACCCGGAATCGTCGATGCACCGCCAACTGCAGATCGGCGACAGGCTGATCCATGGCGAAGCCGCGCGCTCCTTGGCGGGAACACCGGGCCCCGATTGGCGATGACTGAGCGACTGGGAGTCGATGCCCCCCCCCCAACCCCGCTCGCAGTCGGACTTCATTAGACAGGACACGCGAGAGGGCAAGAGACCCTTCCGAGAGCCGCATTCGCATAGGAATGCAGGAGGCACGGGTAGCGAGACACAGGGCACGTGGGCACCCTTGATTTGGCAGGGTCGAGCCCCCCCCCGGCCCCAGACCCCCGACGTCGTGATTTTGCTGTCGCAGCGTCGACCCCCAAGAAGTCTTGACCCGCTCCCCAGGCCCAGCTGCCCATCCCGAGAATCGTTTTTGTTGCAGTCCCGGGGCCCCGCGAGGGCCCGCAGAGGCCGAACATGGAGAAACAGCACACACCTGTTTTTTCCCACAACTCTGGCCATCGCTCGGACGTCCGTTCCCTGTGTTTTTGATCGGTTTCGTGCGCGGTTTTCTCGCAAAATAATCAAAGATGCTCCCCGATGGTCCTCGCCGAAGGAAGCATGCACACGTCCGAGCGATGCCAGGCTTGAGGGGAACGTTCCACTGCCCTCACGAGGTCAAACCATCTGCATTACCATACAGGACCCTGCGGAGCTCCGCGCGGACTTGTGGATCTGCGCTGGCCCCCCCCCTCCCCGGGGGCGCGGAGCGCGCCGGCCGCGGCGCCAACGGCCCCGCCAGGAAGGACCCCACGCCATTCCGAGCCACCCGGCGGGAACTCCACCAGTTCATGCTTGTGCTACGTCTTATTCGAAACCCGCCGTGAATTTTCAGACGCGAGGGGGGGTAAAGCAATACCGATGCAGTCGGCCTTGATTGGAGAGGACACGCGAGAGGACACAAGACCCTTCCGAGGGCCACATTGCCACAGGAATGTAGGAAGCATGGGTCGCGGGACACAGGACACAAGGGTACCCTTGATTTGGCAGGGTCGACCTACCAATCTGGGCCGACTGTATGTCTCATTCGAAATCCCCCGCGAATTTTCAGACGCGAGGCGGGTCAACAAAATTCCGGTACCGTTACTGTCCAGACCTCTCCTAGAGCGCGCTCTGGCCGGGATTTAGAGTCGACTCCAGCCGCGGCACGCCGCGGGCCTTCCAGAAGGCCCCCCAGAAAGGCCAGACCGCGAGGAAGGGTAGCGCTATCGATGCCCGTTCCTCCTCCGACGCTTGCTACGGCGCGAAGGGGCCTTGGTCGTTTGCCCCTGGCCTGCATGCAGGCCGCGAAGGCGGCCCTGGCCTCGCGGACCGCCCGCTCTGGGCGGCGCCACGCGGCCTGCAGGACCGGGTGGAAGCCAGACACGCTGTCCCCGCTGGACTTCAGGGGGCGGAGCGCAAGCGGGCCCTGCGAGCCCATCGACGACCTCCAGCGTCTGTTGGTACCGAATCGGGAGATCGGATCGCATCGGAATGTGCGTCGGATCGGTCTGCACCGGCAAGAGGTTAGAATTGAAAAGGACCGGCCAAGCCAATATGCACAACAACACCATGCTAACATCGGGCCGTATCGGATCGACGGAATATCGGAATCGAATCGGATCGGGCCGTCAGAGATCGATCTCGACTCGAATCAATCGGATCAAAGGGGGCCCCTGACCTCTGGTCCAAGTACCGCGTCCACAGGACGCTGTTCATGTGGCCCACAAAGAGGGTGACGTTCAGAGCAGGGCAAGTCGAGACGACGGTAGTTGGCCCTCGGGGGGGGGCGGCCTCGTCGCCACGGCTGGACCTAGCTCGGGGAACTGGTGCGTTTGGACCTCGGGGGGAGTTCCAGGGACAGATTTTGAGCTGGCGCTGCCTCGACCCGCCCTCCTCCGATCTGTGCTGCTGGTCCTGCAGCGGGTTGGACGAGCTCAAGAGCTGGTCCCGGATCGCGCGGTCCTTCATCTCGCAGAGGGGCCCCCGCGTGTACGCGGTGGCGCGCTTGCGCCGCGGCGCGGCCATGCGAATGGCGCCGGGGCCCAGTAGCCAGTGCTGAATACAGTGGGAGAGCGCGGGCAGGCAGGCCTGCATGTCGATATGCGTCCCCTCTGGGATGACCCCAACGGTGCGCTCCAGCGGGACATTCGGGTCCGCGACCCGCATGAAGATGTCCAGCAGGTAGACCCTGAAGACCCTCTCGGGCGGCTCCTGTCGAGCACACGCTAACATGGAAAGCATCGTTTCACCGATCCCTCTCCCCGCTGTCGTGGCCCTGGCCTCCCAGGCCAACCGACCCACTTCAGTGGGGATACAGTGCCGACTCCTTCGGGCTTCCCGGGGCCTGTTCCCCGCCTGGGAGGGTGGGCCGGTGGGGTCGAGACGCCGTGGCCCCCTGGGAATCAAGGAAATGTCGACGATGCTGGCTGGCATGGAGCATGGATTCGTGGACCCGGCGCGCGAGGCGCCGGGATCCGCGGAGCGGGCAGACATATGACCCCCTCCCGAAGCGTGAGGCCAGCTGCCGCCCCAGCCGGTGGCAATTCGTCTTCAGATTTCGGCAAGTTTGCTTGCATGGACGGCGCGGCGAGGATCGACAGGGAATCTGGATTTCACGCAAGGTGGGCTACACCTGCGCGCCTTTTCGGCCCAGCGCTGCTTGGCAAGGCGGTGGAGGGGGGCGGGAGGTGCATGCAAACGAAACTGTCTCCTGAATCTAAAAAAGAGCAAACTCCTGGCGACGGAGCGCGGTGTGGAAACGGGACCCGTTGCTACTCCACGCGCCTGAATCCGGGCTCAAAATCGGTTCCCAGACACGGTGGCTCAAAATCGGTTCCAAGACAACGGTGGCTCAAAATCGGGTTGAGACAACGGTGGCTCAAAGTCGGTTCCCAGACACCTCCGGGGGTCCAAATCCACCAAGGGTTCGAGCTGCGGCCAGCCGTGGCGACGAGTGGCCCCCCCGAAGACCAACCGTCGTTGTCTCAAGTCGCCTTCCTCTTGAAAAATCACAAAAAATTAGCCTTGCGAAAATCACGACTGAATCAATAGACCCAATCTTTCTGCGGAATTCTTCGAGCCTGATCGATCTGTGATGGCCTGTGGACCCGAAACTGGGCGACAAAATGCAACGCCCGGATCCCAAGGCAATCAAACGACTCCAAGAAGGAGTGCAAGTAGATGGGGTCGGGGGATCCCGCTGTATCCCCGATGCATCGGCGATGCATCGGCAATGTCGGCGATGCACTGGCGATGTCTGCATAGAGACAATGGGCCTCTACATCGAGCCGATGCGGCGCGATCCTCCGGCCCCATCTGCTCGGCCCGAATTTGGAAGGCCTACTTGGATCACCGCTAATGCTGCTAAGGGAACAGTGATTCTACGTCGATGCTAGGGCGGGTGATTTCTGGGCTAACCGAGGATTTAAAGTTGGTACACATGCATCAACAAGGGGTTGGTAACGGAGCCTACCTAGCCCAGACCGTTGGCCCCGTAAGCTGCTTAGCACCTGCAGCCCTGGCAGAAGCTAGGTTTGAGGAGACGCGGGGCCATCAAGAAAATTGCGAGACCCCCCTTGAATTGAAAGGCGACCCGACTTCCCGCTGCAACCATCCCACGGAAATTCCGTCAAAGCTCAAGACGCGCCCATTGAAAAGCGCCGGCAAACATGATTTCTGGCGAACTCGAGTCTTGCGTGTCCGCGATAGATTCGGCCAGACATAACCCACCTCGGACGGACGGACGGACGGAAGCCACTTCACCAAAGCTGTCCCGTCGAAGGGGATTGGTGCGCAACGCAAAAAGCGCTCAGTACGGCAAGTGCACGAAACCATCTTCGAGAGTACCCACCTCGGCATGCACGTCGAAGCCCCCCATCCCCTTAACGCTACAGCAATCCCCAACGGTCATCCAAGCAATCCTTCGGACAATGTGCAGTAACGATACCGCTAGTCCCCGGACCTCTCCCAGGGTGCGTTCTGACCAGAATATCGAGGCGAATACCACCGTGGCGACGAGGGCCTGCCAGGAAGCCCAACCAGCGAAAACGAGGGAATGGTAGGGGTATGGGTACCTCTTCCTCCCCTGAGTCCCAAAGTCGAGTAGGGGATCGACTACAGAATTGATGTACCCCACACTTGATTTCTTCGTCGAGTCTACGAGCAGGCCTTGGAATGTTCCGACGATCTGAAGAGCACGCTACGTCTTTTTGCAGACTCGACGGGAACGCCCATTCGGGGATGAATCGATCTGTCAGTCCTGCAAAATCGATCCCCCACTCGAACGTTGCCGCTCCCTCGGTCCTGGCACCTCCCCGGGGGCTCCGGGCCGCCCCCCCTGCCGCGCAGGAGCGCGGCCGCCGCCACGTGCGCGGGCCAGAGGCCCCCCGCGACGACGGCCAGCCACCACCGCAGCAGCCAGCCGCACGGGTCCACGGCGCGGTCGTCGCGCCCCGCCACCGCCTCCAGGAGCGGCAGGGCCTAGGGGCAGGGCTCGGGCTAGACGGTGTTTGGCGTTCTCGCTGTGTTCGTGGTCCTTCGTTCTGTCTTCGCCCCGCCTTTGCTGCGAGACGGCATCAGAACGAACACGGCCCACGAGCTCGCAGAATCACCGCTTGGCTCGAGCCCTGCCTGCGGGGCAGCGCGACCCGGACCCCCGTCGCGTCGTAGGCAAAAGCCCCGAGGGCAATCGAGCTCTCCCCTGTTCGGCCTCTGGGGGCCCCTCGCCGGGCACCCAGGCCACCCAGAGAGGAGCTCCAATGGAGCACCGGTCGGGGGGGAGGGGTCGAGACCTCCGGGGGTCCACGTCGTACACAGCGCGTGGCGTCGAGGTCGGAGAGGGAGTCGGCGGCGAGCCCCGCGGGGAAGTGGTGGGAGGGGGCGGGCCTTCTCGGGAGGCTCGCCAGGCCTCGGTCCTGCCGAGAAGCCCTCGGAGCCCTCCCCTGGAGACGCTCGTCTTCTGCCATCGCAGCGGAGCCCCGCGGCGGGACGAGGAGACGACGGCCCGAGACGACGACGGCGGGCGATAGGAGGACGACGACGGCACGAGACGACGACGACGAGGAGACGACGACGACGACGACGCCGAGAGGAGGGAAAGGAAGGGCGATAAGGGGGCAGGCGCCCGCGCGCCCGCGCGGCCCAGCGCGCTCTCCGAAGGCACAGAACTAGGAGGGGTCCTGGGACACACAAATACATACACACGAATAACAGGATTCCCCATATTTCCAAATATTTTCTTTATTTTTGTCTTCCCCCCCACTTCCCATGTTTTCCCATATGTTCTGGGGGATCGACGATTCATTGTGTCTGTGTGTGTTTCTTTCCCTCAGGAAGAGCACCCATCAGGAGGCGCGAGGGCTTCTCAGAAGCCCCGCGGCCTTCTGAGGCGGCCTGCTCCCTCTCGCTTCCCCCTGGAGCGCGCCGCCGACTCCAGGGAGGGCTGGCCCAGTCCTCCTCTTGCTTCTCCTCCACGTCCTTCTCCCCCCCTCCTCCTCCCTCATCCACCTCCCCCACCCTTCCTCCACCTCCCACTCAGCCTCCTCCCCCTGCCCCCCCTCGTTTTCATCTTCGTCGTTCTCAGGGTCGGCGGCACCGGCCGTAAGGCCTTCGCAATAGACAACAACCCTCGGGAGGCGCGGCGATCGCTGCACCGTTCTGCTGCGAGAGGTCCCCCACCAAACAACACGTAGCATGATGCCACGCCTCAACGTGCGGTGCCCGGGGGCACGTGTGGCGCTCCGCAAGGATGCTTGGATCGTCGCTGGACCTCCTCCTCCTTCTCCTCCTCCTCCTCTTCCTCCTCCTCCTCCTCCTCCTCCTCCTCCTCCTCCTCCTCTTCCTAGACTCGGCGACGCGTCGCCGGCAGGTCGGCGGGCCACGGCCTGGTCTGCGGAACGCGTCCGCGGCGCTTCCGGGGGCGGGGGCGGGGCGGCTTCGGGCCTCCGAACGGCGACGGGTGTGGGCGGTTTTGGGCGCCGATCGGCTCCCCCCCACTGACTGCCTACCAGACCACCCCAACCCAACCCGAAGACCCGAATTTCGGGTTGGGGGGGGTAAGGGTTCCACACGTGTTTTTTCGATGTTTCCCCCCCCCCCCCCCCAACTGGAAATCGAGGGTAAATCTGAGCCTTCGGGTTGGGTTGGGGTGGTTTGGTGGGTGGTGACCCACTGAGCCCCCCATCCGTCCCCCCTGTAGCGTGGTCCAGGAGGGCCTCGTCGTGGTAGGCCACCAGCCCGTCGTCCCAGACGGCGGTGGAGGCCACGCGGCCGCGCCGCCACGCGCCTCGAGGAAGAGACAACACACACAAGCACCACAAGTGGTGGACATACACGGGTGTGAACACAGATGTCTGTTTACCTACTGCTCATAAGCGCACTGCGTGACATCCCCTTGACGTAAACATAAACCTAAACTTTGGTGGGTCCACGTGGATTCCTCGCATCGGCGCTGCGCTGGGGCCCCGAGGCGGCGCCCCTGGCAGCGCCACTGTTGCGCTCCGCGCGCCAAAGAGGGGGGACCCAGGTTTCTAACTTCGCACATCGCGCCCCCGCGATGCGCGATAGGCGATGATCCTCGCGCCATCGCGCCCTCGCGCCCCCCCCCCCTCGGAGATGGGCAACCCGCTCTGGCACAGACCGCGGCGCGCGAGGTGCGGGCATCTTGGCGCCCCCGCGGGTGCCCCGGGGCTCCGGAAACTCTCAGAAGACCTGCGCGGGCCTCCGAAACCTGACTGCATGTGCCGCGCTTGGAAATCCGCGAGCGTGCTTATGAATACGCTGGTGTAGAATTGCAATGTTTGGGCGCCCGAAGTGGGTACGGAAATAATGGGCACAATGCCCAGCAGCAAAAATTGTCCCGAATCAACAGCGGCCGCTGTTTGGCAGGCGGCCTTCTGCCTCAAATGGACACGTTCCGCGGCGACGCCGACAGCGGATCCTGCTCAAAATGAACCAGGACTGCTGTTGGGCGCGGTACCCACCCTTTCCGTACCCGTGCCGGCCGTCCCGACCATGCGTATGTAGAGTTACAGTTGGCGCCTCCGAGCAGTTACTCGGGTCGAGCGAAAGGGGGGGATAGCAAAGGGGGGGTTTGAGAATCAGCTCACGTAGCTGATTTTCCCGGCGCCTCCCGGCGCCGGAGGCGGCCATGTATCGAGGAATGGGCCCCTCGGCGAGGCCGAAACCAGCTGCATGCAGCAGATTTCGTAACCCCCCCTTTCCCAAACCCCCCCTTTCGCCCGGCCCGAGTATGTAAAGTTACAGGTGGCGCCTCCGAGTAGTTACGCACATGCGTGTGCATGCAGCTTTGCTGTTTTTTCCTCCGAGCGCCGTAGGCCGCGTCCCAGGGCAGGCCAACCGCGGGCTGCCACCGCAGCAGCCAGCGGCGCCACGGCCCGCTCAGGGCCGGGGCGCCCCACCGCAGCCTCCGCCGCACGTCCACCACGACCCAGTCCGGCCACCGTGCCCTCGGCACGAAAAGGAGCGCGTTGGGATGCCTCTTCTGAAGGGGCCCTGGGACACACAAATAAATACACACAAATAAAAAACTTCCCCATATTTTCGCATATTTTCTGGGTTTTTGTCTTCCCCCCCACTTCCCATATTTTCCCATATTTTCCTGGGGATCGTCGATTAATTGTGTCTGTGTGTTTCTTTCCCTCCTGATCTTCGCTGCGCAGCAAGGCCCTGTTCCCCACTATCTGTGCGTTTTCGGTTTCGCTCGTTCTGCCGTTGCTCCGCCCTTGCCGCAAAACTGCATCAAAACGGAAACGGTCCACGAAATCGCCTCAACGCCGTTTACCTCGCGCCCTGGTAAGACCTCCGCAGTTCTCCAGGTTGGGCACCCCTCACTCGCGCGCCCCTTGCCAAAGTCGCCCCTCCACGTGTGGCTCCCCCCCGCTCTGCGCGGCCCTGGGAAGATTGCAAGGTGGTCCAAGACTGCTCCGAGACGGCTGTAAGATGGCCCGAGACCAAGCCAAGACGGCACAACGACGCTCCAGAGACCACAAGATGCCTGCAAGAGAACGTAAGATGATCGAAACCCGCCCCAAGACGGCCTCGGAGGGAACCGAGAAGAGGCCCCCAAGAAGGACAAGGACACCCACCCAAGAGGGCCTCGGTCTCAAGGCCGCCCCATGCGTGCCCCCAACCACTGCCCCACGACCCGACCAGCAGGCCCCACAACCCACACTGACTCGTCCAAGCCTCTGAAGGAGAGCTCGGCAGGCAGAAGGAGAACACATATGCACAAACAGACACGTTAAGAGGTCCGCGCGGCTTCCTTGGATCGGCCCTGCCCTCCCCTGGCCTTGCGCTGGCACGCGCAACGCGCCAGAGGCGGCGCAGGAGGCGCCGACAAGGGGCCCCCTCAATCGCGGGGATGTCAAGGTGGAAACCGGGGTTCCGCCGGCGGAAGCGGCCTCGTTTTGGTTCCGCCGACTTCCGCCACCTTCCGCCTCCTTCCGCCACCTTCCGCCGAGGAAGAGATGACGACTCCTTTGATCCTCGAGGACACTGCCCATTTTGGAACGCCTCGTGTATGGGCAGCGGTGGGGTTAGAGGAAAATCGCTCCACCTGACCCCCAGAAGAAGGAAATGGAAGCACCCAGGCTGGTGCTTTCCCTGCCCCCACCTTGGGATGACGCCCTCTTCACTACGGACCCCCCGACTCGGGACTTGGGCGGCGAGCCCGGGGGGGGTGAAGCGAGAAGGGGTGGGCCGTCTTTCTCAGACAGCTCGGAAGTCCCCCAGCCTTCTGAGACGTTCCCCAAGCCTGCCCCGAAGACACTGAACACTTCTCCGGCGGCGCGAGTGCTTCTGAGAAGCCCCGCCGCCTTCTGACAGGGCATTCTCCTTCTCACCTTCCCCCCCTCGCTCGCCGCCGAAGCACCCCGAACGGACCCCCGGAAGGACCCCGAAAACTAAAAAAGGGCGCACACCCAGCGTGCGAACGCCACGGCCGCGCCCCGCAGCATGCATCACGGGCAGGACGCCTCCCGGCACGCCCGCTCTGCCGATGCCGAGTCTGCTCGGGAGAGTTCTGCAGAGCTGGCCAGCACGCATCTTACTGCGGAGAGAGGCCAGCCGAGACAGCGACGGCCATACCTGTGGTCTTCCCTCCTTGTCGGGACTCCGGGAAGCTGCTCGCCACTACGGCTGGACCCGCCTTGAAAAACGAGTCAGGACGGACCCCACGAGGGGTCCGAGAAATGGTTGTGAGCAGATGTGGGCCAATACGTAGCGAACGCAGCACCGCATGACATAAGCTGTCCCGCCATCGGGGGCGCCTGTCCCAGGGCGGCTGGAAACCCCCTATGGCGGCCTGCCGGACGTCTGGGCAAAAACTTCCTGGCGGGAAACGAATTTATGCCATATCGCTCTTTCGGGGGGACGTACGACTCGGGTTCGGGGGGGATCGGGTTGGCCTGACGGGGCCGTCGGGACAATGACGAGACCACCTCTGAAATCAGACGCGAAATCCCGCTTCAGAGATCCCACGAAGACTGGACCGTCATAACTCCGCGGGGGCTGCCGCAGGCAGCAGGATAGAGGTACCTCCTGCCCCGCTCGCGCTCCAACTCGCAGGCGCGCCTCAGGCCGTCCCAGAAGGAGCTCGTCCAGAACAGCCGCCGTGGCGCCACCACGAAGTCTGGCGGCGCGCAGAAGGGCGGTGGCGCGAGGGGGGCGGCCTCTTGAGGAGGCGGGCGGGCTCCTCACCAGAAAGGCCCCGGGGCCTTCTCGGGAAGGCCCGAGGGCTTCTGAGGAAGCCGGCCTGCTTCCGAGGAGGCTCTCCCTGCCAGTCTCCCGAGACGCCCTCCCCCCCCCCCCGTGGGCCTTATTAGTCGAAGGCCCCCTCCCCCCCCCCGGCGCCCCTCCCTCGTGCGCAGCCGCCACGAAGTCGTCGCCGAGGCCGCCCAGGCCGCTGGCGTTCACGGCGCCGCCGGGAGGGTCGGGCGGCGCCCCGTGCAGCACGACCTGATGGGCCTGTCTTCCACCACCACCACCGTAAGATGGAGGGGGGAAGGAGGTGGAGGATGATGAGGAGGAGGAGGAGGAGGAGGAGGAGGAGGAGGAGGACCCCCTCCCCCTCCGACTTATGGTGGTGGTGGTGGACAACGAGCCCAGCACGACCAGCACGCCGCCCGCGGACGCCCAGTCCGCCCCGAGGCTCCCTCCACCGCGCCGCCGCGCGCGCAGGCACTCGCCGGCTCTGCGCAGGGACTCCCCGTCGGTGCTCAGATGGGCCGGGTCGGACGACAGTGGGCGGCTGCGCACCCGGGAGGAACCAGGGCGCGAGGAGGAGGAGGAGGAGGAGGAGGAGGAGGAGGAGGAGGAGGAGGAGGAGGAGGAGGAGGAGGCGAGAGAGATAGAGAGAGAGAGGAGGTGGAGGAGGAGGAGGAGGAGGTGGAGGAGGAGGAGGAGGAGGAGGCGAGAGAGCACGGCGGATGGCTTCTTGCCGGTGTCGTTCGGCACCATGGGGCCCTCGGGTCCGGGCCTCGGGAGCGTATGGTCGGGATGGGAGCGCAGTCCCGGGGAAGGAATGGGTGGAGACCTCCGGAGGTCCACGCGTTGGACAAAACAGTCAGGGCGTCAAATTGTGGGGGGGAGCGGCGGCTGGGCGCAGCAGGGGCGGAGCTTCCGAGGGAGGGCACTGCAGGCACCCAGGGGCTCCCATCGCCCCTGCTTCGGCGAGGCTCCCTGGTGAAAGCGTGGGCCATTTGCCTCCTCCAAGACAGGGGGGTAGTCAAGGGAAGGCTCGCGAATCAGCTCGCGCAGCTGGTCTCCCTGGCGCCTCCCGGCGCTGGAGGCCCTCAAGCATCGAGGAAAAACGCCTCCGGCGGCTGGGCCGAAACCAGCTGCATGCAGCAGTTGTCGTAAAACGCCACTCCGAACAACAAAAACCTTCTTCAGGACCAGTCAGCCTCGAATCGGGAATCACACCACTTATGTTACACCACATAGCTTGCAACATACAGCTTGCACCGCAAACCGTACACTTCGCATACTGCACCGTTGCCCCTGTGTGCTCGGGTCGGTCCCTCGCTCGGCTCTGTTCGGGTCCTGGTCCGTCCCTCGCTTCTTTCGGCCCTCCTTCGGGCCCCTCGCTCGTCGTTTCGGCGCCACGGGCAGGAGTGTTCGGCAGACGATCGCCCGCGCGCAAATCAAAAAAAAAAACGTACCACAAACCTTGCGCCTCAGAGCTTGGACATCCACAATGCAACAACTTTCTGGTTGGGGCGCACGCTGGCGCACTTTCTCAGGGCGGACCTGGCCGCGGCGACGAGAAGCCTCCGGGACCCCCACAAAAGAGGACGAAGAGCTACAGAGCGAGGGCTGCAGCTGATCTCGACGGAGCCTTCCCTGGGGACAGAAGGCTGCGCCGAAGTCCCCCTAACGATCCTCGTTGTTTGGGCGTGGCTTAATGGGGGGGTCACAAATGGGGGGGTCAGAAAAGGTCCCCTTTCGTGCCCCTTTCGGGCCCCTCCAGAGCCCCAGGGGACTCGTTTAGGTACCGTTTGGGTACCTTTTCGGACCACCCTCGCCGCCCCCCCATTTATGACCCCCCCATTACGCAGCGCCCAAGTTGTCATCACTCGGGTCTCCGCCGGCCGTTCGGGACGATCCAGGCACCCCAGACCCGAGGCGCAGCTGCTGGAGAGCATCCCGAGGCGGAACACACTTCCGGGCTCGGGCGAGGACGCCCGAATACCTTCCTATACGAACCTTTGGCCTCCCCCGAGCCCGGCCCCCCCCCCCCTCGCGTTGCCCCTGCCCGCTGCCCCCGCTGCCGCCCTCGCGCCCGACCCGAGATGGCGGGGACCCCGCGACAGCTCCAGCGCGCTGGCCCGCGCGGGCGCTGGCCCCCAGAGGCACCCCGCCAGCGCCGCGGGCGCGGCCGCGCCGCGGCCGCGCGCCGCCCGGCGGCGCCGCCCGGGCACGGCGCGGGGGGGGGGCTGCATCCGCGAGGGCAGACGGCCCAAACAGAAGCGAGCCCGGGCTGGGGCCGAACCCAAGCGAGCCCCAGGGTTCCACAACGTCGGCGTCGTCGTCGCCGCCACCGTCGTCGTCGTCGTCGTCGTCGTCGTCGTCGTCGTCGAAGTTCCCCTTCAGGGTCGGCGGCGCGCGAGCCGGAAAGCCTGCCCAACAGAAGCGAGCACAGGCTGGGGCCGAGCCGAATGCTGCTCGTTGCAACCGTCCCGGTGATGCCGCTTCCATGTGCTGTGCACCACGAGCGGAGAACGTATCCGTACATATCTGCGCCCTCGCGGTCTGGATTCTGGGGTGCGATGCCATGGATACAAGGGCAACCGGCCAAAAGGGAATTTACAGGCAGTGATGGGGGGGAACTGGCTCGGGGGGCAGAAATGTCCTGTGGAAAAGCGCCCGGGCTCGTCCGATTAGCGCGAAAACGCCCGCACCAGAAATGGAAAAGTGGAAAAGTGGAAAAGCGGAAAAGCGGAAAAACGGAGAAGGGAACGGAAAAGTGGAAAAGTGGAAAAGTGGAAAAGCGGAAAGGCTGATAGGATATCAGAAAAATGGAAAAGTGGAAAAGCGGAAACACAGAAAACCAACGAAGGGAACGGAAAAGCGGAAAAGTGGAAAAGTGGAAAAACGGAACAGCGCATAGGATAGTCAGAAAAGTGGAGAAGCGGAAAATTCGAAAAGCAGAAACAACTAGGCAGGAAAATATCAAGTAGAAAAGTGGAATAATGGAAGAGCAGAAGCAAAAAGTGCCGTCTTCGGGGTCTCTGGGTTCTCGTGGGCTCTCGGGCCGCCTTGCTTGGGAGCGTCGTGGAAGCCTCTGATGCGTCGATCCTGGATCCTCGATCCTCGACGGTCGAGGTTCGAAACAGGTAGAGGATCAAGTACTGACTTTGGATCGACGCTCGAAGATCGAGGTTTCATTGAGGATCGATCGAGGATGGAGGCTCGATTGAGGACCGAACATCAAAGATCGAGGATGGAGGGTGGACATTGGATCGAGGATCGACGATCCAGAGTCGAGGATACTGGATCGAGAACTGCCGAGCACTCGAGGTAGGAGGTTCCATCGAAGATCGAGGATCATTGATCGATCGAAGATCCAGGTTCGATCGAGGATCGCGGATCGCAGATCGATGATCGAGGATTGACTTTCGCTAGCTCCGATCGAAGATCAGAGTTCGATCGAGGATCGAGGATCGAAACTGGATCGAGGATCGAGGATCCAGGCTCGTTCGAGGATCGAGGATCGAGTTTCGATCGGGGATCGAGGATCGCCAGGATCGATCGAGCATCGAAGATCGATTGAGGACCGACTCCCGGAGAGAGGGAGGCGGAGGAGGGAGGAGGGAAGACGATGAGGGAGGAGGACATAGGATGGACGAGGAGGAGGAGGAAGAGGAGGAGGAGAATGCTGGAGAAGGGGAAAGCTGGAGAAAGCTGAAGAAGTTTGAGGAAGAGGAGGAGGAGGACGAGGAGGAAGAAAAGGAGGAGGAAGAGAAGAAAGCTGGAGAAAGCTGGAGGAGGAAGAGGAGAAGTAACCTTCAGAAAGTTGGAGGAGGACCTGGGGGACCTGTCGGTTTGGGGGGGGAACCTGGAGGAGGACCTGAGGGACCTGGAAAGCCTCGCCCTGCCGAGCCCGCTGTCGTCCTCGTCCTCGTCGTCGTCGTCGTCGTCGTCGTCCTCCTCCTCCTCCTCCTCCTCCTCCTCCTCCTCCTCCTCCTCCTCCTGAGGACGAGAAAACTGGAGAAAGCTTGAGGAGGAGGCGGAGGAGACAGCTGGACGAGAGGAGGAGGAGGAGGAGGAGGAGGAGGAGGAGGAAGGAGGAGGAGGAGGAGGAGGAGCTGGAGAAAGCTGAGGAAGCTGGGGCGGCGGTGGCGGCGGTGACGGCGGCGGCGACGGCGGCGGTGGCGGCGCGAGGGGTGCCGGCGGCAGCCTCCTCCCCTGGCGCCACGCCGTCCAAGAGCCGTCGAGCCGAAGAATTTGTGTCAATGGAAATCTTGACGCAAACGGGCGCCACGCCGTCCAAGAGCCGTCGAGCCGAAGAATTTGTGTCAATGGAATTCTTGACGCAAACAGGGTCTCGGAGCGTTCGGGGGGTCTTTGGAGCATACGGGGAGCCTCTTGTGGCCGTCTGGAGCCGATCTTGGGCCGCCTTGGAGCAGGCTGGGAGCGTCTTGGGCCCCCTGGAGGCCCTCCCCGAGTTAGGCCGTCCAAGAGCCGTCAAGGCGAAGAATTTGTGTCAATGCAAATCCCTTGCGAAGCGCATCCAGGGGGGCTCCCGGTGGACGCCTTGAGCCGAGCTTGGGCCGTCTTGGAGAAGTGGAAACTGGAAAAGTGGAAAAGAAAAATAACAAAGTGGAAAAGTGGAAAAGTGGAAAAGTTAGCCTTGTGTCTCAGGGGTTCCTTGCTTTTCCACTTTTCCACTTTTCTACTTTTCCACTTTTCTACTTTTCTGTTTTTCTGAAATTTGCTCGGGCTTTTCCACTTTTCCACTTTTCCATTTGCTCTATTGTTTTTTCTACTGTTCTACTTTTCCACTTTTCCACTTTTCTAACTGTCGTTACACTTTTCCACTTTTCCACTTCTCCACTTTTCCATGTGTGTCGTGTTTTTCCACTTTTCCAATGGAGGTTTGTACTTTTCCACTTTTCCACTTTTCTATTTCTGGTCTGAACGTTTTCGCACTATTTGAACGAGCCCAGGCTTACTTCCTTAGGAAATGTCGCCCTGGAATCGGCGATGGGCACCCGATGGCGAATCCGCATTTTTTCCTGGGCAAGCTTGGGCCATCGGGCCCCCATCGGCGATGGATGGGCAATTCGGGGTCGATGCATCATCCCCCCCGAGAGCAGATCCCCATCGAACGTTGCCCCTGATACGACAAGCCTGAACTGGGTCCCAACCGACTGCTTGTTCCAACGTGTCTGGTAGTGATGCCTTTTTGATTGATCATGCCCTGTGAAAGTGCTCGCGAGCTGTGACCTTACCCCCTGCCTTCCCTCCCCTCTCCTCCTGCACTTCCCCGTCTCCCTTTGCCCACCACATCGGCCAGCGCAACCTTCGACGCATTTCCGCCCGTGACTGCTCGAGCCCGGTCTCTTGCCCACGGGATGGCCAGCGTGCTAGGGAGTGCGAGCCGCGTGCCTCGCGGAGACGAGGGCGGTGCCATGATTCAACTGGCTCAGGATGCAGCCCAGAACTTCTGGAGCATCTGGCAGCCCTCGCCCCTGGAGGCAGCCCAGAGCGTCGGGAAGATTCCGTCGTATGCTACCCTTAGATCGGGCATGTCCTCCCACAGGCGGACTTGGAAGACAAATGAAACAACAAGGATTTTTCATTCAAACAAATCCCCAGACATTGTTTTACTATTTTTGAATAGTCATCCTGTAGAGGGATATACTCGACTTCATGCTACCCATCAGGAACGCAGGAGAAGGACCCAAGGGGCTCTTCTGGCCTCGCCGAGCCTCGGCTTCGAAGAGGCTCCCCGACCCGAATCGAAGGAGCGGTCCGAAAAGCAGAGCCCCTCCTGAGCCCAGACTGGTCGTTCTTTCAGCGTCTTGACTGTGTGGGAATCATGCCTGCAAGCAGCCCGGTGACCCTGGCCGCGGTTGCCCTGGTATGATGACGTGCCCGCCAGTTCGCCATTGGCCCACTTCCCTGACAACCATAGACGCCCTCGGCGGCGCGCACAAGGGGGGCAGGGGCAGGGGGGAAGGCTTCTCAGCAGGCTGCTTCTTAGAAGGCGCTGGCCCTGTACCTCTGGAGAAGGCCCGCACCTCCCCCCCTGCCCCCCCCTCTGCGTGCGGCCGACGCCCGTTGGATCGCACCGCGCCTCGGCCCCGAGGTGCTGATCAACCCTCTGCTGTGGCGAGGACCCGGGGACTCGACCTCTTCCGTGCGGGGCCCCCACAGGTCACGAGCACTTCCCTATGGGGCCCGCTCTTCATCCCAAATCGTTGTGGCACGGCCCCGGGGCCCAGGGAGGGCCCGAGGAGCCCGAAGAAACCGGTGCAGCATATCCGTCTTGAATGTTGTCGCAGCCATCCTGTGGTGTCCTATAGAGCTCCCAACTTCGCGCGTCGCGCTCCGCGGAGCGCGAACAACTTCGCGCTCTCGCGCCGCCCCCCCAAAGGGAGAAACGGAGGACGAGGAGGAGGGGGAGAAGGAACGAGGACCGCGGAGCGCGAAGAACTCCGCGCCCTCGTGGGAGCCATTGGTGTCGGATCCCCGTTTTGGAAGGGCAGCGCCCCGTGTCACTCACCTTACCTCTTCCCCTCCTCCCATCCCTGCGTCTGCCCTCCGCATGTTTCCTGGCATCAATAGGGATTTTGGCACACCCCGCGCACGTCTGCAAAGCCCCATGGGAGCTCCACTGAAACCCGCAGCGAGGGGAGTGGGGTCGCGTTTCCCCACCCATTTCGGCACACCACTCACACGTTTCGTGGACCCTCAGACGTTTCGTGGTACCATGGGGAGCTCCACCCAAGCCACAAGGGAGGGGAGTTGCATGCGGTTCCTTTCTTACCCACGTCGGCACACCCCACACACGTTCGTAGCCCCTCAGGGAGCTCGACCGAAGCTCTCAGGCGGGGGGGTCGCATGCGGATCCCCACTCACGTCGGTTCACCCCTCACGCGCTTCGTGGCCCCATAGGGAGCTCCATTCAAGCCCTCAGGGGAAGGGGTCGCATGCGTTTCCCCACACACTGCGGCACACAACTCACGCGCTTCGTGCTCCAAAAGAGAGCTCCACCGAAGCCCTCAATTGGAGGGGAAGCATACGGTTCCTCACCCACGCCGGCACACCCCTCACACGTTTCGTGGCCCCAGAGGTAGCTTCAACTAAGCCCTCAAGGGGGGGTCGCATGCGGTCCCCCCGGCCATGTCAGTGCACCCCTCACGTTTAGTGGCCCCTTGGGTACAGGTCGCATGCGTCCCAAATGCAATTTCGGCGCACCCCTCACGCGCTTCGTGGCCTCATAGGGAGCTCCACGAACGGCCCCAGCGGCAGCGCCCGCATGCGTCCCCAGACACATGCGCCCCGAGGCCGATTTCGGACCACCCCTGACGCGTTTCGGAGCTTCACTGAAGCCGATGCACAAGCTCGGCACTCACAGCTACAAATGGTTGGGCCCTTGGTTCGCCCTGGATGCTCTCCGCCCCGCCAGCACAAGGGTAGCCCCGCCCGGCCAACCCCACGACCGGGCTCCGATCCGCAACCGCCTCAAGTCTTAAGTCGGGCGTGTCCCCCTACAGGCCGATTTTGGACGAAACATTACAAATACCCAGAAAGATACACCAAGGATGCTCCAAAACAGTAAAAAAACAGTCCCCAGACTATTCTTGGATCATTTTTGAAAGTTCCCCCTGTATAGGGACAGGCCCGACTGACTTTCTCCCGGGATCTCGGCGTGCCTCCCGCGGTTCCCTGGCGCTTCCCGGATTAGATTCCTTGCTCGGGCCAAGAGGGTCCGCAGGGGGTGCACGGCATGCCAGACTTGAGGCACTTCTCTGTCTTTTTGTTGAAGGTTCCCAAGGGGCCTTCACCCGATCCCGCAGGCCACCCGAAAGAGCGCATAAGCTCCCCAGGTAATTGGTCTTTTCACCCGTAAGGACCCATAACCTTGCAAGATCGTCAGTCTTTCCGCTCCACACGGCCCCACTATGGCCTCCAAGGCGCCCCATATAGAGACTCGAGAAATTCACAGGTCATCTGCCTTTCCGCTCCCAAACGGCCAAGATGGATGAGGATGGCCTCCAAGTTGCCTCCAAGACCATGGCTCCACGTGAGCCCAAGATGGCAGCAACATGTCTCCACTTCGGCACACGATGCACCCAAGATAGCCCCAAGATAGCACACGAACGGCCCGAGAGGCCCCCATGAGGTCTGCAGAGGAGCCTCCAAGAAAACCCAAAGAGGTCTCTCATCCTCTTCTTCTGTCTCCCCGACGTGTTCTCCGAAGGGTTTCCACACAGGCTGGGGGAACACACGATGCGGCAGCTTGGCCGAGCTGTGGTCAGAACGTTGGGCCACGCAGGCGCTCTCAAGAGGCATGGGGCGCCGGTGATTCGCCGCAGGCGTCTTCGATACGCCGCCCCCAGTGCTTGCCACAGCGGTGCACGGCCTGCCAGAAACTTGTTCCTTTTTAGCGGTTTCAAATTCGGCGGTGGACAAATCTCCCCGTAGTAGACCTCCCCTCAATGAAAGCGGCCTGGGACCGGAGCAGGCGCGGACCTGCACCCGCAAAAGTGACGGCCGCGACGCCCCCTCCAGAGCAGGAGGTCTGCCCACCCCCGAGAATGGGCCTTCAGCCGATCCCGCAGGCCATCCGGAGGGGCGCATGAAATCCGAAGGTCGTCGGTTTTTTTTTCGCAGAGCACTCCAAGGTCGTCGGCCTTCCAGCTCCGCACCGCCCCCCATACTGGCCTCCTGGGCGCCAAAGATGTGCTCGTAAACTTCCCACATCATCGGTCCTCCCGCTCCAAAACGGCCAAGATGGATGAAGATGGCCTCCAAGTTGCCCGCAAGACGTCTACCATGGCCCCACGAGAGCCCAAGATGGTCGAGCGATGCCTCACTTCGGCACACGATGCACCCTCGACGAGCCAACATGGCCCCAAGATAGCCCACGAACGGCCGCGAGGCCCCCGAGAACTGCCAGAGAGCCTCCGGGAAAAGCCAGGGAGCTCTCTCATCCTCTTCTTCTGTCTCCCCGACGTGTTCCCCGAAGCGTCTCCACAAAGGCTGGGGGAACACATGATGCGGTGGCTTGGCCGAACTATGGCCAGAACGTTGGGCCACGCAGGCGCTATCAAAAGGCATGATGCGGTAGCGTGGCCGGATTATGGCCAGAACCTTGCCGAATTAGCACTATCACGAGGCAGGGCGCGGCTGTGATTCGCAAAAGATGTCTTCGATAACCGAACGCCCCCGATAATAAAACATGCCCCCCGTACCACCTGGGAGTTCACTATCCCGGGCCAAGAAAGGGATGGTCAGTATTCATTACTACTATCCACGCGACTGCAACTACTACGCGGCTCCCAGGACCGCCAAGAGACCCCCAAGACGTCCCAAGAGGCCTCCAAGAAGCGCCAAAAAGATATCCCAAGAGGCTCCGAGAGGTATCCAAGGGACCTTTGGCCCTTTCGCTTGCCCTCCTCCTCCTGTCATCATCATCATCATCATCCTCATCCTCATCCTCATCATCATCCTCATCCTCATCCTCATCCTCATCCTCATCTCATCCTCATCCTCATCCTCATCCTCATCCTCATCCTCATCCTCATCCTCATCCTCATCCTCATCCTCATCCTCATCCTCATCCTCATCCTCATCCTCATCCTCATCCTCATCCTCATCATCATCAGCATCATCATCATCATCATCATCATCATCATCATCATCCCCGTAGCCATGTTTGGCTCAAGGCAGCAGGCGGCTGGCCCAGCGGCAACCCTGTCAGGGACTGGGGGCCATGGAGGAGGTTGTCGCCAGCCACGTGCGGCGGGTCTCCTGGCTCAGAGAGAAGGCGCTGGATCGGCGGTGGACAAACCTCCCTTCAGCAAACCTCTCCTTAGTGAAAACGGCCTAGGACCGAAACCGACGGACCTGAACTCGCAAAAATGACGGCCGCGACGCCCCCTCGCGAACCGAAAACGGCCAATTCCTTAATCGACGTGTCAGGGTAGGTCTGTCCACCCCCGACTGGAGCACTTCGAGAACTGGTTGGGCTGCCCGTTCGAAGGCCTCGCGGTCGCGGCTCGAGCGGCCCAGAAGAGCGGGCACGGCACGGGCAAGAGCCCCCAAGGCAGCGGAGAGACTCGATGGGTGCTCCAATGTGCTGCGCCATCTCACGGAGCAAAAGGCGCACACGTACGCCGGGGAGGTCGGCATCGCCGAGGTCGGCTGCCCCCTTGAGGTCGCCCACCAGCAGCACCGAGAAGCGGCTGGGAGCAGCAGGGCCTCGGCGGCTTGCTGGAGGACCCCCGCGCCATCGCGCAGGACGACAGCGAGGATGGGCTCGACGACCTGAAGGCGATGCTGTGCGACATCCGCGCAGACCTCGAGGACGCCGCCTCCCAGGCCGTCCTGGAGGGCGGAGCGGCGCCCGTTCGGTGGGAGCGCGCTGGCAGTGGCCCCCTGTCAAGCGGGGCCCTCAAAGCAGTGCGCGGGGGCTGCCCAGGCAGTCCGCGTGCACGCAGAGCTCGAGGAGATCCCTGCTTTCCCACCTTTCGACGCCGCGGCCGAGCAGCACGAGGCGGCGACGAAGGCGGGGCTCACCGAGGCACCCGAGTGGGGCGACGGCGGCAAGCTGCAGCGGGCCCTCGAGACACATGAGAAACGCATCATCAATGACATCAACGTTTACGGCAAGACGAAGC
Source organism: Prorocentrum cordatum (assembly GCA_963575745.1). Classification (NCBI taxonomy): domain Eukaryota; class Dinophyceae; order Prorocentrales; family Prorocentraceae; genus Prorocentrum; species Prorocentrum cordatum. The sequence goes on from CAUYUJ010015060.1 coordinate 1,165,020, forward strand.
AGGACAGCAACGTCGTGACGGCCACCACCAGCAGCAGCGTGCGCGCCGACGGGACCGAGGACTTCGGCTCCTGCGGCTCCACATCCAAGTGCGACACGTGCGCCTGCGTCATGGAGCAGGTGGTGCAGCTGGGGCCGGACGGCGAGAGCACGAAGCAGCAGCACAGCAAGGGCGACCAGGGCAGGCACCTGAACGTCGACGGCATGGAGGTGAGCAACGGCGGGGGCAAGTGCGCCTCCGCAGCGCAGGAACTGGGGCTGCTGGGGCCCGACGGCGAGAGCACGAGGCAGCTGCGCTCCAAGGGCGACCAGGGCAGGCACCTGAACGTCAGCGGCGTGGAGGTGAGCCACGGCGGGGGCACGTGCGCCTACGCCTCGGAGCAAGGGTTGGCTGGGACCCGACGGCGAGGGCAGCACTCAGCAGAACAAGGGCGACCGGGGCAGGCACGTGCACATCAACGGGAAGGACTTGTGCCTCGGCGACGCGCGGACGGTCCAGGCGCGGTGGAAGCCGCGCAGACAACCCCGAGGCGGCGCGCGCAGAGGGCGCGCGCTGCGGGCCCCTCCAACCGCGGCTTCGCCATGCAGGAGGAGGTGACGGAGAAGGAGCAGTAGGCGGGCGCAGGAGGAACTCGCCATTGGGGGCGGGCCCAGAGGAAACCACCATGAACACCAGCGCTGAGCAGCAAAAGGACCAGGGCAGCGACTCTCCGACGTTCCACCCTGGGAGGTCGGCGACCAAACGGACGACGAGGAGACTCGGGAGTCCAAGCTGACCTTCCGGCGGCGCTACCCCAAGAAGTGAAAGCTCAGCGCTGGGCTCGCGCTAGCCACCGGCAACAGCTCGCCGTCAGCCTGCCGCGCAACCGGCGCCAGTGAGCCCGAGCGGGCGCCCGAGGGCTCCACCGCGTGCTGCTGCTGCCGCATGCGTGGCGTGAGCGCTGATGAAAGTTCCGATCCCCCTTTTGCAAAACTCCTCCTCTCGTTCACCTTATTAATATTCCTTCTCCCCACTCCCTCATCCATCCATGCAGCTTCCTCCTTCTCCTCATCCCTCCTTCGCACAGTTCGACCGCCCCCTCGTTGCCCCGACACCTCTCTGATCACCTCAACCACCCTTGACATCGTTTTTGGATGGGCGAATGGGGATAGTTTTAGTCAGCGGCCGCAGGCGAGAGCGCCAGCGGCGAGTCGAGTCAGGGCGGGCCGCGCAAAGACGAATTAACCTAAACCGGTGGGCCGGAAGCTCACGCGGCACCTCGGCGGGCGGGCCGGCGAGTGGAGGGGGGCTGGCGTCGTCTGCCAGGGCGGCTGCACTGCCAGGGGTGCACGGATGCAACGAGCTGCAGGGGGAGGCTGATTGCCAGGGTGGCCGGCTGCCAGGGTCTGCAAGCTGCAAGTGACATGTATGCAGGGGCGTTACCACCCACGGGACTGCAAGAGTACCAGGGTGGCTAAAGCCAAGTGAACCGACCGTCACGACATGGATTGGATGCGAATGAACTGGGCAGCAGAAGCTGCGGACCGGCCAAAATGGCGCGTGGGGGCACCGCGATGTGACCAGGGTGGGCACCTCAGAGTAACCCACGCTAGTGGGGATACTTTTCAGTCAGCGGCCGCAGGCGAGCGCGCCAGCGGCGAGTCCAGTCAGAGCGGGGCGCGCTGGGCCGAAGCCTCATGCAGCACCTCAGCGGCCAGGCCGGCGAGTGGGAAGGGGCTGACAGCAACTGCTGAAGAGCTGCACTGCCAGGGTGCACGCATGCAACGCGCTGCAGGGAGGGGCAGGCTGCCGGGGTTGACGGCGGCCAGGGACTGCGAGCTGCGAGGAACAAGTGGGGATACTTCTTTTGGTCGCGGCCCAGGCGAGAGCGCAAGCGGCGCGTCGTAAGTCCGGGGCGCGGGTCTACTAATTGACAACAGGAGTAAACTAGAGCCGCGCACCTAAACTGCCTAAGCTGTCTAAGCGTCAGAAGCGAAGCGTCTAGAATTTATTTGAAGTGTTGTGCACGGCTATGTTCTGCTACGTGACTACGCTACTCTGTCATGTGATGATTTGTCGGCGCAATAGGGGACACTCGGGGACACTCGGGGGGCCTGGGGATTTGGCGGCCGCGGTATGCAGAGAGGCACAAGGCGAGACTTTCGAGGGCACTCGGGGGACCTTGGGATTTGGCGGCCGCGGTATTCAGAGTTGCGCGAGGCGGGACTCTCAGGGACACTCGGGGTACCTGGGGAATTGGCGGCCGCAGTATGCAGAGTGGCGCGAGGCGGAACTCTCGGGGACACTCGGGGGACCTGGGCATCAGGCGGCCGCGGTACGCAGAGTGGCGCGAAGCGGGATTCTCGGGGACACTCGGGGGACCTGGGGATCGGGCGGCCGCGGTATGCAGGGTGGACGTGTCGGGAGGTCAGTTCCTTCCAATCTATCTATCCCACATTGTGGGGATGGGGAGAAACCCAGACATGCGACGTCCTGATTTTTTCAAGACGGCGTCCCTGGAAATCCAGACCCTTTCCCCGGATCCGGTTTTTCATCCTGAGTGGTTTTTGGACGGTCCTGGGGCCCGGCGAGGGCCTCTAGAGGCCGAGAACGGCGAAAGACCTCCGTCCTGGTTCTTTTACGACGCGATCATGTCTGGGAACATTCTTTTCAGGATGAGGACCGCACCGTTCGGGGGCCCCCGAAAGCGCGGGCGCGGTCCTCCAGCGACCCGGCCGCTCGCCGCCCGGAGTGCCAGCCCACGACCGCCACGCCGAGGCCCGCGGCAGCACTGTGGGCGGAGGCGCGGGGTCAGGAGGTCAGGAGGGAGACGGGAGAGGAACCGAACTTTCTACACCGATGTTTTTTTGTCCGGTCCCGCACTGAGATTCGCATAAGAAAACTGAGAAGTTATGGTGTATACGGCATCCTGGCGTATACATGTTTTACATGTTTTGTTGTTTCCACGGGGAAACGGGGAAACAAGTATACACCACACCACCCCGACGTCGTCCCCTACGCTCAAAAAGTCGTGGATTGAAAAAACAACCCGCCACTGGTAATGTATATGCTCCAGTTTCCGAATCAGAACCCTGCCAAAATCACGGATTTGGGGGGGCTGGGGGGGGGGCTGGGAGGATTTGGAACAAAATTCCAAAGGTTCTCGTCGAAAAAATTGACGTGTTTTGAAGCCAGGCCAAGGGGCCGCGAGTTTGGATTCGGCGACGCTCAGCGGGGGGGCGCATTAAGCTGTACTGCGCAGGACTATGCCGGATTAGGCCTGTCTCCAACCACGGTTTTACCGGCGCGGATGCTGAACATACCCTCCTGGAAGCCCCATCCCGAAAACGAAGAAGAAGAAGAAGAAGAAACACCTGACACGTACAAAGGCAAACTGGAAGAGAAAAGGAAGCGGGGGGGGGGTGGAAGATGGGGGGGGATAAGGAGGTGGATGAGGCCGTGTTGGCCGCAGGAGACGTGGCAGGAAAGCGTCGGTGGCCTTCTCTCCTGCCCCCCCCTCCACAACGGGTCGGGCCCGCCCTGGCCCCTGCCGCGCTCTGCGCGCGTCGGGCGCGGGGCGGCGCAATACGGGAGACGTTCGGCAGCGCTGCAGAGGGAGGAGGAAAAGAAGAAGGAGGAGGAGGAGGAGGAGGGGGAGGAGGCGGAGGCGGAGGGGGAGGAGAGGGACGACGACGAGGAGGATGAGGAGACGGAGGAGGGCGAGGAGGAGGAGGAGGAGGAGGAGGAGGAGGGGGAGGAAGAAGAGGAGGAGGAGAAGGAAGAGGAAGAGGAGAAGGAGGAGGAGGAGGAGGAGAAGAAAGAAGAGGATCAGCACGTATTATGACTACGCTTCCGTCCCCGCGCCTTAGCTCGAGGACGAGGAGGAGGAGCAGGAGGAGGGGGAGGAGGGGAAGGATGAGGAGGAGCAGTAGAAGGAGGGAGGAGCGACCTTGAAACACGAAGAACTTTCAAACAAAATAGTCCACGTGGCAGATTGAACGTTGCAAAAAACCTAGCGCAAACCACTTGCAGAACGACTCGGAAATCGGCCAGGCGGACGCGGATCCTTGCCGAACGCCTCGACGACCAGCCAGAGCGGGCGCAAGCCACTTGCCGAACGCCTCGACCGGACAGACGCGGACCTTTGCCGAATGCCTTTCGGACGCGGACGGACGCGGAGCCTTGCCGAACGCCGCGACGATCAACCAAAGCGGGCGCAGGCCACTTGCCGAACACATCGAAAAGCGGCTGGACGGACGCGGAGCCTTGCCGAACGCCTCGAAGACCAGCCGACGCGTGCGCAGGCCACTTGCTAAACGCTCTGAAGAAGACCCCGTGGCCGCCGCAAGGGGGCGCCAGGAGATGGCACTCAACGGCAAATGGGGCACTGCAGAAGGCAACTCGCTGGCCCCTTGAGCCAAAATGGCCTGAACCACACTTGCTACGGGGAGGGGGAGGAGGAGGAGGAGGAGGAGGAGGAGGAGGAGGAGGAGGAGGAGGAGGAGGAGGAGGAGGAGGGAGGAGGAGGAGGAGGAGGAGGAGGAGGAGGAGGAGGAGGAGGAGGAGGAGGAGGAGGGAGGAGGAGGAGGAGGAGGAGGAGGAGGAGGAGGAGGAGGAGGGAGGAGGAGGAGGAGGAGGAGGAGGAGGAGGAGGAGGAGGAGGAGGGGGGTGAAAAGGAGGCAGAGGAGGAGGAGGAGAAGGAGAAGGACAGACTGAAACGTCCCACCCGTCGATGAAACGCCCAGCGGCCGCGGCGGCAGGATCTCCGAGAGGCCATCATAATGCTTGCGGACAGACAAGAAGAGGTGCCCCAAATCGCGGGCTGGGCGAAACGCTGGGCGGCCCCGCGGTGGATTCGGCCCGCGTCGGGCCGCGCGCGATGCGGCCAAGGTAATTCTTGCCCGTGGTATTGGGGCGGCCACCTCCTCGGGCTGGGCATTCGTCCATCAGCCCGCGCCCGAACCGGCATCCAGAAGCTCGAGCGAAGAAACCACAGCAGCGGCGATACCAGAAGTCCCGCGCCGTGTGGAGCGCCATCGTGTGGAACCCGTGCGGCTCGCCGCCGCCGACGTGGACCCGCTGCCCGCCGCCCAACTCGCACAGGTCGGGGTCAACGGTGCGGAGTCCAGGGCACGGGGTCTGCCGCCTCTCCACGCGGGCGGCGTGCGACGCCGAGCAGCGGCACCGCGAGCAGCTGCCGTCAGCGGCCAGGGCGTGCGAGGAGCAGAACGGGGCCATGGCGCGGCGCCCAGGCGGCGCCCTGCGCTGCAAGGCTGGCGGCCTCGGCGCCTTCCCCTCCGCCTCCGTGGCGTCCAGCGTGGCCCGGAGAAGCGACCGTGCAGGGCATCGCGCTCGGCGCAAGGAATGCAATGAACAACAGCGGCAACTGGCCCGACGGACTCGGCCACGACGCCCGCAAGCACGTCGGCGACGGTGCTGCCACGGAGTAGCCCGCTGCGGAGTGCGCCGCTGCTCGGCCTGGCCCACCTCAAGGTGCGGGCGCGCGTGGAAGACCACGAGCTCGCTGCGCGAACGGTCGGCGAATACAACCGCCGGCGCCCGCCACAGATCGGCATCGGGGCCGCGCGGCGCGGTATCGCGCCGGGCCCACCACTTGCCGTCGCTCGGACGTTCCTTTCCCGTGCATTGCTGGGTTTCGTGCGTGTTTTTTTTTGCTCGATGGTCCAGGATGGTCCTCGATGGTTCTCGCCGAGAAAGAGTACACACGTCCGAGCGATCGACGCCGAAACGACCCTTCACATACCGACATACAGTCCGATGTGAGCATCGTCGGGCCCGAAGAACTGAAGGGGCCCTGAGACACACAAATAAATACACACAAATAAAAGGATTCCCCATATTTTCCCATATTTTTTGGGTTTTTGTCTTCCCCCCCACTTCCCATATTTTCTTGGGAATCGACGATGAATTGTGTCTGTGTGTTTTCTTCCCTCCTGAAGAACACTGGCCAGCCAAGACAAGAGCCCTCATCTCGCTGCGGCGCACCGTCTGCCCCAAGCCCGACGAGCCTGACGTCGGGCCTGTCCCCCCCCCACAGGGGGATTTTGGACGAAAAATTAAAAAGATACACAACATACATATTAAAAAATATTAAATTAAAATTATTAAAATTTGAATTAAAATTATTTTGGATAAAAATTTAAAGCATACTAAAAACAATCATCCTCTGATCATGTTTTGACTACTTTTGAATATCCCCCCCCCCCGTAGAGGAACAAACCCGACTTGAGACAGGCCTCCGAAGATGGCGCGGACCACGGCCGCCTAGCACGCTCGGCGCAGCGCGGGGGCAGCAGCCTCCGGCCCGTCGCTGCCGTCGCCGAAGACGACGAGGGGCCCCGCCGCCGTGCCGGCGCCCAACGCGCCTGCAGCAATGGGGCCCTCCAGGCCCACGCTCATCCAGCGTTAAGTCGGGCGTGTCCCACTACAGGGGGATTTTCGACGAAAAATGAAACATATTCAAAAAATACTCCAAAATGGTCAACAAATACTAGAAAAATAGTCTTCAGACTATGTTTTTGAAATAATTGTTGCATCTTCCTCCTGTAGAGGGACGGGCCCGACTTAAATCCAGCGGTCCGTGGCGATGGGCTCGGGGACCTCAGTCCAAGCCCGCGGCAGCACGCCACGGTGCCAGAATCCCTCGTGCGCCTCGTGCTCCACCCGCGCGCGGCCACACAGGTAGCCGCTGTCGGAGTAGGCCCGCGAGCCCACGCTGCAGGGGCAGGCCCACAGACGATGGTTAGCCGTCTCGGGCGCTCCACCGCACCCGGGGCAAGTGGCGTCGACGGCCGCCCCGAACGTCTCGTGCTTCCGCTGCCTGGGCCAGGTGCCGCCCACGGCGTTCGTGACCATGAGCTCCTCCAGCGCAGCGCCGCCGGGAAGGCGGCCCAGGACGCCGAGCAGCTCCGGCAGGGATGACGCGTCCGCGCCTCCTTCGAGCCCGGAGCCGCACCAGTGCTGCGACGCCTGCCCTCAAAGCCCGTCCTGGATGGAATCGTCGATGGCGGCGAGCGGCTGCTCCGGCGAACCGTGGTCGACACTGGCCGCATCTGGAAAGGCCCATCGCTCGCGCGATCCATCTGCACAGTGGCGCTCCCAGCCCATGGGACCCACAGGGTTCCACCCGAACTGCATCGGGTAGCACTGTAGAGCTGAAGTGGGCCCACGAACCAGGCGAGACCTCTGGTTGGGCTCGGCCTCGCGAGACGGACCGTGGACAAGAATCCAAGCCTTCGCTATCCGCTTCCTCAGCTCTGGGCCGCGCTGCCGTGCGGAGAACCACAAGCTGATCATCTCCCGCGGCAACTTGTGCGCGGGATCTCCGCGCCTAACGCGAAGGAGAAGCTGGAACGTCAAGCGTCGCCCTCGCGGCGCCGCGCCTGACACAACGCCCAGCCGCCTGCAGAGTTCCAGCATCCGTGAGCCGAAAGCTCCGCAGACCTCGCGGCCGTAGGTCGCAGCCGTCCAGACTCCGACCTGGCCGATGCGCACGCATCGCGCGCAGCGGCGGCCCGCTCGCGACATGCCGCGCAGGCGGGCGTGGGCTGTTCCTCCTCCTCCTCCTCCTCCTCCTCCTCCTCCTCCTCCTCCTCCTCCCCCTCCTCCCCCTCCTCCACAATTACTCAATATGAATACTACTCTCCTCCTTCCCCTGATGGCGGGTTGGGAGTGTTTGCCCCCCCCCCGTCCCCCCGCGCACTGTTTTCTACACACCAGATTCCCCGGATTTGGTTTTTCGTTTGCATTTTTTTGGTTGTCGAAAAGCTGCTCTCACTGAGTCGCCGGCCTCATTTTCGGGCCCCGCTCGTTCGGAATCGTGTTTCCGCTGCAGCGCTGGCCTCATTTCCGTGCGTCCGCTCGTTCCGAATCGTGTTCCCGCTGCAACGCTGGCCTCATTTCCGCGCTTCCGCTCGTTCCGAATCGTGCTGCCGTTGCAGCGTTGGCGTCATTTCTCGTGCCATGCCACGGTATGCGCTGAAATGCTAGGTTGCGTTCCGCTGCGCGATGGCACGCCTTCAGCTGAAGCTGTGGTATGCAGTGCTTAAGTGCCACGTCGTGCTATGCCATGCAACGCTTTGATATTCAAAGCCATGCTATGCAATGGTATGTTCGGGGCCGCTGTGCGATGCCATGCCTTGCGTTGTGAAGTTTTCTGATGCAATTCTTCACTACGCCACGCCTCGCCATGCTGTGGCATACTACGTTTTGCGGTGCTCTTCCACGCCATGCCACGCCGTGCTCTACAATGCATCGCGTACCCTTTCGCGATCATTGCCCTGCTCGACATCCGACTGTGCGAGTAAAGAGGGGACCTACGCCATGGTAAGAGATGGGGGGGAGGGGTAGGATGTCAGATATGACGCGAGCGCACCTAGCTTGTCCCCCTCCCCCCCTCCTCCAGCTCCTCCTCCTCCTTCTCCTACTACTTCCCAGGTTCCCAGAGGGGTCTCAAGTCGAACTATACACCACATCATCATACCTCACCTCACAAGACCAGCTTCTTAGCAGGTCTTCTGGTGACTGGCTGGGGGTGCCCATCAGTGTAGGCCTTCTTCCATTTAGCACGCATTGCAATATCAAGCCTCTCCACTTCTTCTTGTGAGAGGGGGGTACTGACCTCGAGAAGATTACTACACGGTATTTTTCGGGGGTCGGCGCCAGGGGGGTGCTTAGTTAAATGAACTATAAGCACGCCACCTCGAGCCAAACTTGGTCTTACACACCGGGGACAGGGCGTCTTCGCCCACGTATCTTCTCGCTAAACATCGCACATTATGCTTCCTCATATTGTGGGAAAGCAAGGCTTGAGGCGTGGCGAAGGTCGGGGGAGGGGCGACACACGCACGCACACACTCATCGCACACATGAGGACGAGCGGGGTTGGCGGCAGCATGGCCTTCATCACCTACCTCAGGTTGACTGCTGGCAGACGAATCGGCAACAGAGTCACAATAAAACAGTTTCTGAACGAGCTGGTTCCACAAGGATCCAGCTTCTCGAATAAACTTGCCCCAAACCTGGGGGCCTTCAAGCGGGACGGGGAGGGAAAACTTCGAGTTTCGAATCACCCTTTCGTGCAATGTCAGTAAGTCGGCGGTGATTAGCTTCGTCCATGGAAGACGCTCACCCTTCACCTGTACGTGCAAAAGGGCATGCAACTCCACGGGGCCGTGGATCAGCACACGCCTCAAGTACACATGCCTGGCACGCTGTAGTATGCAACCGACTGACGGCATGCTCATGCAGAGTCTGACCTCAACATCTTTGTGTTCGACTCTCTGAAATCGAGACTCTCCAAAAATCTTTCTCAGAGGACGCATCATCGCGGCGTTCAGAGTTCTGATATACTGGCGGCTCGGAACAACAACGTGTGCATTGAAAAAGAGCCTCGTGTGCAACAGCGAGCTCATCAGATGAATAGTTACCCAGTCGTGTATCACTGGCGAGCCAAACATGCGTGAGGCGAGAGGGGAGTACGCAGCTAGAGTCGACTTCTCTTTATGCCTGGCATCTGCTGCGCATGCCGTCCGAAGGGGCAACATTGATCCTGGGTGCTTATACCTGTCAACAGCCATGAGACGTCTCTCGCTCCCTGGCACAGGGAACGACAACTCCCCCTCAAACAGGTGGGATCTAAGATGTGCTGACACTTTTGACCACGAAGCTGGACCAGGGCTTCTGTTTTGCCCCGGGGCCTATTAAATTTCGAGATTGAGTGAGGGTAAGGTTTCAACCAGAACGCTCAAAAGCCTCGGAATACTCTCACTCAATCTCTGGGCAGTGCTGCAAACAAGCATGATGCACTCATCATCGACAAAGGCGCAGTCGGTAATGCTGCAAACGCGGCCGCGCGCCTCGAGGCGATCCGACCAAAACTCCTGGGCAGGGGCCTCCAAGTTCAAGGCTAGAGCTTCCCCTCTCAGACGGGATTGTATAGCATGCAGGGCGATAGAGTAGACAGCATTAAATAGCATGGCTCCTACCTGACCACCCTGGCGCCCCCCCAACCGTGGACAAACAACACTCTCAAGCGAACCGATGCTAAACCAGGAGCTCGATTGCAGAGAACACAATAGTTCAGCCACGCAGGGATCTACTTGCCACTGCTCGAGGAGGGGGCCGTTGTCTTCGATCTGCTTCAGAATCTGCTGTGCAACTGTGCTGCTCAAACCTAGCGATTCGAGATATACAAGGCGAGCGGCGTGCTCAGGCGCTATATGTGTAGGGATTGCAAACGCCAGCTCTCTCACGACTCTGTCGAACGCTTTGACTAAGTCGACGAACAGAATGCACACATACCACCCTCTCTTCTCAGCGTATGCTACCATGCTCTGTACTATGTGCGCGGCGTAGTCGGTCCCCCGCCTAGGAACGGCACCAAACTGCGTCGTCGGCATCTTCTCATTATAAACAGGATCGATGCTTCTCTTCATGCGACCTACGAACGACTTGCCCGAGTGGTCTTCCAATAAAATACCGCGGTAATCATTGCGTTCCTGATGATCACCTCTCCCTTTGAACAAGGATGCCATTTTTCCGCCCGTCCATTGTCTTGGCCACCTCATGGCATTCAGAATAGTGTTCTCGATCTCATTCGCGTCGAGCACCAAGGGCCACTCGCCAGCCTGCAGGAAATCCGCGGGGACCCCGTCGCACCCGACCCCCGTGCTCTTCGCGAGCTTCTGAATTGCCTCGTAGGTGGCCTCAGGGGACATGCTGAAAGCCAGGGAAGCTGGGGTCTGCCAGAACACGGGATAACTATCTCGCTCAAGTTCTTGACCTCAGGTTGACATACTCTACTGTAGTGTTGTTGCCAAGCTAGATCTCGATCATCCGCGGAAGCCGACAGCTCACCCGAATCTAACTTAACATCAGTGTGTCCGCGGACTCCTCCCCGAGACAACATGCGAACGATCGTAAAGGTACCAGCAAATTTCCCATTGAGGGCTTGCCTGTCCAGCTCAGATGCGTGCCCTTCTAACGTGATGTTCCGATCAATGCCGCACAGGGGCTAGATCAGGCCCTTCAGTATACGTTGACTGTGTACAGCACACGCAATACACCTTTCCACGATACGCATGTTCACGCGTAACTGCTCATATTCAACAACAGCGTTCCACCCGTGTCTACATGATGATGTACATGGATATGGAGCACGCTTCTGGGCCAGCTGAACTTGAAATACAAGCTGCAGACGAAGACGACGCTGCTGCTGAAAAAGGTCATGCACGTGCCGTCGGAGTGGGGCGTTCCACTTCAGCACTGTCCACGTCCGATCTGAAATCCACGGCTTAGTGGGAGTATCCCTCTTACTGCCAAAGGCCTCGTAGGCCGCTTGCCGAACATACTCGTTGAAATGCAAGCTTTTCAGTCGGATCCCCGCCATGCATCTGATACTCCCACATCTTTTGCTGAAGCGCTTCGTGGCAGCTCGGGTCGCCCAACTGCCGACGGTCAAAGCGGGATGGGAAGATGCGAGACGCCTTCTCCGCAACGACAGCGTTCACTTCCTGATTCGGTACTGCGCGCACATCGCACTCGGCAACCACGACTCTGTGATCCACACTTTGATCAAGAGTCAAATCTAAATCATCTGAGACCCAAGCACTCCGCTCAGGTACATACTCGCTCTTCAGAAGGCACACGTAGTCCAGTCGAGACGGCTCGCCTCTGGGCGGTCTTCACGTCCACTCGCCTGCCTGAAAAGGCATTGACCGCAAACATGCGTTGCGCCTCCAGCGCCGATCGCACGAGTGCTCCATTGCGGTTCTCTTGGGTAGCGCCTTCCTGTCCAAAGGCACTCGACTGCACCGAGCCAACCCGAGCATTCGCGTCAATGGCGAGGACCACACAAGAAGAAGGATATGTCTGTCTCCACTTGGTGATCGCGTCACTCAGCAGAGACCAAAAACTCTGACGATGCTCAGGAGAATCATGAGAATGAGGTGCGTGCGCTGCGACCGCGAGAAGAGGAACTCGTTCCCTGTCCGCATCCGCTGCGATCGCGCCCGCTGCTATTACAATCCGTGAGCGCGGGGCTGCCCAGGCCTCAAGCCGAAAATCAACGTCGTAGCTCACCCACAACTGAGTCCCGTAGCAGCCTTTTGCGCCTGCCGAAACACAATGCATAGTGTAAAAGGTACCTGCTCTAACTTGCTCCGACTGACTTCGCCCCCCTTGAATACCGATCAATTGAATTCCTGCATGTGAAAATTGGGCCTCAAGCAAGGCCACCTTCGACATCAAGGTAGCTCCCACCGCCTTGGAGTAACTGGCCAGTTCCTGCTTGGGGCATAGCGTGCGCACATTACCCGTGGCGCATCGCACTCTGGTGTAGGCCGAGTCCTCTATGCCGTCGGGGCTGGAGGGCCTGCATCTTGAAAAACTGACGCTGCATCGGTGGCCGCTGCGGTGCCTGTCGCCATCGGGTTCTGCTTTCCTCTCATACAGCGCTTCACTACTTGGTCGTCTGGCTATGTGTCCTCGTCGACCGCGTTCTTCTGCGCCGGCGTGAGCTGGGCGTTGGCCTCCGTCGCGATCCTCTGCAGGCCCGCGAGGAGGCGCATGATCTCTGTCTCCGCCTCCCTCAGCGTGGCCTGGGGGATCACCGTGGAGGACTTCATGTCGGCGATGACTCTGGACAGGCTCTGAGTCGATGCCTCGAGGGAGTTCGGGGCATTGACCTGCAGCGCCTTGGCCTCGAGCTCCTGCAGCTCGGTCTTGCGCTGCTCCGACTCCACGGCAGCCTGGCTCACCTCGCCCTGCGCCTTGGCCAGCGTCTTCTGGCTGTCGGCGAGACGCTTGTCGGCCCGCTCCACCGCGGACCTGCGCGAGACGAGCTGGCTGCTCAGCGGCTTCGAGAGGGTGACATTTCCCTTGGCCTCTTGGATCTGCTTCGCGAGGATCTCTCGCGTGGGCTGGAACTCGTCGCCAGGCGGGAGTGCAGCCATCGCGTTCTCGAGGCTCTTGATCTTGACATTGTGGTCGATCTGCGGGGCGGTCGCCGCAGTATATGACGTGGTCGGGCCAACAGCAGAGTCCAAGGTCGTGGTGCGCTGAGCCCACGGCGGCGGTGCCTCTACCTTGTCGGACTGCACAACTTGGGCCCAACTCTTCTTGAGACCACATCCTTTGCACTTCTTGGCTGCAACCTGGTTCCATGAATGGCAACCACTCGTGCGACATTGCCACCGCTGCTCCTCCTGCCACCGCTGCTTCTTGGCATAGTTGGGCTGGGCGGGCGACTCCTGCCACCACGCGCGCGCCATCTGATGAGATGCTGGCGAGCAGGAAACTGACGGGCAGTGCGCGTCGTAGTCTTACGTTCTGGCTCAATGACCCCCTGGTCATCTTGAGCCAAAATGGATACGGACCTCCTCCTCCTCCTCCTCCTCCTCCTCCTCCTCCTCCCCCTCCTCCTCCTCCTCCTCCTCCTCCCCCTCCCCCTCCTCCTCCTCCTCCTCCTCCTCCTCCTCCTCCTCCTCCTCTTGCGGGCGCTCATCCTGGCTCGCCGCGGCGCGGTCCAGCGGCACCCAGCTCATGGAGTCGTAGGACTCCTAGACGTCCATCAGGCCATGGCCGTAGGCTGCCCTCGACACGCCCTAGGCCTCCTCATCCACAGCGCGGGCGAAAGCCTCCTGCAGCGCCGGTTTGGCGGCAGTGGCGGCGCCCCACGCTGGCGCCGTCTGGCGCGCCCGCTCCCGCATGTCAGCCTCGCGAACCATGCCCCAGACGCGGGTGGGCATGTCGAGCGGCCCTCGGCGGCCCCGGCAAGGGGCGGCGCAGGCGCGCGCGGCGTCAGCGCCGCCAAGTCGACCAAGAAAACCCTGTTAAGGCGCACCGCCTCCTCGACATCGCTCTGCGCCTGGTAGCGGATGATGCTGGGCGCGTGCGTCTTGCGCACATATCCGTGAGCGCTTGGAGATCGCTGATGCAAGTGGCCCTGGGGCACTCGCGTCAGGCGGCCATCTTGTGGCGGGGCAAGGGGGCGCGGCGCGCGGTGCGCGAGCGCTTAGCTTCGAGCCTAAATGCGCATCGGATCCGCAAACGGCCGCGGCGACATACCCCCCCTCCCTCCTCCCTCGCGCCGAGGGGCTCCTTAGACGAGGACCCCCTGGCCGCTGCCTCATGCATGCGAGGTGCCCCTGGCCGCTGCGTCATGTAGACGATGTTGAGCCTTGTGAATCGGCAAGAAAACATCAAGATTTCTCATAGCACAAATTCGGCCTTCTTTGATACCCATGTAGGGCCTCTTGGAAAATCAACCGATCTAGTTAAATAGATCGGGCTTTTACAGAACAACTTTTCTCAATAGATCGGCTCTGGGAAAAAAAGGCTCTATTAGGATCACCGAGCTCTAATTAGATAGGCGGATCTAAATAGATCGGCACCGCTCTGAATGGATAGGAAAAATCTAAATAGATAGAAACATATTCTCATGGTTCGTTCGCGCGGCAGCGTCGCTTACAGCTGCTCTGCCCGAGCGCGGCGGTTTGCCGCGCGCGCCGGGGCGCGCTGGGGGCAGGCCGCCGCCCGCGGCGGGGGGCGAAACAACCCGCGGACCATCCGGGGGGTATAGCAGGGTGGGGGAGGCCCGGCCGCGCGACCTAAGGTGGGGGGGCTCGCCCCCTTCCCCCGAGATCGCGGGCCGATTGCCGGGGCGGCGCGCAGGTCTGTCCCCAGCGCTGCGCGAGCCCATCGCTGTCGGCGCCGGCTTGATCTGGCGGCGCGGCGCTGGAGAGACGCGAAGCGGCCGTGCGCGACTGGGCGGCGCAGGGCGAGCTCGTCATATTCGTCGTTTCGCTATCTTCGTCGGCGATGCGCGCGCCCCCCTCCGCTCTCGCGCACGTCGGCGGAGATGCGCGTGAATCGGGAGAGGCTGCGCCGGGGTCCTCGATTTCCTTTTTGCGACGCCGCCCCGGCCCTGCGCCCGCAACGTCGTGGTGGGCCATCAGCTCGGAGGCGGGGTGGCTTGAATGATCGGGAGGGCGTAGTCCGCCGTCTTCAGATCGGCGGCGGCGAGGCCAGGGCCCGCGGAGGCGCGGCCCGCATCCATCGGAGAAGGCAAAGAAGGAGGCAGCGGGTCTAGGGCCTGCCCAGCGGGATCCCCGCGGGATCACCCCATGCCCTGTTTCGCTGGGATCCTTGATATCCGGCCGGGAACCACGCTTTGACTGGCATTGGCGAAGAAGGAGCTCTGCGCGCGCGCCACCGCCCTCCCCGTCGGCGATCTCTTCCATCAGCCCGGCACTTCCGTCGCTGACGATCTATCCTGTCATTCTCTCTGCCGCGTCTTCGACGGGAGGTGCGGGGGCCATGGGCGGATCGGAAGCGCAGATCGGCGCGTTGCCATCCATTGCGCTGCTGGCGCGCGCGACGTCCTCAAGCGCACTGCCATCCAGCGCGGTGTCATCTGTGCGGATATGGTTTAGGCTCTCCGCGCTGCCAATCAGCGTGATGCCAGCAAGGTCACAAAAACCGATCATTTCCTTTTCGACGAAGGCCGACCTGCAGTCCGCGGCACCTGCATCCTACATGCCCTCCTCCCCGTCCTCCGTCGCGTCGCCGTCGCCCGCCTCCTCGTCGACGCCGTTGACACCAACATCGTTATTCCAGTCGCCCTCGTCGCACTCGTCCGTGACCTCCCCGCCCCCGACACCCTCCGCAGACTCCTCTTGGGAGTCGAGCGCTGGAGATGATTACCTCGAGGGAACCAAGGCGTTCAAACAGCCGCGTTGTCCGTCGGTCTGGCCAACGAGGACATCGGCGCCAAAAGCAGCAGCGGCAACACCAGACCGCCGCGGCGGCTCCGCCAGCTCGTCGACGGCTGAAGCGCCTACGCTCCTGGCGGGCGCGTCGGCAGCATCGGCAAAGGCCGAAGCGGCGACTGGGCCGCACTCGGCCGCCACGGCAGCAGCCACGGCCCACGGCAGCCGCGGCAGCACCAGCGGCCGCCGCCGCAGCAGCAGCCGTTGACAAGGCGGCAAACCCAGCCACGGCCGCCGCAGCGGCGGACGCAGCACTGGCGCAGGCCGCCGCGACAGCCTCGGCAGCCGCGGCAACGGCCAAGGCCGCGGACAGGGCCAGCCGCAGGCGGCGCCAAGCCGGAACAGGGCAGGGCCGGCAGCGCCGGCTGCGGGCAGAAACGCCTCCGGCCCCAGGGGCTCACCGAGCCTTTCCCTCCCAGCGACAGCCGCTTGGGGCGCGCCAGCCGCGGGAGCCGCCAGCGCAGCGGCCCGAGCTCCGGCAACGACGGCCAACCAAAGACGGGCGGCCGCCGCAGCCTCCGCAGCGTCGAAGGCCGCGCCGCACGCAGCAGCGGCCGCGGCCGGTCAGCAGGCGGCCCGCCGCGAGGCCAGGCGGCGCGGCGCCAGCAACCGCGCCAGCGGCCTGGCCGGCGGCCGCGCGCCGCTGGCGGCGGCGCAGAGCGAAGCGGGAATCCATGGGCGCGGGGGGGTCCTTCCCAGCCCCACCCCAATCAAGCCACTGGTCAGGTGGTCAGGCGAGCGCCAGCCCCGCGGCGCGATCCGCTGTTGCTCCTATCGAGCCAGGAGCGGCTTGAACCAGGGCGCGGACACACACACGCACACACAAACACAAACACAGACACACAGACACACAGACACACAGACACACAGCCACACAGACACACACACACACACACACACGTTGGGCCATAACTGAATTGAAGGATATCTGGGACAACTGGTAACTCCAGCGCAACAGCGGGAGACCCGAATCAGGAGTCATCCCTGACCGCCCATTGCCCGTATAACTCTAGGCTCTGAACGACTATCCTCCCCCGCTGCCGCAGCGGGAACGGTGCAAAATGTCCTCGCCGCCACCAGCGCGATGCAGAAGCCGGATACCGCGGCCACGGTCGGGTTCAGCGCGCCCACGGGGAAGCGGGCCTGCCCCAACGCCCCCCCCCCGCCCGAAGTACAACAATGACAGCAACATCAAGGCACCCACCTCGTCAAGCACCTCAGAGCGGGATAGGCCACCCGCCGTTGCGGCACGTTGCTTTGTGGTGCTCGAGATTCCCTCGGCCCTCGTCGCCTGGCTGGGGGCGGCTCGCAGGGTCCGATCGTCCCTCGTCGCCAGCGTCCGCATCTCGTGAAAAAACACGTTGCTGCTGCCTGCGGATTTTTCTTCCCCTTGGCCATAGAACAGAAGAGGAGGAGAAGAGGAGGAAGAGGAAGAGGAGGAGGAGAGGAGGAGGAGGAGGCGAAGGAGGAGGAGGCGGAGGCGGAGGCGGAACAGGCGGGGCTCGGCCGGGGTCCGGGGCCCAGGGCCCAGGGCTCGGGTCCGAGGTCGGAGGCCGGACCCCGAGGCCCGGGAGCTCGCGTCCAGGGCCTGCATGGGGCCCATGGCCAGGGGCCCAGGGTCTGGGGTCTGGCGCCGGACGCCCAGGGCCTCCTCCTCCTGCTCCTCCTGCTCCTCCTCCTCCTCCTCTTCCTCCTCCTCCTCTTCTCGAGTCTCCTCCTTCTCCTCGGTCCTGCATCGTCCTTCTTCTTTTCCTCCCTAGTCATCTTGTTCGATTATGGATCCTCATTCCTCGACTCATCCTGGATCACTGATCTTACAAATCCCCCTCGAGTCTCGATCCCCGATCCCCCATCTCTTCCTCCATCCTCCTCTGAACGGGGATAAGGGAAACCAAAAGGAACGGCCGAAGAACAGCAGGAAACAGAGTCGAAGAACGAATACCACCATCGACAAGCACATTTGGCAATCAGGAGAGCGACCAGGACGCGGCCTGGGAGGGTGAGGGAGAGGAGGCTTACAAGGGACAGGAGGAGGGGGAAGTGCAGAAGGCACTTTTTGGCGATAGTCACCATACTCTTTCGGCACCTCGTTTTCGTCGTCGTCTTTTATGATCACAATCATGAGCAACAGCATTGCCATCACCATGCAACACCACAATCATGATCATCCTAATGAACAACAACATGATCAACAACATCAGCATTATCATGACCGGCATCATCATCTTTATCGTAGTCGTCGTCGTCGTCGTCACCACCATCATCGACATCATCATCATCACCAGCATCATCATCACCATCAACATCATCGGCATCATCATCATCAACTTCAACATCAGCATCGTCATCATCATCGTCGTTACCTCCGTGATCAATATAAGCATCAACATCAACTTTAAACTTCGTGCGCACCAGAAACGGCAAGGCCGTTATTTCACCCTCTTGAAAATGGAAAAGGCAGAACAATGGTGACCCCAGACAACCGAACAACGGCGCTGGAACTAAAACAGGAACTGGAACGAACACGGCGACAGAATCGGTACAACAACGGCAAAACGGAACCAGTATATCACAAACGGCCATTTCGTTTCCAGGGTTGCATCAATCCAATAAATCATCATCACCACCACAATCATCTTCATAATCAGTATCATCATCATCATCATCATCATCATCATTATCATCATCATCATCATCATCATCATCATCATCATCATACGCATGATCATCGCAATCATCGGCGTCGTCGTCATCAATATGAGCATCAACATCATTATCATCACCATCATCATCATCATTACCACCGTGATCAACACAACTACTGCCATGACCGTCATCATAATCAACATCCTCCTAATCATCATCAACGTCGTCAACGTCGTCTCCATCATCATGAGCAACATCATTATCACCAACATCATCATCACCACCATCAACAGCAGCACCGACAGGACAATCCTTATCGTCATCATAGCCATCAGAAACGACGACATCATCGTAACCGTCATGACACATGCACTTGCTGGATCACGGGTCCTTCGGGTGCACCTGCGCCCCCGTGATGCTTCTTTTCGTTCTCTAGGGGTTATCGATCCTCTATCCTTGATTCTCTTCCTATTTTAGGTGCAACAGAGGTGGCCACTTTAGAAGGGGGGCGTCTGGCGCCAATGAGTTTACCTTAATAAGCTTGGGGATGGGGCCTTGTCAAATCGACGGTGCTGCACAACACAAGGGGCCTTTGCAGGGGGAGGGCCACATCTGGCAATAGGGATCTTTTCAATTCAGCTCTAGGAGAGGCCATGCCTAGTCCCACCAGCCCTTTAGGGCGTGAGTGGCTTAGAACTTGCCTTCTTCCAACCCTTGTCTTCCCTTTCGGGGAGGGGTTTACACCCCTCCTTACCCTCAAGACGGCATCGGCGAGAAGGCAAACATCTTTGATGTTACTTAGGGGTTGGGCCCATGTTGGCCTCCTGGGGGGGGAACCCTAACATGGTATCCCTTCCCTTCTTTCATCGATCTCCTCCTAGATGGCCCCAAGATGGCCTCCGAGGCTCGCCAGAGTGCTCCAAGAGGGCCCCAAGAGGCGCCCAGGAGGCCTCCAAGCAAGAGGAGCAAGAAGTCTCCAAGACGATCCCAAGAGGCCCCGGAGAGAACGCCAAAACGCGCCATCGAGGCACCCAAGACGCTCCGAGAGGCCCCCAGGACCGCCAAGAGGCCTCCAAGACGCTCCAAGAGGACTCACATCAACTTCCAAGAAACATCCAAAGAGACTCCGAGAGGCATCCAAGAGGCATCCAAGAGGCCTCTCGGCTTTCTTCTCGCCCTCCTCCTCCTCCGCCAGTTCCTCTCTTTTCCACCTCCCCCTCCTCCTCCGTTTCCTCCTCCATCCTCTCCCTCTCGGGGCATGACGGCTCCACCAGCCCGCTGTTCCACTGCATGCTCCTCCACACCGCTCATCAGGGCAACGCACCTGGACAGTTTCTGGATGGGCTTGTGGGGTTACGCGTAGCGTCTAGAATGAAGGGCGCTCTGCAGGATGAGGGGCACGTCTAGTATCAAAGTGATGAGTTTTAATCAGTTTGGGAACGAGCTCGCCTAGCAAAGGGTGCTACGCATGGGCCTGTGCAGAATGAGGGACACGTCTATAACTTTTGAGAAAAACATATTGGCGAGGGGTCTCATCTAATATAGGAATGGCCGGTGTAGGAGGAAGGGCACGTATACAACAAGGATGATGACTAATCAGCTGGGGGAGGATCTGCCCGACAGAAGGTGCTGCGCAGCAGAGGGGGCCTATCAATGGGGGGGGAGGCCTTCTCTAGTAGAGGGTGTGAAACCGAGGGAGGCCTGTGCAGAAGGTGGGGCGCTTCGAGTATCAAAGGGGACTGTTGCACAAGCTTTGGGAGGGCCTGGCCTAGCAGGGGATGCTGTGCAGCAGCGGGGTCCGGCGTCGGAGGGGGCACGTCCAGCACCGAGGAACTGTTGCTTGAATCGGCAGGGGGGCCCTCGTCTCACAGAGGGTGCCGTGCAAAAGAGGAGGACCGTGCAGAAGGAGGGCCACGTCCAGTGTCCAGCAGAGGGCACTGTGCAGCGGAGGGGTCTGCGTAGGGGGAGGGGCGCGTCCATCACCAAGGACATGTGTTTACGCTGCCTGGGGAAGGGGGTTGTCTGATAGAGAGGGCCGTGCACGGCGAGGGGCACGTCTGGCACTTCAGACATGTTCAATAATCGGTGGGGAGAGGGGCCTTGTCTAGTAATGGTGCTGTGCAACAGAAAGGACCTGTGCAGACGGACGGGCGCGTCTAGTATCAAGGAGCTGTTTGCAAAGGCTTGGGGAGGGGCTTGCGTAGCAGAGGGTGCGGCGCAACGAAAAGGGGCACGCATAGCACCACTGAGTTATGGTTGAATCGTCTTGAGAAGGGGCATTGTCTCATCCAAGATGCTGTGCAGCAAGGGAGGCCTGCAAACGGGGACGGGGCCCTGTTCCAAGCAGCGCGGGCCTATCACAAAGGAGTCGTTGGTTTGATCAGCGCGGAGAGGGGCCCTGGCATCCTGGAGGGTGCTGCACAACAGAGGAGGTTTGAATCAGCTTGGGGAGGGTCTAGCATAGGATGCTTCGCAGCAGAGGGGGCCTGCGTAAGGGGAGGGGCGCGTCGAGCACCAAAGAGCTGCTTCTCAAACTCGCCCGAAGGTGGGCTACATCTACTAGGAGGTGCCGTTCAGGGCGACGGGCACGTCCAGCACTTCGGAGCTGTAGACTAACCAGCGGGGGTGAGGCCTAGTCTAAGGCGAGACTGCTGTGCAACACAGGAGGCCAGTGCAGGAGGAGGGGCGCATCTAATAGTTGAGCTGCTCTTTGCATCAGGCTGGGGAGGGCCTTGCCTAGCAGAGGGTACTGTGCAGCAGCAGGGGCCAGCGTAGGAGGCGCACGTTCAGCACCACGGAGTCTCACAGAGGGCGCGATTCAACAAAGGAGGCCTGCGCAGGAGGAGGGATACGTCGGGTATCAAGGGGATGTGTTGATCGGTTGTGGGAGGAAGCCTGCCTGGCAGAGGACGCTGAGCAGCAGAGGGGGCCTGTCAAAGTGGATGGGGCACGTCTAGCACCCACGAATGGTGCTGAGATCAGCGCGGCGAAAGGCGTTGTATGGTAGAGGGTGCCGTGCAGGAGGAGGCGCACGCCGAGTATCCAAAGGCTTTTGAGTCAGCTTTGGGAGGGGACTTTGAATCAGCGTAGGAGGAGGGTCACGTCTAGCACCAAAGAGTTGCCGTTCAATCATCTTGTGGATGGGGCCGTGTCTCATAGAAGGTGCTGTGCAGCAGAGGGGGGCCGCGAAGAGATAGGGGCACGTCTAGCACCCAGGAGTCGTTGTTTGAATCAGCAAATGGGGCTTCGTCTCATAGAGGGTGCTGAACAATACACGAGGCTTGCGCAGGAGGAGGGGCACGTCTGGTATCACACGAGTTTGTTTGAATCGGCTTGGGGAGGAGCTTGTCTAGCAGCGGGTACTGTGCAACAGAGGGGCCTGCGTAGAGGGAGGGGCGCGTCCGACACCACGGAGATATGTTCTTGGGGAAGGGGTTGTCTGATAGAGGGTGCCGTGCAGGGCTAGGGGCTGGCACGTCAGAAATGCTGAATAATCAGCGGGGAGGAGGGGCTTGTCTAATAGAGGCGCTGTGCAACAGAGGGTGCCTGTGCAGAAGGACGGGCGCGTTTAGTATCAAGAAGCTGTGTGCAAAGGCGTGGGGAGCGGCTGGCGTAGCAGAGGGTGCTGTGCAACGAGACGGGTTACGTCTAGCACAACTGAGCTATGTCTTACTCATCTTGGGGAGGGGTCTTGCCTCACAAGAGATGCGGCGCATCAGGGAGGGTCTGCGAACGGCGGGGGGGGCACGCCTGGCACCAATGAGTCCATTGCATTGATCGGCGTGGGGGGGGGCTCGTCTCATGAAGGGTGCTGTACATACAACAGAGGAGGACGGTGCGGAGGGGCACGTCTGGTACCAAAGGGCATGTCTGAATCGACTTGGGGTGGGGAGAGCCTAGCAGAGGGTGCTGTGCAGCAGAGGGGGCCTGCGTAGGAGGAGGGCGCGTCTAGCACCAAGGACCTGCTTCTTAAATCAAGTTTTGGAGGGGGCCACGTGTACAAGAGGGTGACATGCAGGGCGAGGGGCGCATCTAGAACCAAGGAGCTGCTCAATAAGCAGCCTAGGTAAGGCCTTGCCTAATCCGAGGGTGCTGTGGAACAGAGGAGGCCTGTGCAGAAGGAGGGGCGCGTCTGGTACCAAAGGAGCTTGCTGCATAAGCTTGGGGAGGGGCTTGCGTAGCAGAGGGTGCAATGCTGTGCAGCAGCGGAGGCCTGCGTAGGAGATGTACGTTTAGCAACGGAGCTGTTGTTCTAATTAGCGCGGGGGGGAGGGGGGGCTTGTCTCACAGAAGGTGCTTTGCAACAGAGGAAATCTGTGGAGGAGGGCTACGTCTGGTATCAAAGGAGCTCTTTGAATCGGCTTTGGGACGAGCTTGCCCAAGAGAGGGTACTGTTCAGCAGGGGGGCTGCGTAGGAGTAGGGGCGCGTCTAGCACCAAGTTGTTCATGTTATTTCATCAGAGAAGGGGAGGGCTTTGGCAAATAGAAGGTGCTGTGTAAGGCGAGGGGCATGTCGCGTGCCCAAGATTGCTCCAAGAGGGCCTGCGCGGGTCCAAGATGGTCCCCAAGATGGGTCAAGATACCTCAAGATGGCACGATGTAGCCTTCGACACACGTCCAAGAGGCCTCAAGATGGTCCCACAACGGTTTGTGTCCGCCGAACCCGCCGAGGACCCCCCCAAGAGGCCAAACCTTGGGACAATCGATACGTTTAGTATTCTGGTTTTTCGCTTCCGACATACTTGAGGCCTACCCCATGACGGCCCAAGAGATGCCCACAAGAGGGGCCAAAGAGGGCCCCAAGAGCGCCCAGGAACGCTCCAGGGCGACCCAATATGGCCCCAAGACGCGATTGTTGAGCCTCCGGGGGGAGACCCGAATCCTCCGCTTGAGCCATGGGGCCCAAGAGGCCTCACAGACCCATCCGCTGAGCCCCAAGAGGGCCTCGATACCCCCAAAACGAGCCCCAAGAGGGATCCAAGAGTGCCCCGAGAGGCCCCACGGGGACCCCAAGAGAGCCCCTATGATGGCTTTCACATTCCTTCGGAAACCTCTCACATAATCATATCTCCGAAGCCTGACTTCTCATCCTCCTTGCCAATGTCCGTTCCTTCCCTCCTTCTTTCCTGCCTCTTCCCTCCTCCACCTCCTCAGCTTCTTCGTGCCACATTCCTCGTCCGCATGTTCTTCTCCCTCCTCACCTTTCTTCCCTACTTCCTTCTCCTCCTCCTCCTCCTTCACCTCCTCCTCCTACTTCTCTTCCTCCTCCTACCCCGACAGCCTGTAGCCGAGCATGGTTCAGGATAGCCTCCAAGAGGCATCAAGGAAGCCTCCGATCGTCTGGATGGGCTGATTGGGTCACGCGAAGCGTCAGTACGTACAATTTCTCCACAGTGCAATGACGCAATGACTGTCCGTTTGGGGTCCACGATGGCGAACAACGGTTCTGAAACGAATCCAGCACGGCCCAGCGCCCCAGAGGGCCTCCGAGCTCCCAAACAGGGGAAACCGAACTGCCTCTTTGAAGCCATCCACCTCCAGATGGCCACCGAGACAGCCAGTAGGCCTCCAAGAGGCCCCCCGGAGAGGCCCCCAAGAGGAACCCAGGCCCCAAGAGGCGTCGAAGAGACCCCCGAGAGAAAGACGCCCCGAAGAAGCTCCAGGAAACATCCAAGACTATGTTGCTCCCATCCCACTTCAAGACCACATCCCAGAAATAATTTCGAGCGCCCGGAAAAGTGTCGAAAGAGTGTCGAAACAGTGTTGGACGAGTCTCCCAGGGTCCGACACGTGAAAACCCTAGATTTGCAATACTTTTCTGGTGCTCGAAACTCTTTCTGGTTAGACCATCATGCATCCAGGAAAGCTCTCGCCTGCGACCCGCGCACGGCGGCAGGATGGGCCCGAGGCCACCAGATCCGCCGCCCCCGCCGCCTGCAGAGGGTGCTGGCGTGTCAGGCTGTGTGGGTGTCCTCCGCCCTTCCAAACGCCCCTGGCGTTAGGAGGCAACTACTGGGAGGCTTTCGTCGGAAAGATTAAGGAGGATTGAGCCCCATTCTGGCGCTATTACGCGGGAATGGGCCTCGGATTAAGCGGGATTGAACCGGATTAAGCGAGATTAAGCGGGATTAGGCCGGACTTCGGACCAGTACAAAATCTGAATTTGACCTCCAAGGACTTGCATCCCACCTGGCGGCCGTTGGTCCGACCCGCCGGCCCTGCGCAAAACCTCGGGCATTCGCCACGGCAACTTCGCGTAACTGGCGGCACTCAACCGCCAACACCCGCGGGCGGGATGCTGCCGAGTCGGCACGACGCGAACCTACCGAGCAAGGTGGGGCAAGCAACGGGTGGTGGATAACTTCGCAATCCCCGCAGCACCCTTTGGGGCGCGGTGGTCGGGACCTACTGACCCCGGGTCGATTCAAACTTGGGTCAGTCGGGCTCTGCAGGGCCCTGCAAAATCCTACTGGATGCTGTGCCCAAAGCCCCGGGTCGATGCGACCCTGGCCCTGGAGGATCCTGCGAGATCTGGTGCTCTGACAGACCCCCGTGTGCATTGACCCCCGTCTCAAGGCCCCCGAGGTGGCAGGTTGGGAGCGGATCAAGGTCCCTCTGGGGCCACTCTCCTGCAAGACTCGGTCCCACCCCGCGCCCCAGAGAACAGCATCTATTGGCTTCTCAGCGGGAGATGGCCTGACGAGGGCCCGAGATGGCCTCCGAGACGGCCACGGGACGCCTGCAAGGCGGCCAAGATAGCCCAAGCGCAGCCCAAGGTGGCTCCACCCAGGATGGCCACAAGAGGGTCATATGGGGGCATCGAGGCTGCGCCAAAGAAGCCCCGGAGACGCCCTAAGAGGGCTCCAACGCAGGACTCCAGGAGGCCCTCCAGGAGGCGAAAAGTATTTGAAGGTTGTTCACGTTGTGGCCCTACGATCGGCCACATAAGCAATCTGAAAAGGACAAGGAGCTACGGTGATTCACCGGAAACGTCTTTGATAACACTGGGAATCGGAAACATGAAGGGCTCTGAGTAGGAGTGGTAGGAGTATGGCTGGACCTAGGACAGAACAATATCCCTCAAGCACATGAGACCCTCCGACGGCCAGAACACACAGAACATCCGAGGGTACCTTCCCCCAAGATGCACAAGAACACCCAGCGAACACGAAGAACATTAGGGTACCTCGGACCAGCCGTAGGAGTAGGAGTCGGCGTGGGAGCAGGCGAACAAGAAAATTACTCCGACGGTAGGACCCCACATGGGCATCTGTTTAGCTTCCCCTTAGCCCTTTCCTCCTCTTCCTGGCGGAGACTCCTCTCGCCCTCTGCTCTGCCCTCTCGTCCTCCCTCTATATATCCTCTTCCTATTCCTCCGCCTCCTCCACCTCCTCATCTCCTCATCATCGCCTCCCCCATACTCCTTCCCTCCTCCTCATCCTCCGCCTGCATCTTCTCCATGTGCGCCTCCCCGCCCCCCTGGTCGGCGCAAGCAAATCGATGTTCCTCGGCGCCCTCGCCGCCTGGGCAATCACGCGCGCGTCGCACCAAACAATGGGTTACCACCCCCAGCCCGGAAGCAAAGGGTTACCCCTGCGCCCGATTCGGCCCCCGATGGGTTACCACCGGCGGCCCGGAGACAAGGGGTTACCCCTGCCCCCGATTCGGCCGAGGATGGGTTACCACCCCCAGCCCGGCCGCAAGGGGCTACCCCTGCCCCCGATTCGGCCGAGGATGGGTTACCACCCCCCGCCCGGCCGCAAGGGGCTACCCCTGCCCCCGACTCGGCCGAGGATGGGTTACCACCCCCGGCCCGGGCACAAGGGGCTACCCCTGCGCCCGGCCGCTGCCTCGTCGTCGTCGTCGTCGTCGTCGTCGTCGTCGTCGTCAGCTCCTCAATCACCCTTTCGGGCACGCAGGCCCATGACAACAGCAAATTTGCTGACGACCAGCTCAGACGAGGCTACCCGCAGTTCGCTCACAGACAACGCTCCCGCCTAATACTTCCCACGTATTCAAGCCGCAGGAGCTGAGGAGCCCAAAAAGCTCGCTCGGATGACCCGCCTCGGATTCGAACATGAAGTGCGGGTCCAATTGGGAGGGGGCTCCCGCCTGAGACTTCCTCGCGATTCACTCACAGACGAGGCTCCCGACTCAGACTTCCTCCGAATTCAAGCCAGAGGAGCCCAAACGTGACGATAGTTACAGGGTGCCGATGACCCGCCTCGGATTCGAACATGAGGTGCGGGACCCACCATAGGGAGAAGCTCCCGTCTGAGACTTCCTCGCCAGTCACTCACAGACGAGGCTCCCGCTTGATAATTCCTCCAAGTTCAAACCTGAAGACCCCCAAAAGTGACGACAATTACAGGTTGCCGATGACCCCGGTCGGATTACCAACATGAAAAGCGGGCCCCATAGGGAGAAAGTCCCGCCTGAGACTTCCTCGCAATTCATTCACAGACGAGGCTCCCGCCTGAGTCTTCCTCTATACTCGAGCCAGAGGAGCCCAAAAGTGACGACGGTTACAAGTTTTGGATGACCCGCTCGGATGACCAACATGAAGTGCGGGCCCCATAGGGAGAGAGCTCCCCCTTGAGACTTCCTCGCAATTCACTCACAGACGGGGCTCCCGCCTGAGACTTCCTCCATACTCAAGCCTGAGGAGCCCAAAAATGACGACAATTACAAGTTTCCGATGACCCGCTCAGATTACCAAGATGAAGTGCGGGCCCCATAAGGAAAGGGCTCCCGCCTGAGACTTCCTCGCAATTCACTCACATACGGGGCTCCCGCCTGAGACGTCCTCCATACTCAAGCCTGAGGAGCCCAAAAGTGACGACAACTACAGGTTTCCGATGACCCGCTCGAATTAGCAACATGAAGTGCGGGCCCCATAGGGATGGGGGCTCCCGCCTGAGATTGCCTTGCAATTCAGTCACAGACGAGGCTCCCGCCTGAGTCTTCCTCTATACTCGAGCCAGCGGAGCCCAAAAAAGATGACAATTACAGGTTTCCGATGACCCGCCCAGATTACCAAGATGAAGTGCGGGCCCCATAAGGAAAGGGCTCCCGCCTGAGACCTCCTCGCGATTCACTCACAGACGAGGCTCCCGCCTGCGACTTCCTCCATACTCCAGCCAAGCCTGAGGAGCCCAACAATCACGACGGTTACAGGTTTCCGCTGACCCGCTCGGATTACCAACATGAAGCGGGCCCCATAGAGAGGGGGTTCCCGCCTCGGACTTCCTCGCAAGTCACTCACAGACGGGGCTCCCGCCTGAGACCTCCTCCATACTCGAGCCAGATGAGGTCAACAGTGGCCACAGTTACAAGTTCTGGATGACCCGCTCGGATTAGTAACATGATCTGCGGGGCCCGTAGGGAGGGGGCTCCCGCCTGAGACGTCCCCACTATCCACTCACAGACGAGGCTCCCGCTTGAGACATCTTCCATCGTCAAGATGGGAAGTGAGTGATTACGAAGTGGTGAGTGAATGATGATGATGATAATGATAATGATGATGATGATGATGTTGATGATGATGATGATGATGGTGATGATGATGATGATGATGATGATGCTGATGCTGATGCTGATGATGATGGTGGGGAATGAATGAGTGGTGATTATGAATAGGGAGTCAGTGTGTGAGTGTGATGATGATGGTGATCATGAAAGCGTGTGAATGTGTGGTTGATGAAGATGACGATGATGATGAATGAAGGAGTGAGTGGGAGTGAGTGATGCGGAGGAAGAGAGGGGGTGTGGGTGAGGACTGCGCGGGGTGTCCAGAGAAAACAAGAACCCCACTTAGGATGTGGGGAATAAGGAGCCTGAGAGCAGGCGGAGCAGCAACACGAGGGGGCGCAGGATCAGGGAGGGAGGAAAAGAGGAGGGTAGAAGAACAGAAAAGTGGTACGGCCGACCCTGAGACAACATGACATCCCTCAAGAACATGAGACCCTCCACCCTGCCAAGCTGAAGAACGTCCAAAGGTATCCGCCCCCAGGATGCAGAAGACCATCCAGCGGACACGAAGAACATCAGGGCACCCTCCCCGAGCTGACCTCGACCTGCGGTAGAGGAGGGGGAGGAGGAGGAGGAGGAGGAGGAGGAGGAGGAGGAGGAGGAGGAGGAGGAGGAGGAGGCGGTAGAGGAATGAAAAGAACGATGACGAGGAGGTCGCGAACGGCCCCGCCCCTCCGCGTCGGCGACGGTCTGCATGCGGCAGACCCCTGCCAATGACCACGCCGTCACTGTGGCCCAGACGAGGTCGCAGTACAGGAACGCCAGCGCACCTCGGGAGGCACGGCGGTGGAGGGGGACGCGGCGGAGGGACTCCTCCTCCTCCTCCTCCTCCTCCTCCTCAAAGAAGGTAGAGAAGGAGGATCTGGAGGCGGACGAGAAGAAGGTGGAGGCGTGAGCGAAAACATTGGGAGCTCGAGACAGGCTGACGAGCAAGGCGTCGCATCGCGGGTCCCGTGGGTTTGCCTCGACGCGGCCGCGAAATGGCTGTCGCTGCCGCGCAGTGGCTGCGACGCTGCGCTGCGGAGGTACGACGCCACCCTCAGCCATGATTGCCCCGAGTGGTACCCCCTCACGCCAGGTGAGTGGCGGGCTCGATCTCTGACACGGCGTGGGTTTAAACGATCGGGCCTTTCCAATGGATGTAAATAGTCCCACACCGGCCGATTATGGGACGAGAGCGATAACATGGCACGGCGCTTCGCCAGAGCATCTGCCAACCACTGCTTCCCGAGCCCGTGGAAAAAGGCGGGACATCAGAAATCCTCGAAGCCTGGAACATCTCGGAAAGTCTCGTTATCCCGACTTCCTGCTCCTCGGACATTCGGGGACTCTGGCGGCATCCCACCTCGAACGCCCGCGCCAAGGGCCTGCCGCCGCGTCGACGCGGCGCAGACCTGCCGCGCCTGCACCGCGGGGTCGACCTCCACGGGTGCCGCCGGAGGGCAGGAGGGCGGCCACACCACCGACGGGCCCACGGCCCCCCCGGGCCCCCCCGGGCTCCCGGCTGAAGGATGGGGGG
This sequence comes from Prorocentrum cordatum, assembly GCA_963575745.1. Lineage (NCBI taxonomy): Eukaryota > Dinophyceae > Prorocentrales > Prorocentraceae > Prorocentrum > Prorocentrum cordatum. Next base: position 1,194,486 of record CAUYUJ010015060.1, read on the forward strand.
GCCGTGCCTGGACCTGCGACGCCCTGATGTTCTTCTTGGCAGCACTGCCGCCGCCGCTGCACAATCTCCCGTGGATTCGGGGGCGGCCAGGAGAGGGGCGTGCAAGAGGGGGGGCCGCAAATCATGGCCAGCGGCATGTGCGCGGTCCAGGAGGGGAGGCCAGGGACGTAATGAAATAAGAAGAGGCGCATTGAAATCTGAGAAAACATCATGGCCCACGCCATGATATCCACCCCCCCCACTCATCACTTTGGACGCCCGAAATGGGCACGGAAAGAATGGGTACAATGCCCGGCAGCCAATGTTATCCCAAACCAACGGCGGCCACTGTTGGGCAGGCGGCCTTCTGTCACAAATGGACACAGGCCGCGGCGACACCGACAGCGAGTCCTGTTCAAAATGAACAGGAACTGCTGTTGGTTCCCACTTCGTTCGCACCCGCGCTTCGCTCGTGCCCACTTCGTTCGTGCCGAATCACCACCCTCTTGGCCGCCCCCGACTGCTGGCCGGACGCGTCCAAAGCTCATTCGAGCCTCCAGGCCTCTGCCGCCGCCCGCCCGCTCTCGGGGCGCGGCGGCGGCCCTCTGGCAGCACTGCTCCGAAGCCCAAGATTGGCGGTCAACAAAATCCACCCCAACGATAACCACCCCGACACGCGAAATCGTTTGACAAACGCGCCCAAAGAAGGAATCGAACAGGGCAGGGCTGTTTAGTAAACGCCCGGGGCCGTTTCGTGAACGCCGATTGTCCGGTTGCGGGTCCCGCCCCGGAGGCCCGTGCTACGGGCGCCCACGGCGTCGACAGGACCGGAAACGGCCGAACCGGCAGCGCTGAACCGAAATCAACGGACTGGTCACAGCCTGGGGCCTGGGGCCTGGGAAGACGCAGCGGCGCAGCATTCGGACCGAACCGAGCCGAGGCGAAGGTAGCCGACTGCGAAGCAGCCGAACTTACCGGACCGCGGAACCTCTTGCAGACTAAGAAAAATCGGGATGCCCTGGTATGGGGCAAAAGACGTCTGGGAAACGGGCGAGTGCGGCACCACCATGCCCGCGTGGGTCCTCGAGACCGACGGACCGCCAGCGTAGACCAGGCAGCCGCTTCCACAGAAGTCCCCGCTATGGCCACGCATGATGAAGACTGGCCAGCCGCCGCCACGCTGGCCACTCAAGTTCGCGGGTGCACGAGGGGGTGGGGGAGGAGGAAACAAACGATTCTGTGACATTCAGACTCCAGCACAAATGCAGAAACGGGCCCGGGTCTCTTGGGCCCGTTCTTGGGCCGCACCAGTGGCGCCCAAACGCACTCCTGGTGAAACAACGCACACCAGCCAGCCAGCAAGCGGAGAGGGCCGCATGCTGCAAGCTGCCGCGGAAGCGTTCTCACCGCAGGCCACCCAAAGAAAACTCGGAGCGGGAGGCGGCGGTGGAGACGGCCCAAGTGGAGTCCGAGCAGGTGGGGTCGGAGGATCAGGACAGAATCGGGCTCCACTTCGAGTCGCATCGCCGATGAATCGGCGACGCGGCGCAGCCCATAAATACCATCTACCTCGACCCCACTCTCGGCGGCCTGGAGGTCGACAAGCGCAATCACGGGGAAGGCCAGGCCGAGAGTGGACGCCCACCACGCTCTGGACCCGAACCTGGGTCGGGCCCGCCAATGGTGAGCACGCTGTCCCTTCCCCGGAGGACTCCCCCGAAGGGTGTCACACAACGACAATATGCCGCTCGCACCACGCACGCTTGGCACGCAGGCCCCGAGTCGTCTTGCGGACAGACACTGGGGGGGGCTCGACAAAGGAGCCTCGGGAAGCCGCCTCCAGGACGCACGAATGGGCCCCCCTTCACTGTCGCACACAGCAGGCATCTGCACGCTGGCGCTGATCCCCAGGGCAGCCCATGGACCCCCCTGGGCCTGGGTCAGAAGGGGGGGGGGGAGGAGCGCATGCACAAGGCGAGTGCTCTGGCGTTGGACAAGCATTGGGGTGGGGGGCAGAAAACCCACCCCGATGATGACCGCCCCGACACGCGAGGCCTTCAGCAAACGCGCCCAAAGAAGAAATCGAACTGGGGGCAGGGCAGTCTAGTAAGCGCACAGGGCCGTTTCGTGAACGCCGATTGTCCGGTCCGGGTGGTTTTCCCTCCCTTGATGGGCGGCACGGAGCCCATCCCTGCGCATCGCCTCCTCGGGCATCGCACCCATCTCGTGACCTGGGCCCCCGGGGATCTCGACCCCTTCCCCACAGGGCTGGCTCTGCGCCCCGAGGCTGTTTACGGACTCGGAGGGGCCCTGGGACACACACACACACACACGAATTCACACAAATAACAAGATTCGCTCCCCCCACTTCCCATATTTTCCTATATTTCCTGGGAATCGACGATTCATTGTGTCTGTGTTTTTTCCCCTCCTTATGACTGCGCACGTACCCTCCAGAACCAGAAACCGTTGAAGACGGGCTGTGCCGATTCTTGCGAGACCCCCAGGTCCGCCACCGCGCTGGCAGCGGTTGGTGTGCGTCGGGCCCTTTTCGCCTCTTGTGAAGCAGTAGTTGGGGTCCCCCCGACGTATCGAGCCAGAGATGCGTTCCTGTGCGTGGCCACGCCCCCGCGTTGCTGGCAGTCCAGGCAGACAATTCGTGAACCCAAAGTCTGGGGGGTCCGTGGCCTCTCCCCTCCCCCCACGAGGCGTCCCCCCGCCCGCCCGAGCGCGAAGGCGGAATCGCGCGGCAACGCAACTTGATATTGTGCGTTGTTGGTTCTCCCTCTTCCTTAGCAAGCGCCGGCTTGTTTGTGCAGGAATAGCACAGCATGAGTCGCGACAGTTGGTATGCGAGATGAGCGAACGCAAATTTGGGAGAGATGGGAGATTGGACAAACGCCATGTGCGCGTATCTCCACATACACACACAGACCGGACGCAACACCTACGAAATTGGTTTGCACCAGTGCAACCGACGGGGGGCGCTTCTTGCAGCAAAATTGCCTTCTCCCACTGAGAGGAAGAGGACCCAACCATGCATATGGCGACTTCTCGTCTATTCTGTCACGTTCTATTGGTCCCCAACTTCCCCCGTCACCGGGGGCAACCCAAGCACCCACTCCGTCAATGTCGCTTCCAAGCGTGTCAAGTCAGGGCATCTCGGAGCCAGGGATGCCGAAGACGTCTCAGGCGAAACTGGCCTGAGCACCTCGCGGACCACGGCTTGGAATCCAGATTTGTGAGGACGTCTCAAACGAAACGGGGCAGAAAACAGAAATTCAGGGCATCTCGCAGTGGTCCAGGGTTCCGAGGATGTCTGGGGCAAAACAGGCCTGAGTACCTCGCGAACCACATCTTGGAACCCAGAGTTGTGAGGATGTCTCAAGCCAAGCGGGCCAGAGAACCTCAAGTCAGGGCATCTGGGAGCCCGATGTTCCGAGGATGTCTTAAGCGAAACGGGCCTGAGCACCTCGTGAACCGCATGTTTAAACGAGAGTTGCGAGGACGTCACAAGCCGAGCGGCCATAGCCATGGATTCCGAGGATGTCTCAGGCGAAAGGTGCATGAGTACCTCGCGAACCATATCATGGAACCAAAAATTGTGAGGATGTCTCAGGCGAAACGGGCCAGAACATCTCAATTCAAGGCATCTCGAAGTCTGGGGTTCCGAAGAGGTCTCAGGCGAACAAAATCACGAGGATGACCCAGATGAAACGGGACTGAACATCTCAGGTCAGGAAATCTCGGAAGCCAGGGTTTCGATGATGTCTCAAGCGCAACGGGCCTGAGCACCTCGTGAACCGCATCTTCAACCCAGAGTTGTCAGAACGTCTCAGGCCAACCAGTCAGAGAGAGGGATACCACATGCCCGAGTAATTACCTCGCAAACCACATCCTGGAGCCCAGTGGTGAGAGCGTCTCAAACGAAACGGGCGCAGAGCACTTCAATTCAGAGCATCTCGAAGCCTGGGGTTCTGAGGATGTCTCAGGCAAAACAAGCCAGATGACCTCGCGAACCACATCTTGGAATCCAGAATTGTGAGGACGTCTCGAGCGAGACGAGCCAGATGGCTCTCTGTGATCCACGGGGCGCACCCACCTCTTTCGAGGGGAACCCCTCCGCGGCACCTCCCTAAGCACCGCCATTGGGGTTGCCCGAGTCGCCCCAGTCTGTCCCGGGCGACCCGGGCACTGGGGCTGAGGGGCACTGTCCCCCTCGCCAGCCAAGGCGAGCCCTGGGTGGGGCCCAAAACAGCGAGGACCATACCGCTCCGAAACGCACCTCCACCCCGTCAAACTAACGGAACGTTCGAGACATCCCCACACTCTCGGCGCGAACGGGTCCGTGACACACCCTTCGTCAGCAGAGCACTGGCATGCATCACCAGGCCCGATCGGGCCGCGTCCAGCCTTGGCGACGAGGAGCATCACGAGAACATTGAAAAGAAGAGTATTTGTCTGACAGCAATACGAGCATCATCCTTCCTCCCCCTCGTCCTCAGTCATCTTGCTACTCCTCCTCCCCCTCCTCCATCGCTTTGCACTCCTCGACGGTGGCTCGGATTTGCGGGGACGTCTCATGCGAAACTGGCTGGACCCCCTCGCAGACGGCATCTCTTTGCCCATAATTGCGGGGACGTCTCAAGCGAAACAGACAGGATCACCTCGCGGGCGGCACCTTGAAACCTAGTGTACGGACGACGTTCCAAGCGAAAATGACGAGGCAATCTCAGGTTACGGTATCCCCGAGCCCAAACGTTTGGATGATGTTTCAGGCGATATGGTCCAGACCACCTCTCGCGCAGCGTGACTGGGAGCCCAGAGTTGCGAGCATATATCAAGCGAAACGGGCCAGACCATGTCAAATCTGGTCGCTTCGGAACGCGGGCGTGGAAGATGTCTCATGCGCAACGGGCCGAACCACCGCAGCATGTTGCCATTATCTCGACACGTGGCCCCCTCGGGCGGCATTGGGTCTTACCGCCACAGTGCCCCCCGGCACCGTCTGGGCGACCCGGGAAGACCTTGAAACAAAACCTGCTTCACGGAAACAATCGAGAAGCTCCAAGACGAACAGACAAGCCACCAGCGAGAGGAGCCGGGGGGGGTCCCTCTGGTGGTGTGCCCTTCCCCTCTCGCTCGAGAGATCCTCTATCCCGGGCACGGGGAGGCATCGTGGACCTCCTCGAGGGACGTGGCCCCGCTGGTGGTGGTGTCGCTTCTCCTTCCTCCGACCTGCAGAGCACGCACCTGCCTGGGAGGAGGCACCAGGCGGAACTCTCTGCGCCCGAGCCCCGGAGGTGGGGAGAGGCCAGGGGACGGCACAGGAGCGCCCCAAGACTGCCCCCGACGCCCCCCTGGGATGCCCCTGACGCCCCCCTCTGGGAGGCCCCAGGAGACACCCAAAGAAGCCCCCCAAACACGGCAAGAGGACCCAAAGAGGCCTCCTCCTCCTCCTCCTTCTCCTCCTCCTCCTCCTCCTCTTCCTCCTCCTCCTCCTCCTCCTTCTCCTCCTCCTCCTCCTCCTCCTTCTCCTCCTCCTCCCCCTTCCCAGGAAACTCCAGGGAGGCCCCCGCAACGATTTTCAACAGCATGGGCTCCGGACGCGCTCCCGGCGGAGCGGAGAGGAGTCACAAGTGGCCCGCAGGCCATTAGCCCCGAGCTGATCAGCGCCCCTCCAACGGGGACTCCACTAACGGGTACTTTGGCCAGTGACCCAGCGAACCCAACCCTTCCCGATGTGGGCAACGCTGCAATGCCAGAAAAAGGCCCTAAAGTGGCAACTTCCGGCATAATTTCAAAGTACCCGTTAGTAAGTACCCGTTACGGTGCCGTTGAGCTGAGACGACACGCGCAAGACCACAACTTGCAAATCCACGAATCGTGTAAAGGCATAATCAAAATCAGACTGCCTCAGACTGGTCTGGATGATTACAGGGCTGCTGCAGGGTGGACTGGACCTCGTCGTACAATGGTGGGCGCCACCTCGGATCTCCTGGAACAGCAGATCCACACGACCACTCTGCACCAGCGTCCTGCGCATAATGCTTCCTGACTCAAAATATGCGGTTCAACGAAGTGCTGCTGAAAGCTAGCTAGGCAACGGGAGGCCGTCTGACATGTATGATTCGTATTTTTCCACCAGTCATGACCCGTCGCGTTGCAACGTTGGCACCGCCCTGCGTCGTGCAAGGATGACCCCGCACGAGGGCGAAGAAACACGATGACTCGAGCACGAACCAGCGCCTACAAGGTTTGGCCAGGGCCATACCTGCGCCGACGGGGGAGAAGCAGAAATTAGACATGGGGATGTAAGAGAAGAAACTCTTGTTCTTTCCCCACATCCTGAGTGGGGTTCTTGTTCTCCCAGAACATCCTCTCCTCCTCCTCCTCCTCCTCCTCCTCCTCCTCCTCCTCCTCCTCCCGCTTCCTCCACCATCCCATACTGTATCATACCATACCAATACCATGCCATTCCATACCATACCTTACCATACCATGCATCCACCATCCCATACCATACCATGCCTTTCCTCACACCATGTTATTTATCAAGTTTCGTGCCCCTCCCACCCCTCCAGGGAGGCCCCGCCTGAGCGAGCAGGGTATTCGCAAACCATGCTATTTATCAGGTTTCGCGCCCCTCCCACCCCTCCAGGGAGGCCCCGCCTGAGCGAGCAGGGTACTCGCACACCATATTATTCATCAGGTTTCGTGCCCCTCCCACCTCTCCAGGGAGGCCCCGCCTGAGCGAGCAGGGTATTCGCACACCATGTTATTTATCAGGTTTCGTGCCCTTCCCACCCCTCCAGGGAGGCCCCGCCTGAGCGAGCAAGGTATTCGCACACCATGTTATTTATCAGGTTTCGTGCCCCTCCCACCCCTCCAGGGAGGCCCCGCCTGAGCGAGCAGGGTATTCGCACACCATGTTATTTATCAGGTTTCGTGCCCCTCCCACCCCTCCAGGGAGGACCCGCCTGAGCGGGCAGGGTATTCGCACACCATGTTATTTATCAGGTTTCGTGCCCCTCCCACCCCTCCAGAGGGGCCCCGCCTGAGCGAGCAGGGTATTCGCACACCATGTTATTTATCAGGTTTCGTGCCCCTCCCACCCCTCCAGGGAGGCCCCGCCTGAGCGAGCAGGGTATTCGCACACCATGTTATTTATCAGGTTTCGTGCCCCTCCCACCCCTCCAGGGAGGCCCCGCCTGAGCGAGCAGGGTATTCGCACACCATGTTATTTATCAGGTTTCGTGCCCCTCCCACCCCTCCAGGGAGGCCCCGCCTGAGCGAGCAGGGTATTCGCACACCATGTTATTTATCAGGTTTCGTGGGAGGCCCCGCCTGAGCGAGCAGGGCATTCGCACACCATGTTATTTATCGTCGTGCCCCTCCCACCCCTGAGCCTCGAGTGCCCCGCCTGAGCGAGCAGGGTATTCTCACACCATGTTATGTATATGGTTTCGTGCCCCTCCCACCCCTCCAGGGAGGCCCCACCAGAGCGGGCAGGGTATTCGCACACCATATTATTTATCAGGTTTCGTGCCCCTCCCACCCCTCCAGGGAGGCCCCACCAGAGCGGGCAGGGCATCCGCACACAATGTTTTTTTTTTTTTATATATATATATCAGGTTTCGCGCCCCTCCCAACATTCCAGGGAGGCCCCGCCAGAGCGGGCAGGGTATTCGCACACCATATGATTTATCAGGTTTCATGCCCCTCCCACCCCTCCAGGGAGGCCCCACCAGAGCGGGCAGGGCACTCGCACACCATATCATTTATCAGGTTTCGTGCCCCTCCCGCCACTCCAGGGAGGCCCCGCCAGAGCGGGCAGGGCATTCGCACGCCAAATGTTTTATTAGGTTTCGTGCCGTTCCCGCCCCTCCAGGGAGGCCCCACCAGAGCGGGCAGGGCATTCGCACACCATGTTATTTATCAGGTGTCGTGCCCCTTCCCACCCTTCCAGGGAGGCCCCACCAGAGCGGGCAGGGTATACGTACACCATATTATTTATCAGGTTTCGTGCCCCTCCCACCCCTCCAGGGAGGCCCCACCAGAGCGGGCAGGGTATTCGCACACCATATTATTCATCAGGTTTCGTGCCCCTCCCACCCCTCCAGGGAGGCCCCACCAGAGCGCAGACAAGAAGCAATGGAACCCCGTAACATCTTTATGTGGGGAACTCCGTTAGCATAATTTTTCGCCGAGAAGAACGTGCAGCGTATAATGGCACGCGGCGACGTATCTAAAGCAAGTCCCAGGCCCTAGGGGCATCTACGGCGGGCACGCCGCATTGATCAGGCCTTGAGCCAAGATGGCGCAGCGGGAAGCACAGCACTGCAAGAAAGGGAGCTACAGTTCGAGCCTGGTGTTCAAACAAGTCCTTCGTGCCACCAAAAGCTTCAAAACAGCAGGTGGGCTCTACCAGCCGACCCTTGCATGCAAAGTTGCAATGCACCGAAAGAATACATGCACCTGGTTTCGGCCGGTTCCTGGGTTGGCGGGCATCACTCCATTCCAAGGGTACATTGGCCCCTCGCGACGCCAGGCGCCGAAACGCTTTACGACGCCACTGGCAGGAATAGAAACACTCCTGCCAGACCCCGCGAGATTAGCCGAGGCGGGCGAAGTGATCCCCCCACCAGGAAAGATGCGATATTGTTCAGGAGCGCCGGCTAAAGATCAACGGGCTACCCGGACACAGCCTGGGCGAGCCCGCTCATTGAAGTGCTCTAATCATCGTTCTCGCGCGCTTACGTCGCACGTGTGTTTTCCAACTTCGTTTGGCCGCGTGACACAGTGACGCGAGTCATCTCCTCTTTCATGCGTGTGCGAGCTATGCTGTGAGCTCGGGAAGGCCCCTCGTCGTTGAGCTTGACCTTGGCGCGATCATAGCTGATCTGGCAGTCCATCGCGCCGGGGACTACCTCGCGACCCGTGCTGCACTTGGTCGCGGAATTGGTCCGCATGTCCAGAGTGTCGTCCCAGCGCAAGTCGCCCATGCGCTTTGTGCCCAGCTGGCCCGCTAATCACCACAGATGGCCAGCCGCGCCAATCTCGGGCGGCGGCCGGACCTGGTCCACGAGCAGGGCGCTAAGGACGGACGCGCCATCCATGACGACGTCTACAGGGATCTCGCCGCCTCCATCGCCCCTCGGCCCCCTGATCGCCGCGGTAGCCGTGTGCCATCTCGCGCAGCTCAAGGAGGCGCGCTGGCAGACCGTCTGATGCGCCGCATGCAGCGATCAGCTCGGGGCGGAATGATGATCTGCACACAAGCTTGCGCGATCGGCGCACCTGCTTGCTGGCGCGGCGGCGCTTGCCGAGACGCATGTTCACGGCCCCCCTCATGCCGTGTCCCGGCTCCTCCTCCCTCTCGAAGGGCCCGTCGCCGCTCGCGCTGGGTCGCCAGGCGCGCTCCTTTGATGGGAACGCGATTCGCGCCTTGATCTTCTGCGTGGCCAGCGCAACAGGGTCGAGCTGCATCGCGCGATGGATGAGCAGCTTTTTCTCGGCTCTCGGCAAGGCGACAATCTACGCTGCGACGTGGTCCTGGGCGAAATGCGCGCAGGCCGCTTCTCCCAAGTAAGAGACATAGGAATCGGAAAGCTGAGCTCAGACCGTCTCGTCAGCCGTGTTCTTGACCAGTTCGACGAGTCTGATCAGCGTCAAGGCGTCAATGCATTCGCCCTGGTCGAGCGCCGCGGCGCGCTCCGCAGTGGGTGAAGTCGTCGCAGTCGGCCATTGCCTCCCCGGAGACGCTCTCGGCTCTCGACGTGGCCGATTAGCCGGTCGACGTGCCCCTCTTGCCCAACGCTCATCCGATCGCCAATATGCTTGAACAATATGCGCACTAGGTTCGAGACTCGGCAGCGCAGCTGCCGGACGTCGCGCGCTCGACCTCGAGCTCCAGGCCCCAGGCCCCGCCCGGCAGCCTCGGCGCCGCGCTCAGATGAACGAGTGGCCGGGGCGAGCTTCATGGAGAGGGCCCAGGGCGAATCCTTGCAGCCCGTGACCAGCTCGATGCAGCGAAAACACTCGGCGCGCTCCTCGAAACTCTCGCAGCCGGGCACATGCCTAGGGATGGCGGCGCTGCTGGGTGGCAGGGTGAAGTCCACCTCTCGAACAGCATCGCCTTGCTCCGTTATCTCTGCGTGAGTCATGCTTGTCAGGGGCGCCTCGACGTCGACGGCGACGTGCGCCGGGTCGGGGCGACGCGCCGCCGCTGCGGATTATCGGTTCTGAAATGATTGCTTCTGCTGTCCGAGCGAACGTATCCAAGGCTACGGCGCCCATGTGTTGGGAGCCCCTGTGCGCCGCGCGGCGCCGGGTATCCTGGGAATCTTGCCGCCTGGCCCCCCCCCGCGTTTCCGCGCGCAGAAATGTCTGGGGCCCATTGCGCCGCCAGCGCCTTTGAGCGGCCGCTTCTCGAAACGCCTGTATTTGACACTGGGCCCCTCGAGGGCGGCTGCCGCGACCTCCCCCAACAGCCTCAACACTTCCTAGTTGGGCGGAGGATCGGCGCCGCGCTCGATGACAGAGGTCTCGAAGGCGGCATAGACGTTGAGCGCGGCTGTCCGAGCAGCGCCGGCGATTGTCACCGGACGCAGCCTCGTCGCAGCTCGGGAATGCTTCGCGCACCCCTGGGCCCATATACAACTCCACATGTGCACCCGCAGCATCCCCCTTCTGAAGCGTGGCGTAGTCGTCCAATGGCCCTCGTAAATAAAGTGGCACTGCGCGAGGATGTTCTGCCGCTGGACCTGCATCTCGAGGTGCCGGGGCCACTCGCGTGGCGAGCAGCCTAGGTCGGCCGCGGTGTGCTCGACAGCAAACAGAGATCACATGCCGGCTCTCCAGCCCCATCCAGCTCCTGGGCCTGACCTGATCTTCTGTCCCCGACTTCAGGCCAAGCTGCAACCATCACCTGCTGGATGTGTCCAGAGAAGTCGCTGCTGGCCCCCTCTGGCATGGCCGACAGGGCTGATGGCGATCCACTTTCGGCGGTGCTGGCGGCGTCCTCGGGGACGTCAATGACGAAGTCATCGAACGCCCCGTCGCAGCAGGTACCAATCCAAGTCCTGTCCGGCACTTGTGACTATTGACGGCTCATTTCCCCGGATGAAACTGGATGACGCGAGCTTCCCTCCAGTGCTCGCCAATGGACTGGAGGGCGTCGAACGCGACGCCGTGAAGTTGCATCTGCGGGGCGTCGGCCAGGCTCCGAGGGAATCAACTGATGGCCGGGCTGCGGGTGCAGCCCAGCCAGATTGCCCGCATCTGTCCACATATCATTCGATCATTCGTATAGCGCGAAAGTCTGATAGCTGAAGGCATCTGCGGGAAAGATGGCGCAAGGCTTCAAGGACGTCTGGGCGTTGTCGTGCCTGCTCGATGAGCTGCGCACCATTGGTGTCCTCCCAGTGGCCAGCTATCCTGGCCCCGGGGCGCGGTGTCACGAGCTCCAGATAATCTTCTGCGCAGTCCCAGGCCACGCCCGCTCGCGTCATGCTGGCGCCCGTCTCGTCGAAGACGGCACCGATGAAGGCCCGGGCGTCCTGCAGTCTCCAGGCCATCTCGACTCGGCGGCACTTGGCCGCCACCCAGCCTCGAGCCGCGTTTACAGACATGACTGCCCCAGGGCCCGTCCAGCTTGACGCATCCTTGGTGATTGGCGGCCTGTGGATCTCCACCTGGTCGCCCACGTTGGCGCGGCCCTCCCCGGACTCGGTGGCGCAGGTCATGGGGGCGCGGTTGCCGCGCGCGACGCGGCTTCGATCGCGCGTCGCCGGGCTATCTCTCGGATGCGCCACTGCGCTGCAGTCGGCCGCGAGCAGGGAGCTCGGCACCAGCGTCGCAATGGCCTGATGCCTCGCCCTGTTCGTCTGCTTCGAGCCCGAGCGGTGGCAGCGTGGGCGGCTGCCGTCCGAAGACGACGCTGTATGGCGTAGCGCTGCCCACGTGGGCGAAGCTGTTGCCAGCAAAAATGGCATGTGCTAGCATGGAGTTAAAGCTTGCCCCAATGCCATCGCGATCCAGCTGCTCCTCCGTGGCGCGAAACGCTTTTCGCAGCATGGGGCCACGCCGCTCGACGAAGCGAGCGTGCTGGCGCGGAGTGCGCATGTAAACTCGTGCTCTGCGCCTCTTCATCTCTTCCACGAAGTACGTCGAAGTCATCATCCCGCCCTCGCTGCCCGCAATCGAAATCTCCTCGACGCCGAACAACTGGGCCCATGATCAGTCCACGGCGGCAAGCAGCGTCGAGCAGCGCACGGGCGTGACCTCCTGACCTTTGTGCCACCGTGAGGCGTACGAGATCAGGTGGAGGATCATGAGGACAATGCGTGCAACGACGTCGCACTCGGCGCGTTGGTTGAAGCTTGTCGGAAGGCGAAGTGAAAGGATGACTTGGTGTTCTGACCGTAGCGACTGGCGGCGCCCCCTGCAATATTTGACCACCGTGGGGACGAAGTCGAAGATATCCTGTGGTATGTTGGCTGCTCGTCGTGCTCGCGTCATCTCCTTGGTGGCATGCCGCCAGAAGGTGCATGTAGCGTCTGCAGCTCCCGCATGCGTATTTCGCGCGAGTCAGTGCGTAGTGCTCGTCAGGAAGTAGCGGCGTCGCAGCGACCCGAAGTCTGAGGGCGCCAGGCTGCCCGCAGCAGCGTCGGCAACTGGCGGCGCTGCTCGACGAGGCTCTGCGCCTGATGCTGGATTAACTCGCAGCCTTGGCCGAGCGACACAATGGCCCGAACCAGCGCCGTGAGCTCGGACACCCGGTCGAGCGTCGCAGACGCCCGGACCAATGCCCTGAGCTGCAGCGCAGAATGGCGAGCTGGCTCCTGGCCATTCTGCGGGCGCGGGCGGTAGAGCGGCCTCATCTGCTGCTCCAAGGTCCGCGCCGCTGGGAAGCTGCGCAGGCTGAGCTTGCTGGTCGCTGGACGGGCGTGGCCCTCCAGGTCGCGCCGGCGCTCGCAGGTGCCGGACGGCGCGCGGGCGCGGCCTTGCGTTGGGATCCGCCTGACGTTGGGGCGTTGGGGCGCGGGGGCGCACGCGCGCGGGGCGATGGCGGTGTTTTCCCGCTTGGCAGCCTTCGCTCTACCAGTGGATCGGCGCGCTGCGAGGGCGGCGGCGCGCAGCTGGATCTCTGGGGTGCATAGGCCCGTCCGCCCGCGCGCTGCGCATGCGCGTCTTGCGCGTGTAGCGCCCGCTCGGCTGCGACCAGACCTCTCATCCACCCCCTTGGCGGAGGTTGCAGCGGCGGCTGGAAGGGTGTTGATCGGACGCCGCAGTCGCGAAAATAGTTCGCGAGATGCGGGCGCCGCAGACGGCGACGCAAGTCCACTTTTTGCCCCGGGTAATTCGCGCGACCATCTTCCACTGCCAAATCTGGGCGTCGAAGCTGCCGCGCCCCTCGACGCGGTCGCGCGCGCTTGTCGGGGCAGCGGAGGTCGGGCAACTGCTCGAGGATCTCCAGGGCGTTGGGGACCAGCCTGGCGGTTTTCTTCAAAGTCCCTCCGCGGCGATCCCGAAGCCCGAGCTGCCGCTGATCAAACATGACCATGTCCACGCTCGGCACTGCCAGCGCCTCTGACCAGGGCGGCTCGGCGCACAGCCAAGATGTTCCAGGCTGCCCATTGACGAAGTAGCCGCCGGGCTCGATCTGCAGCGGTGCCAGGTGGCCGAAGAATCGACTGCGCGGGGCCGCGCCCTCGTTTGTTTTTGTTGTTATGGAGGTATTGTTCGCTGCTGGCACCCGTCGTTGAGGTCACAGCCAGTGACCAAGTCGAAACTCTCGCCGGCTCTGAGGCGGCGGCGGATAGCCAGTCCGCCAGTCAGCGCCCCCCCACCGCATGCCGCCATGTCGGCGTGGAGGGTTGCGAGGTCAGCTAAGCGAGGTGAGATGAGCGAGTCGAGGTCAGCACGCTGCAAGCGAGGTGAGGTAAGCGAGGGGCCTGAGGTTGTCGTCAGATGCGGTCATGGCCCCAGACTCGGCGGAGTAGGAGCACGCGGTGGACTGCGATGCTCGAGCACTCGCCAGGCCCGGCGGGCCCTCTCCCAAAAATCAGGGAAAACAAAACGCACGTCATCAGCGATGGGAAATGACCGTTACGCGTGAAACCACGGTGGGCCGTGCGATGCCACATGCGGGGGCAACTGATCAAAAACTGCGGGGGCCATATGATCCGCAAGATGGGGGAAGGCTGTCTGCAAAATGGGGAGCGGAATTCTTCAAACTTCAGTGTCATCCCCCCCCGTCGTACGAACGTCACAATTGAAACCGGGCTTGATATTGAATTCCCAAATCCCGAAGACGAGACACGCGGGCGAACGCGGGGGGGGGGGGGGCGGGAAGCGGATTCCGGGGCATTCCTGGCATGATGCGACCAACGAGGGAGACGCATATACCGAGTCATGTCACAGGCAAGAGGGGGAAAGAGAAGGGAAGACGCGGAGACGCGGGAGACACAGAACTCGCAGCGTTCGAATCTCACGAGCGTTGCGATCAGCGGCTCCGCGCCGCAGCGCCTCGGATCCCGCCGCAAGCGAGCCGGGCAATAAGAGGGGGGCCATGGGGGGCTACCTGGGCGGCGATTCGCAGCCGCGGCAGGGCGCTGCCCGAGTCGGTCAGGATGGTGGCCCTCCCTGCCCCTCCTGAATCTCCCTCCGTCTTTGACTGGTTGGTGTTGTTGCCTTATTTGTTTGTTTCTCTCTCTCTCTCTCTCTCTCTCTCTCTCTCTCTCTCTCTCTTTTTTTTCTCTCTCTCTCTCTCTCTCCTCTCTCTCTCTCTCTCGGCTCTCTCTCTCTCTCGCCTCTCTCTCTCTCTCTCTCGCTCTCTCTCTCTCTCTCGCTCCACCTCCTCTCTACTCTCGCTCTCTCTCCCTCCTCTCTCTCTCTTCTCTACTCTCCTACCCTATCTCTCTGTCCTCTGATCCTTATGTCTCTCTCTCTGTCCTCGCTTTAGTTTGTCCTCTCTCTCTTCGCGTCTCTCCTCTTCTCTTCTCTACTTTTTCTCCCTCGCTCTCTCTCCTCTCTCTCTCTGTCTCTCTCTTCTCTCTCGTCTCTCTCTCTTCTCTATCTCTCTCTATTTTCTCCTCTCATCTCTCTCTCCTTTTCTTTCTTTCTTGCTCTCTCTCTCTTCTCCTCTCTATTTTCTCTCTCTCTCTCTCTATCTCCTTTCTTCTTCTCTTCTCTCTCCTCTCTCTCTCTCTCTCTCTCTCTCTCTCTCCCCTTCTCTCTCTCTCTCTCTCTCTCTCTTTGCTCTGAAACTCACTGCTTTGAAACTCATTGCTCGGTGACTTCCTCAAAGGCCCATGGCTCTGAAACTCTCGCTCTGAAAGCTCGAGGGCTCGCGGCGTTCTCGCGACATGCATGCCGAGGAGAGCTCTGTTCCCGCCCCCCCCCCCCCCCCCCCCCCCCACCCCCCACCCCCACCCACCCCCCTCCCCCGCCGCCGCCCCCCCGGGGGGCCCCCCCCCCCCCCCCCCCCCCCCTTCCGACATTTCGATTCTTATTGCGTGCCCTCCTACAGACCAGCTCGAAATGCCAGAGGCTCCTCCACATGTCGTAAACTCGTCGTCTTTTGGTTTTCGGCAAAGCCATTCAGCGGCGGCGCGAGCCCGACGGTTCCCCGGGGCACCCTCGGCGTTCCCAAAGTAACGTTGCACAATAGCCGTCGGCGGTTGGGGCGCTGGCAGCGCTGGCGGTGCATCCGTTGTTCTGGGGCGTTTTGTGGTGTCGCACCGGGAAGGCCCATGGACATGCTGTCGTCTCCTCCCGGGGGTGGCGGTGGAAAACAAATGATTCTCCCACGTCCGCCTCCGCCTCCTCCTTCGCCAGGTTGTGGGCCACCGTCTCCTCCAGGGCCTGGTGGCCGCTGTCGAGCGGGAGGCTGTCCAGGCGGCGGCGCGGGCTTCCGTTCGCGGCATTGAGTGCCTGCCCCTTGGCACGAGCGCGCCTGCAG